>OX155956.1:6584743-6673269 GCA_944548615.1 Micropterix aruncella | reverse complement strand
ATATATATATATATATATATATATATATATATATATATATATATATATATATATATATATATATATATATATATATATATATATATATATATATATATATATATATTATTTTTTCAAATTGAAATTATGTTTATTACTAAATAAATGAAATGATAAAATAATGAAAGGGCACTTATCTGGTCTGTGGCGACCAGGAGTGACTCCACGCCTTTTTCTTCTCTTCTTTCAGTGTTTGCTAAGTGTTTCCTGTTGTGGTATTGGAACCTGATCAAACTGGCTTCCTACTGTCCTACAGCGGCAACACAACAATGCGGAAGACGAGAATGAATGCTGGAAAATAATAGGCGATTAGTGTTTCTTAAATATTAATGATTTTTATAAAATGTATATCAATATTTCGGCTCAGCCGTCGTCAAGATGTGTGACATTTCTGAAATCGAACAATTCGTTGAAAATTTAAATTCAAGGAATCGAACAAAAAGAAATGGATTAATAATATTTTACACGATTTAGTTAAGGTACCATAACAAACCGTGCAAAACGTTATTTTAAAATGAATGATTATAAATTAAAATAAAAACATTTGATGATTATGATAATATGATAAACCTTATTAATTTTGCCTATTGAGACCGGAACCTTTGCAAGCGCCTAAAATATAAATATAAGCCAATTCCCAAGATTTGACGTCCCTTTCTTTTGCATTATCACCAAGGCATTTATTATTTTAACTTTAAAACATTGATCAAAAGATAAATTATGCGCCCTGGCATGCAAAGATATTGGGAGTTGGCTTTTATTTCCTACACTAGCCCTATGATTATTTAGTCTAATATTAAGTGGTGTTGTTGTTTCACCGATATAAAAGGCATCACAAGTCCTGCACAGAAGTTGATATACTATATTTTTTGAAATACAACTGCAATGAAAGGGAACCCTGTAACTATTAGGAGTATTTGGACTGGTAAAAAAAGGACTTAGATCTAACAGAGGACAAGTTTTACAACGTGGACGACCACAAGGTTGAAGGCCAAAAGTATTATTACCAATAGAGAAATTTTGATTATTTTTTGTTTTGTTTAATATTGATCTAATATTAGGTGGTCTGCGGAAAGATAAAATTGGCGGTGAATCTAAGAGATCCTTAGTGGATGCATCATTATAAATGATGGGGAATAAATCAGATAATATATCTCGCAGTTTCTCAGCACCAGGAAAATAAGTGGTGCTAAGAAAGATTTTATTATTATTATTATTTTTATTTGAAGAAATTTTAGGTTTTGGTATATATTTTACTTCAGAGTTTAGAATATGTTTATCCAATAGAGGAGCAGGGTATTTTCTTTCAAGAAGAGATTGCTTTAGATTATTGAGATATTTATCTAAATTTTCTTTTTTGTTAACTAAAAGGTGTCCGCGAATGGACATTGAATAGGGAATGGATCTCTTGGTGTGAAATGGATGACAGCTATCAAAGTGTAAATACTGTTCTTTATGGTTCTTGTAGGTTTTATATGAATCGCGGTTTTAATTTTACCTTCGGAAATTGTTAAATCAACATCTAAGAAAGTAATTTGTGATTTAGAAATGGTATGAGTGAAACTCAAAGGGCCAAAATTATTTAGGTCGTCAAGAAAGGTTGTTAAAGTAGTTTGTGCGTGTGGCCAAATCATTACTATGTCGTCAATAAATCTATACCATAATATGGGTTTTAAATTTTGCGTTTGAAGAAAATTTTGCTCGAATAATCCCATGAAAGGTTGGCATACGAAGGTGCCATTCGAGTGCCCATAGCAGTCCCTTTAATTTGAAGATAAAATTCATCTTCAAAGGAAAAAGCATTACACGTTAAGACAAACTCGGCTAATTTGCAAAGAAAATCTATAGAAGGTATTTGAGGATGAGGTCTCTCATCAAGAAAATAAGAAATGGCTTCCAATCCTAAATTATGAGGAATATTGGTATACAGGGACATGGCGTCAATAGTAACAAATAATAGGTTGTCTGACTTTGGAATTACAGTATTCTTTAAAATATTAATAAAATGATAGCTGTCTTTGATATTAGAATTTAGATTTTTCACAAAAGGTTGTAAAAAATAATCTACATATATATATATATATATATATATATATATATATATATATATATATATATATATATATATATATATATATATATATATATATATATATATATATATATATATATATATATATATATATATATATATATATATATATATATATATATATATATATATATATATATATATATATATATATATATATATATATATATATATATATATATATATATATATATATATATATATATATATATATATATATATATATATATTTACGTGTAATTAAATATATATACAATCAGATCCACAAGAGATAAAATAAAAACCTATAAGGCGACGAACACGAAATCGATTTGTTCGGTAAGGCTCAACACAAACTGTTTACAAGGGATGTGGGGTACGTGCGGTTGAATTGGATAGGAGGCTGATGCATTTACTGGTGATGTTTTTTTTCAGCAAATTAATCATACTTACTAAACTTTTGACATTAAATTTACTAAATTTAGTTTCAAAATATTATAAATAATATTTTAGTATACCGCCCAAGTACATGACCACACAACCAAACGATACGATTTGAGAAAGAAGTAAAACAGGGGGATGTCATTCTTGAAAGCTGTTCCCCAATATATTAGAATACGGAATCAACTTTTTAACGTGGAACACATCTCCTATCTAATGTTATAAAGTGATCATGGCAGAGACGCTGGGGAAAACCAAATCGTTTGAACTCCAGAAAATGCTGAACGACCTTACTGAGGCGTTGCAACGACTGCATTTCCGGGTGAACCTTGATAAAATACAAGTCATCCTCAATACTCATGTGCAGCCAACACCGATGACCGTTGGGAATCCGATCCTCGAATTTGTAGAGGAATACGTCTACCTAAGGCAGAATATTCAGCTTTGTAGATTAAAGTTCTCAAAAGAGGCCAACAGAATAATAAGTCTGAGTTGGAAAACATTTGGAAAAATCCTCCTTATCTTCAAATCTGATATATCACAATGCCTGAAGTGCAATGTATACAGTAAGTGCGTCTTACCTGTGATTACGTACGGTACTTGGATTTAGACTGTGGGGCTCGTCCACGCTCAACGAGACACTGCAAGAGCTATGCTGGGAATCTTACTGCGAAACGCAGAAATCCGTCGATGAAGCAAATCGGTGGACGTAGTTTGAAACTAGGAGAGCTGAAATGGCAACAGGCCGGTTACAATACCGAAAAATCAAAAACCGCTGGTAACGGAAGGTCATCCTTTGGAAACCACATACCAGAAAATGCAGTGTAGGACACCTTCCAGCCCGGTGATTTGCAAACTTAAGAAAGAGAGAGGAAAGTTGCTAGATGAGGAAGACGGATGACCGGTGAGCGTGGCGAGTCTTGGATGACGCCTATATTCAGTAGCAGAGAGACAAAGGCTAATAAATCAATTAAGCCAAGATATTGTCTCTTCTATCATTAATAATAATATTAATAAACTATTTATTTGCACTTAAAAATTAGAATCCAAAAAGGCGAGCTTATTGCTTACAACTAACCTAATCTCAGTGCAGTGGCACATGCGTGCGTTGTGGAAATAATGATTGTAAAGTTTTTTCTAAATTTCAAACTAAGAATGCCAGAGGAGAGGAAGGAGAGAGAAAGGGAAGAACTGGTTGCTACTTTGAAAAATACTAATTTTGATGTGAATCTTGAATTAGGGTAAATAAGGCGAGTTTCGTATTTTTGCTGTGAGATCGTTTCATAGTTATGGACACAGAAGGAGTTCGTAGGAGTAGAAATCAGTATTATGGCCGGGAATTTTGAGTACCTAAATTGTCAGAGGCTGACTGAAGTACGAGACCATGGGAACAATGTTTCGAAAAGATTGTGGGGATAGGATGGTGTTTATTAGGAGTGTAAACGATAGAGGAGAGGAAGTATATACACGTTTTATCCTTTGGCGTAATGGCATCTGCTAAACTGGCAATAATAAAACATTTAGTAATTTTGACATTGAACCTAAAGCGAAATTGAAAGCCCCAAACAAGCGCATCGGAGCTAGGCAGCAATTTGATGCAATTAAGACGTCTTAGATAACCGATGATAGCCATTTAAAGGCGATAAATTGTTCAATGTCAGCGATAATGGACTAGATTCATCCTCAAGATACGGCGTTTCTAAAAATCTCATGGTCGGACCCTGCAATCGCCACCGCCGAGACAATGACGACAAAGTCGGAACCAGTTCCGATTTTCTCACAACCTTCGGTCCGAATTCACGAACGCGCCGTCACTTTGTTCCCATACGCTTTAAATTAAAAGACGGAGCCGAGTGGCGAACGGATAACTTTTGTATTATTATGGGTGGAAAAACGTCACCGGATTAACCGGGCGTGCACTAATTGGGCCGGGGAACGCGACGCGCGCGTAAATAGGGGAGCACTTTGTAAGAGAAACGTGACGTGAAATGTACGAAAAACGTGGTGGCTACGGTGTGGAGATAATTTTGTTCATCAAGCCAGCGCAGCCATAGCGTACCTAATATCATTATTATATAGCGTATTAGATTGCTTAACGACTAATTAAAATTTGGCAACCAGAATTTTTAGTAAAATCTTGTAATATCACTGTTATTTCGTATTCGAAACACAGCGTGGATGGCACTCAGAAAATTTATTTCTTCTTCCATTATTACGTTTAATATAGCTACTTTGGTGGTATAACAGTACGGCGGCGTACTATAGATGGCGCTCTAAATAGCCCTATACGGTATAACATTATAATAAAAAATCAAAGGAATTTCTAAATCATCGATAGCTCTTGATTATGTTACCACAAAGATTAAAACAAATAATAAATCATGAAAAACCAGGTAAATGCTTTTAAAAAATGATCGCTTTTTTGTATTGTACAGAAACACAGAACTAAACAAGTAAATATATTAAATATAATAAAATAGCATTACTGCCGTTACAGAAAGTGAACTATTGTATTTATAATTATTTTTATTACGGTCTTTATGATTATTTTATTTATTATTTGTGGTTTATGTATGTATTCATATAAATACATGTATATTTCCGGAATGTACTATATTTCACAGCTTTCATTTGACACAAAACACGTTATATTTATATTAATTTATTGACACGTGGATATTTAGATATTTAGACAACTACTGACTTAACATTTGAGCAGTTCAGGTAGCCTATGACACTCGGGGAAACATAGCAATTCTATCACTAATACAAAATACTTTTAAATCGGTTCAAGCGTTAAGAAGTTATGGTGTAATACAGAAACTGAAAACATACATAGATTAACCCTAAACACATTACACTCCTAGTTTTGTTTTGCAGTCCTGTAAAAAGCAATTTAGAAAAAAAGAATGAAATTACAACAAAAGAAAAAAAAAATATATTAAAGACGTAAATTTTTAATTTGGTATGTATACATCATAATTACGCACTTTAATGTTCAGATACACTAATATAACAACATTCTATCTCTCCATATTTTTCTGTGATAAAATCAGCCTCTATACAAATGCGATAGATGGCACTAATAGTTGAATGTTGGTATTGTTATCATTAGTTAAATTATTGGCTATTTATTTTCTATCAGTCTTTTATAAAAAAAACATTTACATATTATCAATGTTATTATAGACGATCAAATAAATTTCTATCAATATGGCCGTCGATGCCATCAGCGCCTACTGCATTTCGCTGTTTCAGAAGGATTACCAAATTATACTATGGTGTCGAGCAATCTAATATCATATATAATCAATGCTATTATCTATGAGGTTCTAGAAAGTAAGTAAAATATATAATATGAAATAAAGGTGGTCAAAAAGCCTCTTTCTTATGCAAAAAAAAAAAAAATATTTATTTGTAAATATTTTTGCTTCCCATACATTAAACTTTGGAGATTACAATATTAAACAATATACCACTGCAGAGCGAAAAGATTGAGTCACATATTTTTTTCCGTATTTTTTAACTTTTAATTTTTTTTAAATGCTGCAGTTGCACGGTTTACCCACTTCATTGCTTTAACAGTAAATTGTTGTGTTATTATGATGTTTAAAACACTATTTTTAAGTAAGAAAGCAGATACTTACATTGTAGTTATCTTATTTATGATGTTATGAAGTTGCGGCATTCGGGAATAATCAAACTGGCCTCGATTTTTTTCCTTCTTGTTACGGCTTTGTATGACGGAAGTAGAATTATGGCTCAGACACACGTTTCGAACCTTTTATATAAAACACTGTAACTCTTGTCGAAAATGTGTAATCACGTCGTGGTTGCGTTAGCGCGTGACGCTCTCGGACGACGATTCTTGCACTCCAGGTAGACCACCACAATAAAAACTAACATTTAATGTGTGGGTGTCAGAAATATGGATCCGAAACGAAGCGCTATAAGCCCGTCCCCCTCGCACGCACTGACACGCGCCTATTTTCGTCCCGCTCTGTGTGCCTTATTTTATTTCCGACTGGTGGTCCGATTGCATCTTTGTTCATTGTTCGGAATCAACGGTCTATATCTGAAATAGTCGACGAAAGCCTTCTCCCTGGCCTTCTTCGCCACATGACCAATCGACTTTGCGATAATTTAACATCAGCTTATTTTTAACTAGCTTTTGCCAGCTGATTTTCGTGGAATTTTAATTTGACTTCAGTGAAGTTTAATTTGACTTTTATTTATTTATTTTATTTTTATTTTTCAGAAAACTTACAGCGTTTTATACTTAATACTAACACATAATATATACATCTAAGGCCAATTAAAAGTTTTCACAATTAAATTAAATCTATTGTTACAGCGCAATGAGCAATGATACAAATGCAGGTTCAAGTAAGGGGAAAGGGATAGGTTAAGCTAAGTAAGTAAGTAAGATAAGCCATATTATGAGTTATGTAGATGTATGATATATGATGATATATAACGTATATACATATATACATACATACACGTGCACAAACAATAAATTAATATAAATAATACGATACGGTAATAATAAAATGTAAAAATATAGTTAATATAAATATATATATATATATATATATATATTTATATAATATACATCACAATGTGTTTATAATGTTAATATACATATGAACTTTTATAGAGAATATTATACTGACTAGAAAGCATTGTTATAGTGTAGTGGTGATTGCCACAGCCTACGTACCCAACGGACGAAGAAATACCAATCAAACCCGAAGGCTGTTTATCGTATTTTTAATTTCTTCGAAGCAAGTATTTGAAGATAAATTAAAAATATCCACACATTGAAAGTTGAGGTTATATGATCGAAGTGCTCTATAAAAATACATATTTTGACCATAATTGGTATTGACTCTCGGTAGATAAAATAAATCTCGAGCCCTGGTCTTATTGTTGGGGATTCGGTAGGAGATTCTGCCAACAGAATAGGGACTGTCTATTTTATTATTAATAATATTGTACAGAAAACGTATATCATATTGGAGGCGCCTATCCTCGAGTGAGTCCATGTTATGACGGTTAAGTCTCTCTGAGTAACTTTCGGAGGTTTGAAACGATTTAAAATCAAGATGTCTCATGAAGTACTTCTGGAGTCTCTCAACTCTATTTTTATAGACTGTATATTGAGGCGACCAAATGATAGATCCGTATTCGAGAATGCTGCGTACATAGGAGAAGTATAAAATCTTAAGGGTTCTTACATCGCTAAACGGTTTACACACTCGCTGGATGAATCCTAACATTTTATGAGCTTTTCCGGTAGCATAGTCGATATGTTTATCAAACAGCAGTTTATTATCTAATACTAAACCCAGATCGCGCACCTCACTCTTTTCACTTAGGGGGATATGATTGAGTTTATAAATGAAATTTATTTTATTGTTTTTCCTTGTGAAAGTGATTTTTTGACATTTTGAAATATTTAATGTTAACTTATTCCTAACACAATAGTCGTAGAACCGGTCGAGGTCTCTTTGGATGGAGACGCTATCCTCGATGCTATTTACAGACTGGTAAATTTTTAAGTCGTCAGCATAGGAGATGTGAAAACTATTGGAGAAACAATTGCCTACGTCGTTGATGAAGATATTGAAGAGCAATGGTCCTAAATGAGACCCCTGCGGTACCCCAGATGGGACCGATATAAAATTCGATTTATGCCCCCCGATGACAACAGCTTGATGACGATTGCTGACATACGAAGTGAACCAACGCAGTAAATCACCATGTATACCGATATTGCCGAGTTTGCAAATTAGAATCGCATGATCAACTCGATCGAATGCCTTGCTAAAATCGGTATATATAACATCGACCTGAGAGCGATTATCCATTTGGCAAGATACATAGTCTGTGAATTCACACAGATTGGTCAAAACAGAGCGTCGCTGTGTAAACCCATGTTGCTGTTGGGAAAGAGACGAAGAAATAGCAGGATAAACTTGGTCGAAGACGACCTTTTCGAAAACCTTGCTTAGAGTAGGTAAGATGGAGATTGGTCGGTAATGTTCGACCTTCGATTTGCATCCACCCTTATGGATTGGTATGATATGGGCTTCCTTCCATTTACCGGGAAATTGTCCTTCGTCGACAGATCTTGTGAATAACATGCTGACAGGTTTTGCAAGTTGTGTAGCACAGTTAGCGATAAAGCAGGGAGGAATCGAGTCGCTGCCTGCACTTTTCTTCTTGTCAACTGCTTTAAGGTACTTATAAATCAATGCCTCATTTGTATCGATGCTGCTAATAGTCGCTATTGGGGAAATATTGCTGGACGCCATATTATGTGATGAAGATGCGGAAGTTGGGATATCCGCAAACACGGATTCAAAATACTGAGAGAATGCTTCGGATATTTGTGAGCCACCGCTAATTGAGTGGCTGTCATAGGTCATATGTTGCGGAATTCTATCATTCTTCTGAAGTTTCTTCACATACAGCCAGAACTTTTCCGGGGAACGGGTTATATCACATTGGCATTGATTTATAAAGTTCTTAAAACATTCTGCTTGGACGCGTCTTTGTCGAGCGCGTAACATACAAAAAGTGTCATAGTCGGAAGAATTATGGAATTTTTTCCATTTCTTGTGGTATTTAGACTTTTCCTTCATTATTTTTATTAAAGGTAAAGAAAACCAGAGCGGATGGCTATTTCTGGAAGGTTTGCGAAGAGGGACGAATTGTTCAATGGCATCGTTAATAACCTGGTAGAAATTATCTAATGCATCCTCTAAAGAACAGTTATTGAGCAAAGTCTCCCAATCGACGGTCGCAAGGCGAGCAGTGATGTTTGAATAATCCCCTTTGTGGTAAAGAAATTTTGGGTAAAGAGCATCCCGGAGAGTTTGAGGCTTACGACAGCGAAATATTATGTCTAAAGAAGGATGATGAGCATCCTCCTTTACAAGGGGATGTTCAGATCTAACAACGTTGACCAATTCCGTACTTAAGATGAGATCTAGTATTCGGCCATTTCTGTTGGTGATACTGTTGTATTGCTTTAAACCGCAAAGAGATGATTTGTCTACAAACATAGATCCTACTGAATTAAGTGTACCAGAGTGAACAAAGGACGTTAGCTCTTGACTCGGAATCCATTCAATATCAGGTAAATTATAGTCGCCAAAAATTAAGAAAATGTCGTCTGACAATCTGTTACGGATTGAGGCGAGACTGTTCATGAAACCGTCAAGCAGATTATAGTGAATGGAGCCTGATCCTGGAATATACACGCAGCATAAATGAAGGTCGACCTGAACATGTAATGAAGAGGCAGGAACAGTAACCCAGACGCATTCGGCCGAGCAATCGCTGCCCCAGTCGGGGTTGTACCTGGCTCGCAGTTCACGCTTAACGGCAATCAATGTCCCGCCGCCGCGAATCTGCCCGGTAAGGCAGTATTCACGATCCTGGCGGAAGACATCGTACCTCGCATCTATTATTTCAGCATCACCAAATCCACTCGATAACCAACTCTCTGTAATCATAATTAAGTCGTTATTCTGTAATAGTATATTCTGAAGAAACTGAGCAGTTTTCGTACGCAAACCTCTGGTATTTTGATAAAATACGTTTAAATTATAGCCAGTGAATCGATAGCGACCATAATATTGCGATAATTAAACTTACAACGGAACATTGTTTGAAAACCAGTATTACGCGTGAATGTATGGGTAGGTTCGTATACATATCAGTACGTAGATATGTCGCATCGCGAGTCAAATAGACTAAGGGCAAGCAACTGGAAAGATAATAAATAAATATATATATATTAAATAGGAATTTAATATTAATACATTTTATATAAGTTGTTAGTATGCTATTAATAATAAAAAGAATAATAATAGTAATAGGTAAATATATAACATAATAATATGGCAGTGGCTTCACGAATGAGGTGGTTTTATACTGTGACGACAGGCGATAGATGTGGACGAACGGCAGAAGTGATATTTTGCAGATCGTGTGTGCTCGAAATATGTATTGCAGGAGATGTGTCGTTTTTCCGCAGATAAATCTTGCAGTGTTTAATCCAAACGTATTGAAACCGCTTGTCTTTGGAGAACTGTCTGACTTTGTGATACAGTTCCTTCCGAAAGGGAGTAAGGTGTTCGTTGACGAATACTTGCTTCGCTGGACCGGGGATCCCCAAATCGGCAGTCGTAATCCCTCGTCGTTTCTTAATGGCAGCTATCAGTTCATCTTTTAGGTTTCGGCGGTTCAACTTCGCGATAATAGTTTTCGGACGCCCGGGCAAAGGAGTTCGCTGGGCAACGCGGGTGGCAAACTCGATGTCTGATCGATTCATCTGAACGTTAACCAAGTTGGACAATTTTATAACCGTCTCGGCAAGGGCTTCTTTGTTTTGTTCAGGAATACCTATGATTTCAACATTTAGTAGTCGTCCCCATTGTTCGCGTTCTTCGTGTTGTGTATGTAATGAGTCGACAAGACGTCGTAGAGAAGTGACCTCTTGTTCTAAAATATCAACTTTGTTGATTTTCTGGTCGTAGATACTCATTTTCTTCTCGAATTCTTCAAATTTCTTCGCGAAAAAATCCAGAGTCGGTTCAAGAGCGGTCACTTTGGTTTTCATTTCACGGATGTCATTGCTGATAGCTTTGAGATCGTGAAAGTCTTTTCGTAAACCGCGAAGCTCCTTCATTTCCTCCCGGATGGCTCGTAATTCCAAAAGAAGAGTTTCATTGCTTGTAGTCCTCGGTGAATTGCAAGCGACGTCCCTGACTCGCTCGGAGGATGATGACGACGTGGATCTAGTCCCGCGACACGAAGAACACACCCAACTATCTTTGGTTTTGATATCATTCTTCGTTTTGTTAAAAGTGGCTTCCTTCATCCCTTGTACTGACTTGTAGTGATTGTAACAATGAATAAATCGTGATTGTAAGAATGAAAAAAGTATTTAATAAATAATAATTACATTAAATACTCTGTATTTTAGTATTTACAATGGCAGATAATTATATTGGCCCGAAAAATATGACGGCCCTTGATAAATAATCAAAATTATGTCATCTAATTGAAAAAGGCAAATATTCAAGGTTATAAACACAATCAAATAATTAATATTATTAAAAACAAACAATAAAATTTAAATAACAAAAACAGACAAAATAATAAAATATCAAGGTAGCAAAATATAAAATATTAACCAACAATGGAACGAACAATAAAAGCAAACTACAATCACAATAATAAATAAGTAGGAAATCAACATAATAACAACTAAATTATCATTTTCAAAAAAGTTGAAAAATTATGGATTGTTCATAGTCCCAGCTACATAATCAATGAGTTTCAAAACACTATTATATTTATGTATAATAGTTACGTAATTAACATAGTCATTTATTTTAACCTCATTCTAAAATAGTCTAAATAACAACAGCCAGTTTTGACATATAAGAAATCACCTATCCTTTAATATGCATTTTTCCAAAGTGAGTTTTTCACACAAACCTTAAACTTATTTTTTGACTAATCTAAAATTTCTTTCTTATTAATGTTTATATTGTGATGAAACTTCTTTTTCTGTTAATATTACCACAGTGTTCTATTTACACTGTTATATTACTATCGATATTATTAAAAATGAACCCTTAAACTTACGGATATAATTATACTATACAGAAATCTAAGAAATTAATTATTCATACTGTGTATAGCTGTATCGCTATTACGCATGAACTTAAGAATAATGTTTTTAGTAAATGGGAATTTCCTAGACAATTTCCTTTTGTATATAATATATACATTTTCCTAAAAAGACTTGTAGTTTTCTTGTATCTCAAAATATATAGCGTGGCCCTCGTATAGCCTGCACTATGAACGGATATTTAAATTGGTATACATATGATATTATTATTATTATTATTATTATTATTATTATTATTGTATTAATTCACACACACTTAAATTAGTAGGTTATGTGAATGAACCTACATAAACCTAAAGAAAAATAATTGGTTGTGTCACCCCAAAACTTTCCTGGTGATTAGCCAATGTGACTTACGGAAGGATTTTGAGCGTGAAGTCAAAATTCAGAAGGAGATTCAAACTTTTCAGAAGGAGATTCAAACAAGCCAAAATTCAACACTTCGAGAAGGAGGTTGACCTAATAAAGTTCAAGTTAAAGATATTTCCGACAGAGGTCGACAGCAATCTCGCTAGCGGAATATTTGGGCCTCCGCGGTTTTTAAAACTTCATTTGTAAAAGCATGATCGCATTCGGTACACACAAATTTATTTTAATATAATATAGCTTGAATATATGATTTTCTAACAAATATTGACAATGGTATTTCGGCAATAAAAGCATCTGTGAACATAATGTCAAGTATATAAATCCAAAATTTGAGGATTGAAATATGACTAGTGCGCCCCTGGTGGACAGATTTCAACCACAATCTGTTCAACTCTTGCCATGACCAAATGCAGGCACCATTTGGTCTATCGGATTAAGCGCATGCCTAATTTCTGGTACCTATATCGGATTAAGCGTTTGGGCGCTATCGTGGAGGAATTAACGCATACCTACAGACCGATAGACACACAGGGAGCTTGCAGTCTGAAAATAGTCTTAATCGTCTTAGGGTTCCTCAAAATAGGTATTTCCGTCGTAATCTCGAATAAAAATAGCGCTTTGACAATATTATCCTCATCGTTGCTTGGTGTGCCCCGGAAGTATAAATAAAATAATAAATAGAAAGAATGTATACACTAATATTTATTATTAATCCATATAAGCTGGACAATCAAAGTAAATTTGAAAAGATAACATTTGTAACAATAAAATCATAAGTATTTAAATAATTTTAGTTGCTAAAAAATAAAGCAAGGAAATCATACCTGATTATAAAAAAAAACCTATTAAATGCTTTTTCAAAATGATAAGCAAGAACCATTCTCTACAACCAAAGCTGAGCAAGCCAAAGCCGAGCATTTAAAAAATGTGTAACCTGCTTGTTCCTAGCGTTTAGCTGTGTCCGCGCCTGCAGTATGAATATGCGCGACAGTGTGTGGAAATTAGACAGGTGACTGGCACTTATTTTAATTTTGGCTTCGACAAGTTTGTCGCCTTACAGTTACACTGGCTGACGGGCGAGCAGCGAGACACATACAAGAAGTGCTCGCACATACAAGATTTTATAAATCGTAGGAGGTTGATCCCGTCCACATGCTCAAATTGTCTCACTGTGTTGATATAGAAATTGGAAAGGAGAGGGATGGCGAGTAGTTCTCATTTTTTTAAATTTAGTTGTTTAATTTGTAATTTTCAGTAAAATGGAGATGTATTATTAAAATATCACAGAGAAAATTCCAAATGCACAATACTACAGAACTTCGGCCCGGTGACATAGTGGTTAAGTCGCCTGATCTTACATTGAAAGCTTCCGGGTTTCATTCCTGGGTGGGTCACCATTTTCCGTTGGGTTGAAATTAACGGAATTTAATTTTCAATTCGGTCCATCGAACGCAATAACAAGAGACACACTTACACATATTTTACGTAGACACGTACAAATAAACACTTTATAGTAGGTTTGGGTGTTAGATATTGTTGTATGATAAGAAACTCGCCTATTGTGACGCCCATTTCACAGTAACCAGTATATAAACAGATATAAACAAATAAGCAAACAAACAAAAACTAATACGTCGCAATGTTCCTGATACTTCAAATATTTTTTTTTGTATGAACCTATATAAAAACTCAGTAAATAAAATAAAATAAGAATTTTGAAAAAATGTATGCACTAATAGTTATTATTAATCCGTGAGATTTGTTTTCAGTTTTTGAAAAACCTAGACATGATTCTCAATAATAAAAAATACTAAGCCAGCTTCGAAATGATGTCTTCGCCAGTTCTTTTCTCGCTAAGGCTGAATAAACTAAACTTGAACCTAAGCTTTCTCGTGTCGAAATTCATCTTTGGCATATAATTAAAAATATGGTGCAAGCGAGTGTCACACGGATCTGAATGGGGGAGAGGGCAGACGTAGCATTTGCCCGCAAACGAGTCGTTCAAATGTTTGGCTGCCTGATGCGAGACCAAATTTGTTCATAAATTAACGGACAGGTAACTACCGTAATGTGAAGGAACGACACTCGAACGATACAGCCATGTTTGGACTGTGTGTTTGCCTGGATATATACGAACGCTCCGCTCCTGGTGACACGAGATATATGGAAACCGGAGCACAAGTGCTTTTTTAATGAAGTCAAAATAATACAGCCGAATGACTTTGAAGAGGCTTGATAGGAGTGGACGAGGCTTGATAGCACTGGACGATTACAATGTATGATATATTGTATGATACGCTATAGAACTGAAATCTCTATATCAGTCATCATATTATTATAATAACGATCATGCAAAAGCAGGGATTTTTCTAAAGTATCGGGACTAGAATCAAAGTTATATAATAATAATTATATTTGAATCTCTCTTTTTGCTGTGTACTTAATTTTGTATGTAACGTAAAGAGACGTTGATATGAGATATGACGATGAAAAATCTTTAAATGAATGAGTGAATTAATTAACCATACACATTATGGTGCACATTATAGGTTAGCTCTAAAATATTGCCTGCAGGCAATTAACTCGCCTTTCTTAAAAATAAAGCGTTTTATTATTATTATTATTAACGTTAATGAGCACCTGGCCTTATGAAAGGGAAGGAATTGTAAAATTGATTGTCTAGTATACTAGCAACTTAGACCCCATATAGAAAAAGCAGAGGGTGCGGATCTAGGACTGTCATTTTTACCTTCTATAATATTTTCTTCGATCTATATGTGAGACCTGGTACGGGTAAAACAATCATATTTTGTTATTTTTTTATTTGGTTTTTCTTTTTGTTATTTGTGTAAAATAACGCTTCAGATCATCCCGTTCACGTCCCGATGGCTCATTTGCCGATGAATCAATTGCTTGGTATTCTTGTAATTATCATTGCAGTGGCATCTCGTAGGCATAAATAAGTTCATTATTTTATCCGGTTACGAGCTTAGTAGTAATTCCTCTAACGAGCATCGTAGCAATTCCTTGCAAACAACTTAAATATTTGAGAATTTTAATAGTTAATACAGAAAACAGATATTTTTTTCATTTTGTACCAATAACACAACTAAAAAAAACAGTTTCTTGAAAAGTCTTGAAAAGTTTACTTATTAGCTGGTACGTGGTCTGACATACAATATAAAGCGACGATATTATGAATCTTGTAGTATTTTTTTTTGTTTTCTTGTATCCGTTGATCCACCTTCTATCTTCAGTCTATTATTTTATATATTTTGTATTGTGCCAATTATTCTAGTTCTCTTTCGTTTTGTCAAATTATATTATAATCGATACAATTATTTAATTTTCTGGATGGCAGTATGTATCATTCCAAAATTTTCGTTGTAATATTTCTGACTACTTTACGATTTGATGCATGGACAAACTATTATGACTATTTCAGTTAGTTTAGTTATTACTTTATTATAACAATAACTAAATTGACAATCTATTTTTATATACCTAACCCTACTGGATATAATGATATAATGTTATTTGGGGCTCTCTAGACGATCAAGCATGCTTGTCAACACGCGTCGCGGTCTGGGAGAGGATCGTAAACGGCAGGAATTATGCAAATATAAAAAAAAAAATCATTACCACAAATGCCTAATTTTGTAGTTTATACCAGGGAGTCACGTTAATTAGACGTAATTGATTGATGAATGACGCGACTCCCTAGTATATAACTACAAAATTAGGCATTTTTAGTAAATATATAAAAAAATGCATATTTCCTTTGGTTTACGATCCCTTCCCAGCCCGCGACACAATGATTGACAAGCATGCTTGATCGCCTAGAGAGCCCTTAATATATTGCCTTAATATAAATATCATGCTACTAAAAAGGTTTGACTTGGCTCGGGCATTAGCCCAGTTAGGTTTAGTTGTACCACTTTTTGAAGTTTGTACCAGTAACAAATAAACAAATATAATCCTAAGTAGCAAACGGCTGGTCTTTGAATAAGCTGATACTTTCAAGATGTACCTGTAGAGAGACCTTAAGTGTTACCTCTATCATGTGCAGGGCTTCTTCTCTCCGTAGGGATATATTGCACCTTCTGATCTATTCAGTTTATCTATAATATGACCCCGTTCTCCAGCACTTACTATCTAAATTGATGAAACAAGCAGTTTCGACATTCAAAAGGCATGACCCCGCTTTTTAAATCTTGCACTTTATCGTAATATTTCACAATTTCCTCTGCACCCAACGCTGAGAGATCGATTTTTGCATTTTACTTCGAAGGTGTGGTTCTTTTAATGCGCATTCGTTGTCTGTTGTTTATAGTGCGGTCGTCCATATGTCAGTCGAGATTTTAGAAGAGATTGATAATTGATAAGAAGACTAATTTATTTGTTTGTTTGTTTTTCACATATTCTTAATCAAGATTATTGGAAAACCAATGCATTGAAAAGTAAAATTTAAAAAGATATCAATTAGTAACTATACAAATGGAAAGTAGCGTAAAATACTATTATATAAGTATTAATTAGCTATTATATAAGTACTTAATTGCCTGTAAATTAAACAAATGAGGGTTGGTGGTAAAATTATGGAAATCTAGTGTCATCGAGTTTTATCATCTTTTAGCACCTCAAAGTATGCGCCAACAAGTTCCACCTCGTAAGGTTATTGCGCGGGGACGGCTCCGGTGCGACAGCTAAAATATGGTGCGATCGAGCACGAAAATAATTATTAGGCACGAAAAATCCAATTTAGCTAGTGAGCTAGAGTTATCAGTGTTACCTCAATTCATATGAAAAACAAAGGATATCATAAGAATTTCTCTTCTGAGACAGAGATAGTTAGAATTTGGGAGACTAGGAGTTTTTAGACGCCAACCTATCTAATCAATATCATAAGATAAATTCCCATAGCACTGTTTGTTAAAAATGGATTTTTTTGCAAATCCTACTCCACTGTATTCTCGTAACTCCTAATAGGTCTGATGATCAGTTGTTACACCGAGAACCGGGTTCTTCGGCGGGCCGAGACAGGTCAGTCATCAATATTATTTATGAAATTAATATTCAAATGAAATTAGTCCTTGGCTACTTGCCGGGAGTATTTGGATGACACTACATAATATGTTAAAAATATATATGTCAATTTTATAAATATTGCGCAAGCATACTAAAAATAAATGTTTACCTTAGAACCGGTCCAGGCCTAGTTCGGTAAGATTGCCAATGGAATATGCGATGTAATAATTTTATGGTATTGACTCAATGGTAAAAATATTTTTAGCATAGTTTGTTTCTACTCTTAATTATGAAATTTCACAAGGGGCGGGTTTAATGGCATAAGATCTACCCAATTATGAAGTGTAATATGTATATTTGTGTGTGTGTGTGTGTGTGTGTGTGTGTGTGTATTATGTGTTAGTGTATGTCTTGTTATTACATTCGATCGACATAATTGAAATGCAATTCCGTTATTTTTATCCTAAAGGATATCGAACCCGGGACCTTACAATGTAAGATCAGGTGACCCAGCCACTATGGCAATGGGCCGACCGGCCCATAGTACCTACCTAATTTCTGGAATTATATACTCACATGACATATTTGCATCACTACTATAAATTAAACAAAATAAATATTCCCTCGAAAATGCGGTTCGATTTCCGGTTCGTATTATTGTCGCGATTCCGACGCGACGCTATAACACGGGAATATTACGGCGGATTCGAGACAATGGCAGGTAGTTGATCGCTATCACTTCGAAATTTGGGAGCTTTTCCGTTTGACTGCGAGCGGCTGCTCGACTGGAGCGACTCCGAGGCCGCAAAAAGGTTAGACTTCCCACCCGCTGTTCTGGTCATAACTTCACGGATTTATCACCACCGCGCCCTTTTGAACAGAACCTCCAGTTTACTGTTAGATGCCGCTCAGCGAGTAAAAGGCTGGGTCACCAATCGGCAACAACTTGACAAATCAAGTATTGGGATCACCGATCGGGAGAAGACTTTTATTAAGCAACAAAGTCCTATAGATATGTGTAAATGAGACATCAGAAATGGGCTCGATTGCATTTAAATATTAGTGATATCGGCAATTAGTTCACGTCAACGAGACAGTGCAATACGTTAAAACGTTGTCATTGTCCGCATTAAAACTACCCACCGAAAATAACATGGCTGAATCTAAGACCGCACCAAATGTGTTTAAATTTATTCAGATGGCTAGAAGGACCAACAGATAGTTTTGACGTTGCTAAATCGACAATGGTTCATTTCATATTCCGTTTCAACGTATTGCTCTGTCTCGTACGCATAAACTAATTTCCAATTTTAGACTCACGAAGAAACGCACTCGGCCTCAATATACATACGTGTAAGTATAAACGTCTGCCAAATTATTATTTTCAGACGACATTAACTTGATTTTTGCAAAATAGTTATTCTTTCGAAATTTTCTGCTGTACTAAAAAGTGCTTGCGTTATTATGTTTCTATTGTGAATTGATTTGCGAAAGCATTTTTCTTTGTAATATTTAATTTAATATTTTTCATAAAATTACCACGATGACTAACCGCAGTAGATATGTATATCTATTTAGATAACCATTTTCTTAAAATATTCAAAAATATTAAAATATAAAAAATAAAATTAAAAATCTCTTTATTGGACAATAAATATAAGGTACAATGGCGGACTTATTGCTACATAACAATATATTCCAGTCAACCAACTATATTAACAACGATAACGATAAACTAAATCGTTTCGCAATAAAATAAGTAGACTTATTTCTACAAAATTTGTTTATTTTTCATGTGTAGGTACGCCCAGATAATAAAAAAGTCATCTAAATATTTCAAACTGTTGAGCTCAGGCAAATAAATTAATTATAAGCCACCTAAATAAGTTTATGGAAAGACTCATAAATATAAAAACAAGAAATTGTTTTGGTCGCTTGACGTTATAATAATATAATTATGAAAAATGAATGTTATCTATCAGTTGCTTTCATGAAAAGAAAGTAAATGCAAAACCCTTTTAGAAAAAACCTCTCCAAAATTTCGTTAGAATGCGTGTTTAAGTCTTAGTCATAATTTTTTATGTTTAAAATGTATTTTTTCTTAATTAATTTTAACTAACAAATATACATTAAATATGCATTATTTATTTTGCCATGTTTTATGCATGCATGCAATGTAGGCTTTAACGATATTGACATATTTAACCACCAAAATAGTCGATGTTAAGGAGATACGTGAAAAACTGATAATCAGATCGGATTGAGTTAACATCCCGCATTTCCACATGCGCATACAAGCACTCACATGTAAATACGCACTACATATACAAACACACGCACACACGCACACACGCACACACACACACACACACACACACACACCCTGACATATATGCTCTCCATCACACAAACACGCACCAACACCCACATACTCACACATAGCGATCTTAACACTTTTTTTTTGTTATCTTTGTATTGTGTTATTTAGCATGTTTTGTACCTAATGCTTATATCTCAAACAATTTAAAACGTCATCGGATTTACTACCGTTATATATTATGATTATATGTATGTTATTTTTTATGCTGTATTTTTTAATAAAATAAAAATAATTAGTAACAACCATATTAGAGTAGCGTGCATATTAATATAACCTAACCAAAAGAGCAAACAATCGAAACTTTACACATGTTAATATTCGAACGGTTAAAAAAAAAACGGCTTAAAAAAGTATCCACATAAAATCTCATATAAATGCATTTTAAAGTTCTATCGAGCTTTTCGCAATGATTGGTCATTGTTCCGATTTGTACGGGTGTTGTGTTTGTAATTGGAGTCTTGATGTTTGACCATAAAGGGGTCCGTTACTTTTGAAACGCGTAGACCCGACTGACCGCTGGTCAGTTTACCCGCGCGGTTGTAAAGGTGGACCTTTCCATAAACGGATCTAAATAAAAGGTGCAATAATTGTTGCAATTGTATGTGATAACTGTTAGGTTTATTGGCCTGGTCAGTTTCTCACGCTTTCTCGCGCAGGGTTTATTTAAATGAGGTTTTATGAGAATGAAGTTTTAGATTTAAGTCTTCAATTCTATAACGGGCCCATTAATAAAATATTGTCTAAAATACAGCGTATGTATTAAAAAAATCCTAAGTTTTTTATACATAGAACAAGGGCTTGATTGTTTTGTGCGATAAAACTAATGCTTAAACACTGAGCCTTTTTACACGACTGCCTAACAAAAAAGGAGTGTAATGTGTTCAGGGTTGATTTACGTATTTATCCGTTTTTTATTCCACTATAACTAATCTAAACGTTAGAACCGATGTAGAAATATGTGTTATTGTTAAAACAGTTGTCATCCCGAGTATCATAGAGTATTTTGACTCCCAAAATATCAAGTAAATAGTTGTGTACACGTCCAAATCTTCAAATGTCAATAAACTAAAACAAATATATCGTGTTTAGTGTCAAATTAAATGTCTAATTATGGTATCTAAATAGATAAATACATAGACCATAAATGTTTCATAAATAAACCGTAAAAAAATATATAAATACAGTAGTTAACTTTTTGTAATGGCAGTCGTGTTTTTTATTCCTTTCAATATATTTACTTGTTGCTGGAAGGCACTGATGAATTTTTGCTCATTGGAGAAATATAATATCTCTCAACAAACCTAATTCATAGCTTTGCTTATTCTATCCTGTATTCCTTTCCTCACCTAGACATTTTTTTAATTGATTAGATATCTTTCTTGCTAGTGCACGTATTGCACAAAATTCCACATGTATGTGTAATGGTTGGCTGGAAGACATCGTTGCGTAATGATAACACCGCCAATGTTGTTATACGTAATGCAGTATAGTGTGTACTTTATTATGTTATGCAAGAAAGATTCTATTAATTCATACATTAAATATACATGCATAACAGGTTAAAAATGACACGGCCCAGTGGCACAGTGGTTATGTCGTTTGGTCTTACATTTTAAGGTCCCGGGTTCGATTCCCTACCGAATCACCATTTCCAGTTGGGATAAAATTAAAGTAATGGCATATCAATGCTGTCGATTAAATGCAATAACAGGACACATACTTTTACACGCACACAAACACATAATAACTTCATAGTAGAGTTGGTTGTAAATTTCTAAAAAAGAGGAGAAAAAAAATAAAGGACCATAGCAAAGCGCCACATCAATAAATCAACGATTTTTGATTGAAGCACACGTATTGGATGCTTAACATATTTGCAGCTTTCAAAAAATAAACGACAAACCTTGATGGCAGTCATTTTCGAGGTTTTATAAATATATACGACAAGGCAGATAGTATAAATTAGAATATCCATCACTGTCAGCGGCTACCGTCCCAACCCCATTTCCAAATATCTGACACCAAAATCGAAAGGTCAAGCGGGCGTATCAATCAAATTGTAGAGGTGATTAATTGGCGCTCTTGAACTGAAATAATGTCCAATGTCACGTTTGATTAACGCTTGCTGTGTGATTGTCACCAGAAGACGTTCACCGAGCAGGTACCTTGTACATTAATCGTTGCTCCATATCAGTAGTGAAGTAAGTTTTTAATGAAATAAGTATCTGCTTAAAATCTAAATTTATGCGCATAACGACATTTTAAAATACTTTGAAAGTAACTTCATTGATTAATTATTATATCAATGGTAACATCATACTTACCAATGTTTGTTGTCAATTGTTATAATATAGTGTTTTTCTAGTTTTCTAAAAGCCATGGCTTGCTCCTAAATCCCTCTAAAACACAAGCGATCATCATCGGTAGCAGGTTCTACACCTAGAGGATCGACATGCACTCCGTAACAAAAATATGTATTGAGACGGAGGAGATTCCTTTTAGCATGCAGGTGAAGAACCTTGGTGTTCATTTCGACCAGAATATGTCCTGGCAGCACCATATTAGTGAGATGAGAGGAAAGATCTTTAACAGATATCATTCGCTGAAGAAGCTCCAAAATTTTCTCCCGGAGAAAAGTAAAGTGACAATCTGTCAATCTTTGCTGCTTCCACTTCTTCATTATGGCGACGCCGCCTTCCTCGATCTGACAGAAGAGCTGACCACCAATGTGGAAAGGCTACAGAACGTCTGTATCCGCTTCATTTTTGGCCTCAGAAAATATGACCATATCACGGAATATCGTAGCAGACTGCTGTGTCTTACCACCAGGGAGATGAGACAGGTTAGAACTCTCTGCCTCTTATATGGAAACCTCACGGATGGCGTGCCGCTTTATCTTGCCGATAGGTTCACCGCGTTATCGGCCCACGGCCGTCCCCTGAGATCAAAGGGCAATAACCTGTTATCCATCCCTGGTCATAGCAGTGACTTTTTTTCCTACTACCTTCTCCGTGGAAGCTGCACGACTCTGGAATGCATTACCAAATGATGTTAGAACAGCCCTCAGCATCTCTTCGTTCAAAGCCAGGCTCAAGGAGCATATAACCCTAAAATCCATAAATTAACCAATCCACCTCTTCCCCCTCCTTTTCGCTTCTCTTTCCTTCCTTCCTCTCCTTCTATTCCTCTGCGCCCTTATTTAATTTCAGTCATTTGTTTAACATTTTTTCCATTATCTGTTTCTTTCTAGTTTCTGTTTGTTTCTATATATCACTTGTTTTTTTATTGTTCTTTTGCGTAGCTAACGTACTAAATATGTTATAATATCAAGTTGTAGGTTAGCTGATAGCAATAAGCTCGCCTTTTTATTTAAAATGAATATATATTTTTTATTATTATTATTATCTTTTTTTTAGTTGGAATATTTTTTTGTAATTTACTGTATTTCATTCTTTAATGAATAGAGTATCTAATTTAAGGTGAATTTAATATTCTTGGTCATTCCTAAACAGTTATGAAGATTGTAATGGAAAAAAATAAATATAAATAAATATCTATTAAATCGTGTGTAAGTTGAGGTTATCAAATTTTATTGTTATCGTTGTTAAATTATGTCGATTAAACATAAGCCGTTTTTGTTCTTCAAACCCGATCCTTTCGCGATGTTAGGTTTCTCACCAAATCCTAAATCAGTGTAATGTGATTGATATCGAGACCTTTACTTCAAAAATATCTCGAGCATAAAAAAATGCGCAATGCTATTAAATGATATAACGATATTGATTCATTGCCTAATTAGTCATGATTGATATCGTCAATCGATGATGAAAAGTGTTCTACTGGAGATGAATTGAAATAATCGAACGTAGGACCTTCATCGCCGTAGATTTATTGCTGCTCATCAAAATTTGTGTCTATTTCTAACGAAATAAAGTTTTTAACGTGGTCAAGGTTTTCTTAATTTAGAATCGAGCCATGTTAATATTCATTGACTTCTGCCTTTTCTTTAATAGAATCGTTTTGTTATACTTTGTTGTGTTGTGATAGTAAGTGATATTGACGAGCTTGTATTCTAGCTATATTTCCTTCCATCACTGCGACCAGTTCTGATCTTTTGTGATTTATCTTGCTTCTTAATTCAATCAGTCTAACCTGAGATTTATTTTAGCTCACTTAATTATCCTATGATAAGTATGTTATGTTAATGAGGTTCTCACGTATTTATTTCCCCTTTAATGGATGGCAGAGTTCCAGCAATTTCTTTGTAAAATCTGCACATTTCATCCTCAGCAAATGCCATGATTTTTAACATAGCAATTTACTGGACATTGACTAGTAAAAAGGCTTATTATCAACCTTTATTGATATACGCTGAGAGAAAGTAATCTCATTGTCTATTTTGATGATAGGTTTATGATTTCTTCGCTTATTTGTCCCTGAAGTCCCATTTTAGTTTTTCGACTTAGTTCTGTCCCAGGATCTGATTGGTTCCGCTGTGCCGCTTCCAGGTACATCAACGAATGCTTAAGGTCCTCTTCTCCTTTCTTTGTAAAATTGCAAGTGTTTTCTTTACTTTCCCTTCGCTATCTGTTAAACAAAATAAATTATTTTCTGTTGCCTGTTGCTTTAGGAAATTTATTAGATATTTTCAAACAAGCTACAACTGAAAACATAGCTGTTCAACGCTGAGCTACTTGGTTGTCTAATATGATATGATATGACTGTCTGTTCAAAAAAGCTTATAAAATAGGTTTCCTAAAATGATATTAACTCTATAAATAGGTATACCTACCTTATTTCATGAGATATAATCATTCCTGCCCGCTATTCTCCCATCTGCTGACCCAAGTACATTTTAGAAGCCGTAGCATTTTTTAATGCGTTCATCTTTCTGGTTTCTCGATTATTTTTCCGTCCCAGTTAAATTACTAATTTAAAATCGATGACTCGGGTTGATATTAGTTTTTGTCATCGCTCGGCGCAAACTGTAGGTACATTTTTGTCGTTTGTCGCATGTGACGTGTGCCCGGGGCCCAGCCGTGACATTTTGGCCACAGGGTCAAAGCGAGTTTCGAGCCAACAACGTCAAATGATATAAAACGACAATGAAAAGACTTGTCGCGCGCGCATAACAGCGCGCGCTATTTGACGTAATGTCATCGTCGTCGTAGATTCTAATCTAACATTTAAATAATTTGAAAGCAAAAAAAGCATCCTAATGTTGTTGATTGACTGCCGAGGAATCGATAAAAACGAGGACATCTTCGAAGAGAATGACAATAAAATAAACCATTTATGTAACTGGTATTTCAAGAGTAGCCCACCCTGGTCGAGATTACGTAAAGATCAACTATGTAGGTACTTAGGTCTCTAAAAGCGGTTCTGCGCAGTAGCTTATAAGCAAGGTATAATATACATAAATAAAAACATGTTTCTTCAAATTGATTTACACTTGACAACAATAAATCCAGGTCACCAACATAACATTATAAATGCTAGCTTATTCGGCTACTAAGAATCCTAGCTTATGTAATAATTAGCATATTAATAATGAATATTGAATAACAGGTACGATCATATTATAGGTAAGCTCTAAAATATTGCTCGCACGCAATAACCTCGCCTTTTCTTAAAAATAAAGCGTTTTATTATTTTTATTGTTACTACATTATTTTTTTGTGACAGAACAGAAAAAAAGCAAAAACAAATGCAGTGAATTCTTTACTCGATTTTCAAGGTATCATTTATTTTGTTATATCTTTTTTAATGGTGTTACTTTATAGCAAACCAAGAAGTGCTGTTAATTTTATTTTACAGTATTAAATAGTCTATAAAATGCTTTTTATTTGAATAAGCTAGCGTTCTTAGTTACCGAGATATTATGGTTTATTTTGGTAACCCGGATTCGTTGTCCCCGAGTGTATTATTTAAAATTACACTTATCGATAACAAATAAATATATTAATAAGAATAAAAAAACACGACTGCTATTACAAAAACTGAACTACCCTATTTAAAATTATTTTTTAATACGGTTTTTTATGAAATATTTGTGGTTTAAGTATTTATCCATATAGATAAATACATATTTTCAGGATGCACTCAATCAGACCTTTCATTTGACACTAACCATGATATATTTATGTCAATTTATTGATATTCCGAGATTTGGACATTTAGACAACTATTTCCTTGATATTTAGACAATTAAGGTAACATACGGCACTCGGGACGACTTAACGATTCTAACAATACTACAAACTTCTAAATCGGTTCAAGCGTTTAGAAGTTATGGTGGAATAAAGAAACGGAAAACATACATAGATGAACTTTCAGCACATTATACTTCTTATTTGTTGGGCAGTCGTATAAAAATAAAATTCAAACGCTGCTATGAAATTCACCTACCAGAGTCGGGTCCATCATAATACGTGTGTTAAAGGAATGTGCGGTGGACTCCGGACTTAAGACTTGCTGTGGTATGTTTAGGACAGCTGTCTTGTCAAATGTGAGCGTTCACCCTACCACCCCTTCGAAGCCGTAGGAAACAATGACTAAAAAATACCAGGACAGAGTATGTAAATTGAAAGAAAATATATAAATAAATTTTGTCAGGAAAATTACAATAAAATCATATCTATTAGTAATAGTAAATATTATCACTAATAAAATACCTATAATCTCATAATCAATATATATCTTCCAAAAGTAAGTCAACGGCTCAGAATCGTCTAAAACAAACAATAAATTGCAACAGCACAAAATAAAAATGCTAATGGATCTACAAACAAATAGGTACCTACAATATAAAATGTGAGAAAACACGTTAATTGACACTTTATTTAAGCGATATAACAAGCTTTAAAACGGAAGCATTCAGTAAATCACCGAATTTAAATTGAAGCCAAGAAAGAGAATTCTGCTTAGAATTATCATAAAAGAAAGAGTAAAAAGGATGCTGATTGTTGTTAATTAAATTTAAACAATGCGACATTAACAGATCAATTGCCTACATAATTATAATCATTTAACATTCAAATCAGCAATAAAAATATTCAAATATTCTATTTACTTAAGCCCACGTTTAGTACAGTTACTGATTTGTATTCATGATAGTAAAAATTAAAAGCGTCATAACTGGTTTGTTAATTTATTCGAGATTATGGTAAAATTATGAACCATAATTAATTGTTGACAATTGTTTATACCTACATCACACCGCACTGCAGGTTAATAGATGAATTTTCCAATAACATAGACTTCGAAGTAGATATTATAGCACGAAAAAGAATATTATGCAAATTACTGCGGTATTGTTGTTATAGGCGGTTCGATAGAGTAACAATGTATGGAAATTGGTGAGTATTTAAATTTGTTTCCTACTTAGATACAAACGCTATATCTGGGCTAGTGCTGAACTGTTGGCATACACGTGTCTGCCACATTGATGTATAGTCAATGTCTCATTCATAATCATAATTTACTCGCACATGCACCGTGGTGATCAGTATGCGCTAATATATTTTTGAATTTTTTAAAGTATCTATTACACATTTTCGAAATATATTCATTACACAATTTAAGAATATTGAAAGCGGCAACTTATACATCCAATAATTTATTTTTTTGTATATAAATCAAAGCTCCGACTTGTGTGGATTGTATTACTCTACAGGCAAATATCTGTTCTAGATTGACTGTAACTGTTTTTCATAGTGATGTAACAGAAATTCCTTTTTTTCGTGCTTGTGTCACGAATTATATAAAAAAAGGTTAGTTTTCAGGGTTTTAGTTTCAGCATATTTTCCGGGTGAAATAATCTCACTTTAGACTTCCGGTCGGGAAGTAACTTTGCTTGAGTTTTTTTTATAACCTAAAAAAGGTGTTTTTTTGTGAACGGATTTTTTTAAACATGTATTTCTGTACTGATTTTTTTTTAGTTTTATTTGCGGAAACCTATCTCTAGGCTAGATTATAAGAAAAGAAATCAAAACCTTCCCCCTGAGTTTTGATTCAGTTTTTTTTAGGTAATTTTTTTTGCTTGTTTCTTTTATTTTTCTTAAATTTTGTTTTCGACGTTTTCTCTTAAAAACGGGGTGGTGCCTATATATACTATAGTTGTGTCTTTCGTAAATTCCCGTTATAGTGGCAGTATATTTTACATGAACTACTCGTGTTATAAAATTGATATATGATTCAATAAAATAATAAGAAGTAATACATATAATATTATAAGCATAATACTTATAAAGTAAATATATGTCTTTGGATAAAAAAAAATATTTTTGTTGCGATGAATTAATTTTATTTTGTTAAAAATACGAAATAAATTACTATGGAAATAGGTACTATGAGCAGACAATTTGTGGTGACATCTTCCACTTCCCTTTGATACCTTTCAGATAGGATACAATAAAACATATTGATCTCTAATGACCATGGATGAAATGTATCTTTTCTATTGTTAGCCTATACTATTAGCATTACAAGATTTCTGGCAGAGATGAACCGAATATATATTATATGTTTTCGAACCGTAGATATTGCAGCGCATCCAGAAGTAGGAATACCTATGTAGGTACATACTAGAGTAGTATATTGTATGTATTGTAACCAAAAGCTTTGTATATACTCACACTGTCGGTATTAATATCTGTCATGGCGGAAGGAGTACTATTTATAATATGTGCTAGTTATCCCTCTCTTTTCTAGTCTCTAGGCGAAGTCAATTTATTTGAAGAATAAGATCAAAAACTCTACAAACAAAATTAAAGCTACATGGAATATTATTAATAATGAAACAAATAGGGTTATAGCTCGCACAAGGGACTTTCATTTAAAGATAAATAATTTAGACATTAAAGCGGATATGGAAATTGCGACTGAGTTTGAGCGATTTTTTACGAATATACCGTTAATAACGACTAACGCCCTCAAGTCGTCTTCCATTTCAGCTGAGATGCTACTTAAAGAAAGCGTTTCCGCATGTGTTACCGACTTCGCTTTCACTATTGTTAACTGCAATGATATAATAAATGCCTTTAAAACAATTGAGATAAAGAAAACTATGGACCTTTGGGGATATTCTGTAAAAACAATTTCATACATCATAGAAATAATCGCACCTTATCTAGCCTATATATTCAATTGTTGTGTTACTTCTGGAGTGTTTCCTGATCTGATGAAACATAGTAAAGTTATACCATTATTTAAATCTGGCGATACTTCTGATCCCTCGAATTTTCGACCAGTTTCCGTACTTCCCACTTTGAGTAAAATTTTCGAAAAATTAATTCTTAGACAATTGCACACTCATTTTAACAAATATAATTTACTTCATAAGAAACAGTTTGGATTTACAAAGGGTTGCTCAACCATAGATGCGGGAACCGAACTATTGACAGGTATATTGAATGCCTGGGAAGAGTCACAAGACGCATTAGGCATCTTCTGTGACTTGTCTAAGGCATTTGATTGTGTACACCATGATACACTAGTTAGGAAATTACATCACTATGGCATTAGGAACAAGGCTCTTGATCTTCTTACTTCTTACTTGGGAAATAGAATTCAGAAGGTTGATGTAAACGGTAAAAGATCACCAGGATCAATGGTCACCATGGGTGTCCCACAAGGCTCCATTCTTGGCCCATTTCTCTTCTTAATATACATAAATGATTTACCCTTTCACATAAGGAATAATCACGAAATTGTATTGTTTGCTGATGATACTTCTTTGACCTTTAAAATTAGTCGAAAATTGTACAATTATGACGAAGTTAACAATGCACTCTCAAAAGTTGTCCATTGGTTTAATGTAAATAACCTACTATTAAATGAAAGAAAAACCAAAGTGATTAAATTTTCTACACCTAATGTTAAGCAGGTACAAACCAATGTAGAAATAAATGGAACTAGACTGGAGCCTGTTGCTTCAACTGTGTTTCTAGGGATAACAATTGACTCCAAATTACAATGGGGCCCACAAATTGAGAAAATGTCAGGAAGACTTAGCTCTGCGGCATACGCAGTTAAAACAATAAGGCGGCTGACTGATGTAGATACAGCAAGAATTGTATACTTTAGTTACTTTCACAGCATTATGTCCTATGGGATTCTTCTCTGGGGAAGCTGTGCGGACATCAATAACATCTTTATACTACAGAAACGTGCTGTAAGAGCTATATATAAACTTGGTCCTCGAGTTTCACTTAGAGAAAAATTCAAAGAGATAAATATTCTTACTGTTGCATCACAATATATATACGAAAATCTGTTGTATGTCCACAAGAATATTGACAAGTTTAAAATAAAAAGCGACACTCATAATTTTAATACTAGACATAAGCATAACCTTGTTGTACGTGCTACTCGTCTCCACAAAATAAGCAATTCTTTTTTGGGACAATGTATACGCTTCTATAACAAACTTCCTCATACTATTGGAGAACTATCTGTAAATAAGTTTAAAGCTACCATCAAAGCAAAATTGTATAAAAAAGCATACTATACAATATCTGATTATGTAAATGACAAAACGGCTTGGGAGTAAGGCTTGGACGCATCATAAGAACATAAATTAAAAATAATATTTAATTGTGTCTATATGAATAAAGAACATTTTGATTTTGATTTTTTTTGATTTTCTAATTCAATTCATTTTATAAATTCAAAAACATCGGTTTATTCATTCGGAAATCGCCTGCTATGAACCCCAGTAAATCGTCAATCAGACGACGCTCATTTCAGTTTGCTGGATATACAATTATTCGCCTACCTTTAATATAATGGGAAATATTATAATAATAACAACGATTTTTATATGAATGCGACGCGACGGCCGCGACAAAAGGCGTTTTCGCATTTGTATGGAACCTATCGCATTTGTATGGTATTTTTAGTTGATATATTATGATATAATTTGTTTACCTAAAATATATATTATAACTTGTTTTTCTTTCTTTCTGACACATATGTGGCACTCCAGTAAGATTTAGGAAGCGAGCTCGCCTTATCATAAGAGTGCCTAGTAAGGCGGGCTCGGCTGCACTTTATTTAGCTCATTAGAATACCACTTAATATATTCTGGGTTGTACATTTTTTGTTTTTGTGTTCTTGCATTTGATTTTATGTGTAATAAAAATATATAAAATCAAAGTTTAATTTTAATGATTCTCTATAAATATTCCTTTAAATAAAGTAATATTCTTGTTTCATTAACACTTTTCATTGGCCGAGAATAAGCGCTGTCACCTGACTAGGCGCGCCCGCCTGTTATATTGTTTTAGCTGATTGGGTTAATTTCGGCCAGTCGTTTTACCAGTGTACCTACATTTATTTACTGACATATTTTTGTTTATTATTTAAACATTATTATGCAAATTAAAATGGTTTGAAACATTATTAAGTATTCAAATTAAAATTATCAGAAAACGAAATATTATTATTTGTATAGAAGTTAAAACCAAACAAATATGGGCACTTTTGAGAAATCATGTATAATCAAAAAAATTCTGACGGAATTTAAGCCAGAATGGAATTTAAGATTTCAAATAACACATTTCTTTATTTGACTGTATCTAACGCGTATTCAAATAAAAGAGTTGAAACAGGCGGGAACAGGCGCGGCGATCACTCGCTAACCTTTGTCGCCGTGGCTCGTGCGTCTGCCCATCTCGGTCGCACACTTCAGATGCCGCATATGCGCGAGCGTGACAGCGAGTAGGTGATTGCGAGTCGCAAACAATGGCGACCTTGAAGAAATGAATATTCAAATTCCAAGGACTTTGATACCCTAGCTGCTTTGGAACGCCCTAAACGAAGACCTAGCATCACCTTTTTAACTAAATTAGAGCATGCACACATATGGCTCAAAAGGCCGATGGTTCGAATGTAGGAGGTATAGACAATGCTAAGATTGACTAGGATTTCCTAACGGACCAAACCTATGATTGACTAGTCAAACCTAGGCTTTCCGGGGATTCGGCATTTGACCGTAACATATACCCGAACTGATGACGAAAATTGCAAGTTAAATTAAATTTGTTTATTTTTCCTATTTATTTATAATATATCCATATTAATATTATATCGGGGCAATTAATTAAAAATATTATGGGAAAATAAGCTGAGCTGCTACAGTATACTATTATTATGTATCTATCTGATGATGCTAAAGAGTCAGATTTTCTTTACTATTTAGAAATTAGATGTCCTTTGTATTCGAAGTATGTAAGCAGGTATTATAATTAAACAATTGGAGTCCATGCCAAGCTATTTCCAGAGACAAAATTGAAAGTAAAGTATTATTCAATTATTATATCAGTAATATTGAATTATAGGAAGGAATTTAACTTAGGTAACTATAGACGAAAAATATAAATAAAGGCAAAAAATATTAATATAGTAGGTACTAGAACATATTTTGAATATAAAGGACATCTGGTTTATTTTACGTTAGTAATTTAATAAATGCCTAGCTTTTATTCAAGTGCATGTGAAATAAATTAAATTAGTCCCCACGAAGAGTGTTTCTACTGTCTCCATACCAATTTTTGGAATAATAAAATCCTCTAATAGCAGCATTTATTGATATATTTCAAGCTAAGGAAACAATATAAATAAATCAAATAATTTGTACAAAAACAAATTGTCACTTATAATATTTCAATCTAAATATTAGTGATCCCGAAAAACTTAGAAATCTAAAAAGTAACATTCGTCACCCATGAGTGACGGATGATTGGAGGAGGAAGAGGAGGAGAAGCAGGAGGAGGAGAAGATATCTCAAGCCAGATATCAATAAATCTAAACGCATGCTGACAATTATAAATCGCCTTTAATAACATAGTGATGAACGTGCGATTTTTTTTATCAAAACGACACTTTTGCGTATATATATATCGCTTTGATAAAATCTTCCATGGTAATTTCAACAATTACAATTTTATAGTAACTGGTTACTCTTATACCAGACAAATGACTTCAGTAGCTTGGTAAGGAATCGTTATTATTAGCTCTTAATACTTCTGTATATTATAACCATAGATGGTAACAGAAATAGAGAACGGGAGTGCGAAGGCGTGAATGCGTTCACCGAATAGAAAGAGACAGGGGCATATAAGACTCCTTCTATCCTTGTCTAGTTGCGCATGCGCGTTTATCCATAGCATAGCAGACTTATGGCGTAGAAGCGTTGCCATAGTGATATACATATGTACATACGTGTCTCCGTGAATGCACGACTAGACAAGGATGGAGGGGGTACTATAGGCTGCTGTCTCTTCCTATTCGGCTGACGCAGTCTCAGGCTGGTTATGGGGTCTAGTAGTTATACCGTCAATGGTTTTAACATCTTCGCTAATGTCTTAAAAAATTTATCTATGGATGACGTATCACTACGAAAAAACTCATATTTTGCACCTGATAAAAAATGTTTCTGTATCGTTTTCTCAACATTTCTTTTAGCTGTGGTCTCCAGCTCCGAGAGAAGGACATGAAATAATTAGGAGCTTTTTTTTGAAAATTAACATTTAAGAAACAATTCTTTGTACACTATTTCAAGTGTCCCCTTGTGTCTCTTGTCCAAGCGCTACCCTTATTTAATAAATATACTGCAAATTCCTGTCTTTCAAAATGCGCAATTGAAATTTCTGTCAAAATGAACAAATGTGTACAAATATTTGCCTTTAAATATGGTAGGAACGATCTGTTGGCTGATCTCAAGGCTAGTCGCTACCGTGGCTGTTTGCTAGCGAACATTATCGCTCCCACCAATTGCGTTATATTCTTTTCGAAGCCTCTTGATATGACGCCATTTTGAAACCTGTTCCGCCACGTATTTGAAGAGCTGTTCCGCTGCCCGATAGCCGAGCGTAACACAATGTTTGCCAAGACGATTTTTATTAGATAATGCTGTGTTTTTCTAATACAAAAAAAAAATCGATATCGTCTCCAATTGATTCGATTAGTAATAAATTGGACAGTGACAAAAAAGTAGGTATCATAGTGAATCATTCGCTAATCAAGTTTTGCAATTATTATTTATTTTATGGACCTGTTAGAGAATATTTGAAGGGTTACTGGCAAAAACGATCGGTCAATTTTGAAAATTTGAAAAAACTCATTAATAGAGCTACTCCCAGATATATTAGGGAACTACGACAACAATATTTTCAATATTTCTAAGTATAACTTTATTACCCCATATAAAAACGATAATTTGTAACAGATCCATCAAAAAGCACTGAATTTATAAATTTAAATTAGGTAACATAATTCTTTATTTCTTTACCTTTTCATGTATACTCTTTCTTAATTTGATGTACGTTTCTACTATTTAATATTTAACATTTCTTCCTACATTTTGATAACGGTACAATTTTAAATGGTATTTGAACTCTGTATAATGCTGAATGGTGAATGCTGAATGCTCTGAATGCTGTATGATTCTGATAATAACAAAAAAAATAAAGGTGGCTGATTTAGTAAAGTGAAAATATGATAATTATAGCAATATCAATAAAATAAAAACATATTTAATTGAGTCTTTTCAAGGGCTGCATATACTGGAAAATGTTCTTAACCCTTCAGGCCTCGGCCCCTCAGCCGATTGACAAGTTGATGTCCCAAAAAAAATTGTAAAAATTAGTAAATAAATTGAATTATGACACTATCTCACCAAAATATTAATTACTGCCAAACCACTGTACCCATAATTACAATAAAACATATTAACATAATAAAACATAATAAAATAAAACAAAATAAATTTAAATAAAATTAAAACGGGGCTGTCACGCTGAGTCGTCTTTTGGCCGATATCGGCCAAACGTGGCTCTAGGAGTTAATGTTAGGTGCATCATTTCAACATCCTGTTTGAAATAACATGCACCTTATCACCATAAAATGGTTTTGCCATTGTTATCATGACATTCAGTGGGTGAATCATGAGTGTCATCATGATATTCTCGTGGGTGATCGTATTGTGGCAGCAAACGAGCATCGATTGAGGTCAATAACAATTTACTTTTATTTTATAAACTATATATGTGTAGGTAACCCCGATATCAGCTGGCAGACAGACATGGAAGAAGAAGGAAGAGGCCTACGTCCAGGAGTGCACCAAACCAGGCTGAGGAAAAAGAAGGTAGAAGAAACCCGCTATGTTGATTTCTGGCTTTTTTATTTCTTAAACGGTTTCTACACATAAATTTGCGTTTACATTCACGGCAAACTCACAAAATATAACATGTAAAATCAAGAACCTACCGCTTGACAACTAACACCTCCAAGCCTTTAAAACAACCGTTCAATATTCTATCTACATCGGTACATAATACGTTACGAACAGACACGTCGTTACTAGCTCTTCCATCGTATGACCACTACGACCAGTACGCGTTTAAAATGTTAAACAATCACTGAATAAGGAAACGTCTTGTACAATATCGTAAATAGGAATGCGGACTGCCTGCTTGTCTTGAAATTTGTTTGACCGCAGTTCGTTCGAATTATTTTTAACCCACTAATTTCAAGATTCAGTTTTTTTCAAGGGTCATGTGATTTTTATTTTTTTAATTGTTGAATAAGTATTTTTGTATTTAAATATAGCTTTTACCTGACATTAATTCTCGTAGTTTGAAAGTGATATACATCTATATATAAAAAACGAAGTCGGGTTTGTTCGAACACTTATAACTCGAGAACGGCTGAACCGATTTTCATGGTTTTTGATTTGTTGTATTTGTCTCCGTCCCGAATAGGTCAGTTGTCTCATGGTCATCGTCTCATGGTCAGTTGTACGTGGCATGTTCACGTGTCGGCAAATCATCCGCTTTATTTGTTCTTGCGCCTGATAAACAAACAAAAAATGTCGTCAGAAGGTGCTTCAATGAAGAGAATTAAACCGAGTGCATCACATGCTGCACAATATGTAAATAGTTTAATTTAATTAAGTCTTGCTGAAACGCGATTGTTATACTTAATTTTTGTACTTTGATATTTCTTTTTGTGTTATTATTAAAGTAGTGAACTTAACCCATTTTCGACCGGTGTTCGATTAATCGAACATGAAATTTGTCCATTTTCAATATTTTTTTTAACTATGAAAGTAAATAATATCGGCAATATAGTTAGTATCATTCATTACTATGATCTTTTGGCTATTCGAAAATAATATCCATCACCCCCCCTCCACCCACCTCCGTAATTTTGGGGGAGGTTGAAAAATACCTGGCCGATAGACCTTTCTTGTAAATTATATTAAAAATATATAATTTAAAATAATAATAATAATAATAATAATATCTTATAGCTAAAGGACAAAGCTATCTTTTTCAATCAAAAAATCAACACCTGGCAATACCTGGATGGCACAGGTATGAGTCAAAGTTAGTGTTCGATTAATCGAACGTTGGTGCTTATCCCATACCATAAAATTCCATACAAATGAAACATATCGTAGTATAAGTGAATAGACAAGATTGTGTCAGTAAAAAACAATTGTTTATTGAGTTTTTGGAATGTTAGATGATTTACAGAATAGTAAAGAGTTTTTAGGAAAATAAAAAAATTATTTTTCATGGAAAACTTTGAAACAATGCGAGTGCATATGCTTGCCACATTTCTCGCACATCCAAATTGTTGGCCACAGCCTTTCAACTGGCATCGACGATGTTTCCCTTCCGGCTGACGGACGATGAGGTGTTCACCAACCACGTTTGGTAAGTTTCGCGGTCTCTGGAACTCCAGGTCATCATCCACTTCTAATCCTTCTTTATCATCGGTCAACAGAAGAGACTCAGTGACGGACAGCTTGAATTGTTTCTGGCTCATTGGTTTCTCGTTTTAATATTTCGCGACCATATAATGCAGTTTCCAAGCATTCACAACAGAAGAATTCAGGGTGTTTATCCAAAGTGGCCAGTACCATTTCTTTCCACGGATGTTGACTCGATAATTTTGAATGGCGTTGTCGTGAAGATCAACGCCGCCCATCCCTTTGTTATAGTGACGAAGCACAGCTGGCTGATCCACGTTGACAAATTTACCTTCTTCTCTTGGCCCTTTCTTAGAAGCCTTAGTTGCTTTTTTCCAACGCCGAACAGAGTGGAGTGGCAGAATCTGATCATAATTTGTAGCAATTGTTACCTCCTTATTATCTTGCCAGCGACAAAGAGTGATCTGGTTGTTAGAGTCGTACATATAATCATGTTCGCCGCGAGGCAAATCTTTTCCGGTTTTCATATTAGTAGCACCGCCAGATACACGATTACAGCGAACAGTTCCAGTGGCACAGAATCCCTTTTCTGATAGCAAGCACATAAGGTGATAGGAAGTAAAGAAGTTGTCGAAAAATACCACGTGACGCATGGGGGCCTCGACATTACTAAGTAAACGGAGAACGACATCAGCTCCAAGACCAACCTCTGTGTTGTATTCATCGGATTTTCCACAGTAAGGGATGAAAAAGAACAAATATCCGGTTAACGAACAGAGGCACCAAAGTTTATATCCAAAACGAATCGGTTTTCCTAGAATAAACATTTTGCAACTATGGCGGCCGAAATAGGCCACCATCTGCTCGTCTATGGACAAAAACTCCGCCCAAATGCCAAACTGCATAAACTTTCTGTTTATAATATTGAAGAATGGACGAAGCTAAAATCAATGAAATACAAATTAGGAAACTTCAATCACAATAATATAATGAAAATTATAGTACCTTGGCCACCTTATCGTTAGTATCTAATTCGTCATTATTGGCAAAATGAATGTATCTCTTGATGTGCGTGAACGTAGCTCTCGACATTGCTTGCTTTACCATTGGAATTCCCATTGACAGCTTCGAAGACCAATAATCCTCAACAGAAGGCAAAGTGTGGTAGCCCGACAGCATTAAAATCCCCAAGAATCTCTTCAATAAAACCAAGTCTAAATGAAAATCCGTGTCTAAATGAAAGGTCTAAACGAAAAACGTGTTCTTCTGGGTTGCAAATCGGTTGGTCTCAGTTATGATATGATCCAACACCTCCCCATCATAAAACTTTGAAAATATTTGAATTGGCGAAAGATCTTTAAGTTTTTCACACACCTCTTTTTGCATGTCGGACAACGGAGCGGCATTCGGCGATATATCATAATGTAATTGCTTCTTTCCTCTATTCCTGGACCATTTTGGAGTTCCAAATGAACTCAATGGTTTGCAACTGACTTTCGGTTTTTTACGAGGTGGGACAGTCGATTTAGCAGCTGATTTAGAAGCTGATTTAGAAGTTGACGGCCCAGCCTCCGGTTCAGATTCTACAATCTCTTCAAAACCAATATCCTCAAGAATATTTCGCTCAGTCTCAATTTCCACATAGTCGGCAACCTCAGTCAAAGCACTTGGATCCGAATTAATTGCAATGAAATTGTCGTCGATTAATTCTTCATCCGATTGTTCGTCTACCTCCGGTGGGAGTATATTGACAGATTGAACAGGATTTTCATCATCGCTCCAACTCTCTATAATATCTTGAATCTCCTTCATTGTTAATTTCTTCGAACGTGGCATTTTGCAATTCTAGAATCAAATAACAATACATATTCACTCAATAACATAACACTCGCAAAAACACATCGTACGAATCAATATTTTACTAAATACTGACCACTTATTTTGCGATAGAAATGATTAGAAACTACCAAAATGTAAAAATATGATAAGCACGCACAAAACACGTTTATTCCTGTTGAAAACACAATAGAAATGGAAGAGACGCGGTCACTTGACAGTAAAATTTGACATATTTCGTATTTGTATGGGATTTTATGGTATGGGATAAGCGCCAACGTTCGATTAATCGAACATTTGTTTTTTTGACATAACGGTAAAATGGGTGGGGGTAGTTTTTTTTTAATGGTGGATTTGGAATCAGGGTACTCTAATTACCCTAGAAATATACTTCATTTTTAAAAAATCAGCAATTTTTGCAGCGCGGTCGAAAATGGGTTAATATTTATTTTGTATTCATTGTATTACTTTCATAAAATCATAAATTAAGTTCAACTAATCTGTAACACGACATTCATTGACTGTTAGGCGGTACAAAGTTCGCCGGGTCAGCTAGTATGATATAAATTAGAAGCTTCACAAAAAGAAATTGGAAAGGATCTTTTGATATTTATTTTATTTGTTAGTTTTATATATTATACTATACTATGGTTAATATTGTCTGAACATAATTATATTATATATGTCTGTACATTGTGTCGGGATCTAAAAATCTATTATTTAATTAAAGTGTGATTGCACCAAACTGAACATATAAAATATTTTGAAAGAATTAAGGTATAGGAAATAAACGATGTAGAAATTAAAATAACAAACGTTACTCGCATACCAGCGAAGGCCTCCCGGATTGGATTGTTAAATGCTTATGTTAAAATGAGATGTACCTAGGTATGTGCACAACTTTCGACTGTGAACGATCACCCTTCACCCATACATAAAACTTATCCTTTTGCAAAATGAGACGAATTAAACGGAAAAAATATAAATAAATCATATTGATTAGATCGGTATCTTAGATATAGATCTAATCAATATGATTATGATCTAATGTAATAAGATATAGATCTAATCTATATCAGTCTGTCAAATATAGAATTATAGTACAAAAAAATCAAATCCTTTTTACTCTCCTGTCAATATAAGTATTGTGGACGCACTTCTGTGTGTCTGTCTGTGTGTATTCTCCGATGATAGCGCTGAAACGCTTCATCCGATTGATCTGAAATTTGGCATGCAGGCATCATTTGGTCATGGCATGAGCTCAAAACATTTTGGTTGAAATCCGTCCACCCAGGGTTTGTTCCCGACGAGGCATTTCCTCAACGGTCAACAGCCGAGACCCAAAATGTTGTATACGCATTAATTTATGATAGCAACTTACAAGTTTTACCATGCCATGGCTGATGTACCCTGGGTTGGCTCCCGACGAGGGAACACCTCAACGCTCAACAGCAGACACAAAATTCGAAAAGTTGAAAAAGTCGGAAAACTCGGAATAGTCTGAAAAGTCGGAAAAATCGAAGAACTCGAAGTCGAAGTCGATTTCGATTTCGATTTACGAGGGTTAAAGGGTGGCGCCAGGTTGGGGGTAGGGGGGTTGTGGTAGGGTTTATGATATTAATATTCAGATGAATTAAGTTACTAGCTACTTGACAGGAAACTCTTGGGGTGACACAACCGATTTTTTTGGTTCTGTGTTCAGGATGGGGAACAGAATTACCATTTGAAAAAAGTTTCACCATTTAGGTATAATACTGTGTGGGCCATCTATATTTTATTTTTGAACTACCGGTTATTTCGAGAATGGCAACACTTACGTCATTCCTATTTGACAGAAAATTAGTTTTATCTTTGCGGTGTACGGAAATATTTGCGTTTACGCTCGAAGAACGCTGGGAAATATTAAAATTTTAATTTTACTTTGAAAATGGGTCCAATGTTGCAGCATAAAAAAAGCGCACAAAAATGGGCCGAAAAAAAGCACCTTCGGAGCAGTATGTGATTTATTTTGACATTGTGATTTATATGCTTATTGACAAACCAACGCGTGACTGTGTAAAAACAGTCCGTACGCCCGAAAATATTGATGCTGTGTCAGCCATTATGCGTGAGTCGCCGGGAACATCATTTCGCTATCGTTCTCAAGAACTGAACATTTCTCGCACTTCATTGAGACGAATTTTGGGAAGGGACCTTGGTATGACACCGTACAAAGTTCAATTGGTTCGGCAGTTGATGGTAAACGACCACCCAATGCGATTTCGCTTCGCTAAGTGGGTTTGTGATTGACTTGAAGAAGATGCCGATTTTGCAAGAATAATCATCTTTTGCGATGACGCTCATTTCCACCTCGGCGGCTATGTAAACAAGCAAAATTGTTGCATTTGGGGCTCCGAAAAACAGCACGCAATCGAAGAGAAGCCAATGCATCTACAATGTGTGACTGTACGGTGCGGATTTTGGTCTGGCGGCATGATTGGGCCATTTTTCTTTGAAAATGAGCAAGGAGCCACCCTTACCGTCAATGGTGAAGTGCTACCGTAACATACTGAACGATTTTTTGTTTGCAATATTGGAAGAGCATGACTTGAGTAACATTTGGTTTCAACAAGACGGCGCTACATGCCACACAGCCAACGTTACCATCGATCTTTTGCATACCGTTTTCAAAAATTGCATTATTAGCCGAAATGCTGATGTCGTTTGGTCACCAAGGAGCTGCGATTTGACGCAGTTGGACTATTATCTTTGGGGTGCAATCAAAGACAAATGTTACGCCAATAAACTAGCAAGAATTGATGACCTAAAGGACAACATACGCACTGCCGAAACTGAAAAAACATCTCGCATCTCGCATTCATTCATACAATTTTTCCAATTTAAAAAAATATTTAAAAAAATACATAGAATGCAAAAAAAAAATTTTGTTTTTCGCACAATTTGTTATCAAAACTTGCTTATTTGCTCGTAATGATTCACCCCCTTCAAGGATGCCGGTTAATTAAAACTCAGCCTATATAATGGATCGTTTCTTATATTTGGGACTCGTTCGAAGTCGCCGAGTGTTTACTTCATCTAACATTTGGATTTACACTATAGAGGAGGATGATCGTTTCGCACATAGGTGCTAAGGAGAATTCCAGCGCGGCGTGTCGCACAGGTCGGTGCGGCTTACATTTCTCGGCAGCGTTTATTGCCGATACGTGATCAATATTTTGATGGACAAACGGCGCTCTCCGCTCGCCAAGAATGTCCGATGCGCGCGGCGTCTCGACGCGTTTTTTTCGCCGCCTCCATTATTATTTGAGTCGCGGCGCCGTTTTTCGCCGAAATTAGCATACGCTGTCCGCTACCGCGGTTGAATACATTACCCACCGGCTCTTGGTCATCGTAAATCAAGGGAGACGAGCGACCTCGTCGTACCTCCGCCGGCCGGACTAAGTATCACCGCATAGCAACGCGAATGGGCCAACCTACACGGTATCCAGAAGTTCATCTACTGATACCATAGTATCACTAAACAAGCGTATCGGGGAGCTGATAGGCACTGTTGCAGTTTGGCCACTAAGACCCAGTTGTATAGTAGGGTCGGTCGAACGCACGGGTCAACACCCACCTGGCGGCCTCAACGCAGACGTGCGATCCAGGGTATGATGCTGGTCTGCAGGTCAGTCTTACCTAGGAGTCAACCTTCGGGTGGTCCTGGACGGTTTGCGCACCGTGCGGCGTCAGCAAATCGATTGTGCATTTCGGTCGACAGCCGGGGGAGGCTGGAAACAGTACTGTCCTCTATAGAGGACAGTACTGTTTCCAGTAGTTTCCGGGAGTTAATAGGCCCTTGCTGAGTTGGCCACGAAGACCCATTCTGTTCAGGGTTGGTCACACTCACGGATCAACACCTACCTGCACCACGGTCACACTCACGGATCAACCTATCCGACGACCTCCACGCATGAAGTGCGATCCTGGGTAGGACTCTGGCCTTATGGTTAGTTTCCCCTGAGAATCAACCTTCTGGCGCTCCTGGATAGTCTGCGCACCGTGCGGCGTAAGCCAATCGACTGTGCACTCTGACTAACAGTCGGGGGAGTCTGGAAGCAGTACTGTTTCCTATAGAGCGGGGGTGGCTGCGGACCTTACGGCGACTGCTCTTGAAATGACCATCGGCTACTGATCCTGGGTGAACAGCCGGGCAAAGGACGCTGTGGTCCGCGATAGATTCGGTAAAAACCGTTTCACCGCTTCGTAAGGGAGAGGACCGCGCAAGCGACCTCGAACTCGTAACCAATCGAGAGACTGGAGTAATCTGGTCACAATTGGAAGTAAGGGCGTGAGTGTAGGCCCGCCGGGTAACACTCCTGGCTATCTCGCGGTTAAGGCGTTGGCCTCTTACGGACTTGTGGCGTAGCACATGGTGGACTGTTTTGTCCTCAAGTCTTCTGCGCTCACTCTAGGGAGATAGAACGACTAATCGTTAAAACTTCCTGAGGTGACGGGCTCGCCCGCTGTAGTCGACAACCCTAGTTGTCCTTAAGAGAGCGGGGGTAGTTGTTAGCCGTACGGCAAATGTTCTTGAAACGACCAATCGGCTACAAGATACCGGCTGAACAGTCGGGCAAAGAATGCCGTATTCTTTAGGCTAGTGTTTATTGTAGTTTGACACGTTTCTGCCTCAAAAATATTAAAATCTAGTCTTCTTTCCTACGTTTCCGAAAAATCGTTTTGGATGAAGTATGTAAATTAGGGTGTCATGTTTACGAGACAAATTTAGATTTCGAGTTTTCACCGAATCTTCACTTTTTGAGATCCTGGGTATCCAACAAAGTAATTCCTTGGAAAATGCCTGTCTCTTTGTTTTACTGTGTGCCTGTATACAATGTACCTCAGAAACTACAAGATACAATTAGGGCCAAAGTACATACAAAAATATTTCATCCTAATGCCGAGATTTAAAAAGCTGTTGAGATGTATCCCTTATTTTGTTTTAAAATGGCGGCCTTTTGGAAATTTAAAAAAATCATAAATTCGTTAATACTTTCCTTAGAAATGTAAATAAATATGACTTAGAATTTAAGGGATATTGCATACAACTCCTCCTTTACGTCACTTTTCGACATCTTCTGAGGGATTTAAATTATAATATCTGAAAAATGAATACCACTTAACTCCGTTATTATTAATTCTAGAATGGAAAACAAACGTCATCAAATTTGTCCTAGACTCCTAAGAATAATTACTCTAACATTTTTGTTAATCATTTCATGATATATTTAGTGAATTTTTAATAATTTTCCTAATATATTTTTTTAAATGATGGGTAGAGAATGAAGAATTTGAAAATCGAACCTGAAAATGGTGATTATTATAGTTGACTAGCTGCGCCCAGCGGTTTCACCCGCGGGGTGATGGAAAATTGTGATAATGATGATAGAAAACCAAACATCTTTATAAATTATAGCCTATGGGTTATTCTGATATGTAAGCTATATTATTGTAAGTTTCATCAAAATCCATTCAGTAGTTTTAGTGGGAAAGAGTAACAAACATCCATGCATACATACAAAATTTCGCGTTTATAATATTAGTAGGATAGTAGGATAGAATTTAAATTTCGAATGTCAATTTCTTAAATTTTTTTCCTACTTACTGGACAGTTATCGTATATTTTAGATAATTCACACAATATCTTTATAAATTGACAGTTATCGTATATTTTAGATAATTCACACAATATCTTTATAAATTATAGCCTATGTGTTATTCTGATGTGTAAGCTATATTATTGTAAAGTTTCATCAAAATCCATTCAGTAGTTTTTGCGTGAAAGAGTAACAAACATCCATACATACATACAAACTTTCGCGTTTATAATATTAGTAGGATAATGAAATACAAGAAAATAAAACAAAAGAGTTTGAAAATATAATGCAAATATATTGTATCGGTTACTATTATAGACGATACATATGAGTGATACATTTTATGTCGCTTCTTCAAGACGAAGTAAAATTGTCGTAGCGGAATTTTTGCAGTTGACATTTTTAATATATAAGTGAAGTTAGTATCTATTTCGCAAAGAATATTTATATTTTAGTTTAAGTTACTTATGGGATATTGATTTTAGAAAATAATCTCACATTTTGAATGAATAAAGCTTTGTATAGTTTTGTTTTTTTATTAGCGTAATAAAACAATGTAATAAATTTGCGTTTGTTGCAAAATATGTTGTTATGAAATCTACATCGGATTTGTTAAAAAATCTGGCAAAGTATGCCGCGTCTTGTCTCGCGGCGAGGGACGGATCGGATTGTGTCTTTACCTGCGCCAACAAAACAAATAAGAGCAGGTCCTTAGGAATTTCGGGAGATATTCCATAAATCATACGGTTTATTTTTTGCTACCCCGGAGAGGCAGGTCAAATAGAAAAGGTGCAACGGGCAGGTGAATTGGCAGACTGTGAGGCTGTCGGGACCCGACACATACAGACTGGCTGGCAGACGGGTTTACGCAGCGTTATACACGACATGTCTGGCACCTTGTCTGCTTTTATAGATATTCTTCTGATTATTCCAGTAATATGGTGCTTTGAATGGCAAAGATCTCAACATTGACGGGGAGTGGTAGTCAAACCGTAGCTGCGTCGACGTCTTGGTGCTGCTCTCCAATGTATCGAGATTGAATAAATTTTCAAACGAAATCAACCTTTTTAAATAGTAATACAGTAAAGCGTGGTTATCTGAACCCCGACTAACCGAGTTCCGGGTAAACCGAGCCGAAAATTGTGTCTATTACTAAACTATTAATGCTGTACAAGTAACAGAATAATATATGGATGGACATTAAAATATTTAAAGAATGATTTTTTACTAACGTTGTGCCACAAGTTGAAAAAGTTTTTAGAACAAATTAATCTGCCTCGAAAAGTTTCATTAATTTGTTCATTCATATTAAACTTTACTGTATGTTTTTTCCTCGACTTATGACAGAGTCCGTGTTATCCTTTTTTCGATTATCCGAGGTATATATCCACATTACATCGGATAAGCGAGGCTCTGCTGCAATGTAATTGAGTTTTTTTCGTTTAAGAAACAGGTAGGTACACATTGATTGCAACGAGACAAATACGCCTGTATACAACAACTAATTAATTATTCAAATAGGGTATCTTCAGATCAATTGATCAATTTGTGGAATGCACCGATGAATAATAATCGAATATAATATTTTTATTCCAATTCCATGTAGGTACTTAACGCTGTTTTCGGAGTATCTTTAATACAGATGACTTTGCATGTGTCACAGAGTACAGTACAATTTATTACCGCAAAAGACCTAAGAAATAGGTAGATGGTCTGCCAGAAACAAGGACGTAACACCCTAATAATCAACTTACGCCCCAGACACTGAGGCGTCTGCAATGCCTAATGGTAATATTAATTATTAAATATTATAATATTCACAGTCAAAACAAAAATTAAACGATGCTTCCGACAAGGTGAATGGTAATCGATGTATGAATTGTTATGTTAATTCCTGTATAATTATTCAAATTGCTTTTCCACGCTCGCTCAGCGCGCTCGATTATTTAATTGAAGTTGACTGTGTACCCACCACAACTATTATTAAGCTACGGTAGGTAAGGTAAGATTTTATTACACAACTCTACGGGTTATAGGGTAAGGTAATGTAAGACAGAATTATAGTCTTGGTCCATTTCCGCATTAAACATAATACACATGTTCTTTTAACACCCCATCCGTTTTCCCTGTAAGAAAACCATACCTTAACCCCTATATAGAATCGGATGAGTAACACTGCAGCCAGTCGAGGAGATTAATTACAGGTGAACTTGAGAGTTGTTAACTACTACGAGTGAACCCGCCATTCCAGGAAGTTATAACGATATTACATCATTCTTTCTCCAATAGGGTGAACGCAAGGGACAATATACAAAACTTCTGAGAGTCCAACGCGAGGCACTGGGAAGTGAACCGAGCGCGGACACCTCACGCCCTCACCACCAGATTTTGTCCGCCCTCCGTCCTCCTGCCTGGTAAAAGATTCGAAATCGATTGCGCCGCCTCTATCTGATATTAGCGGTAATTCAGTTCGAATCTATCGCGCACGCTTGCGCCCTTTGCCAGTCAATATCACACAGGATCGGGAGGCAACGGATCATTTCAAAGGTGGCTGACATCAGGCAACAACCACCACCACCGCACGATGCGCAAATCGCCCAGTATCGCCCGAGGTGCTCCCTCGGATTGGATCTGATCCCACCTGTCCAGGACACAGCCGAGAAAGATTTCACAGAGTCCTATCCAGGTTAGTCCCTCTTCGGAGAGACTATTGCTTGGGAGTTGAACCGTGAGTTGAGGTGACCCAAATAAACCAACAGGTCATCAGGCCCAAGTTGCACGGAATCATTATTTACATATCGATAGTTACAGGTACTATGTACCCGAGTAAATATTCAGGAATACGTGCAGCGCAGATCTGGGGAGCCACTTACACGTCTTACACTTACTTCGTCACGATGTAAGTGGCTTTTATAATTATTTACTTTATAATCATCTTATTGATCAATTCTAAAAAGAATATATACACAAAACTATCAAATATTTCAAAATATTGAATTTTTACATATTTTATGTTTCGTTCATTGTAAATAATCCATTTAGGTTAAAGGTAATCTTTCCAACTAATAGGAAAGAGCTGACTGCTTCCTTTCATTGATATGAGGGCATGTCACGCTTTTAGTTTTAAGTTTTCAGCTGAATATTGATCGCAGCTTCTTTATATCGCAGCTTCTTTATATCGCACCTTTAGAAAATAAAAAAACGAAATTCGAAATTTTAAATTCTTCCATCTGTCAAGTAGCTCGTCTTGTCTTGTTATTTCCCCTGAAATAATAGGAAATTGAGTGAGTTTACGTATAAAGAAGGATTGTAGCTTAATTTTTGAGATAATTAAATGAAGGGTGAGCGTTTACTAGTTGAAAAATGGGCCCAACTTAAACCTACTCCTCTTTCCGCAAGTGAGAGGCATTCATCATTCTCGTTAACACCTAAAGCATTCCCGAATCCGATCAAGGGAATCCTTCGTCACGATGTAAGTGGCTTTTATAATTATTTACTTTATAATCATCTTATTGATCAATTCTAAAAAGAATATATACACAAAACTATCAAATATTTCAAAATATTGAATTTTTACATATTTTATGTTTCGTTCATTGTAAATAATCCATTTAGGTTAAAGGTAATCTTTCCAACTAATAGGAAAGAGCTGACTGCTTCCTTTCATTGATATGAGGGCATGTCACGCTTTTAGTTTTAAGTTTTCAGCTGAATATTGATCGCAGCTTCTTTATATCGCACCTTTAGAAAATAAAAAAACGAAATTCGAAATTTTAAATTCTTCCATCTGTCAAGTAGCTCGTCTTGTCTTGTTATTTCCCCTGAAATAATAGGAAATTGAGTGAGTTTACGTATAAAGAAGGATTGTAGCTTAATTTTTGAGATAATTGGATGAAGGGTGAGCGTTTACTAGTTGAAAAATGGGCCCAACTTAAACCTACTCCTCTTTCCGCAAGTGAGAGGCATTCATCATTCTCGTTAACACCTAAAGCATTCCCGAATCCGATCAAGGGAATCCTTCGTCACGATGTAAGTGGCTTTTATAATTATTTACTTTATAATCATCTTATTGATCAATTCTAAAAAGAATATATACACAAAACTATCAAATATTTCAAAATATTGAATTTTTACATATTTTATGTTTCGTTCATTGTAAATAATCCATTTAGGTTAAAGGTAATCTTTCCAACTAATAGGAAAGAGCTGACTGCTTCCTTTCATTGATATGAGGGCATGTCACGCTTTTAGTTTTAAGTTTTCAGCTGAATATTGATCGCAGCTTCTTTATATCGCACCTTTAGAAAATAAAAAAATAAAAAAACGAAATTCGAAATTTTAAATTCTTCCATCTGTCAAGTAGCTCGTCTTGTCTTGTTATTTCCCCTGAAATAATAGGAAATTGAGTGAGTTTACGTATAAAGAAGGATTGTAGCTTAATTTTTGAGATAATTGGATGAAGGGTGAGCGTTTACTAGTTGAAAAATGGGCCCAACTTAAACCTACTCCTCTTTCCGCAAGTGAGAGGCATTCATCATTCTCGTTAACACCTAAAGCATTCCCGAATCCGATCAAGGGAATCCTTCGTCACGATGTAAGTGGCTTTTATAATTATTTACTTTATAATCATCTTATTGATCAATTCTAAAAAGAATATATACACAAAACTATCAAATATTTCAAAATATTGAATTTTTACATATTTTATGTTTCGTTCATTGTAAATAATCCATTTAGGTTAAAGGTAATCTTTCCAACTAATAGGAAAGAGCTGACTGCTTCCTTTCATTGATATGAGGGCATGTCACGCTTTTAGTTTTAAGTTTTCAGCTGAATATTGATCGCAGCTTCTTTATATCGCACCTTTAGAAAATAAAAAAACGAAATTCGAAATTTTAAATTCTTCCATCTGTCAAGTAGCTCGTCTTGTCTTGTTATTTCCCCTGAAATAATAGGAAATTGAGTGAGTTTACGTATAAAGAAGGATTGTAGCTTAATTTTTGAGATAATTGGATGAAGGGTGAGCGTTTACTAGTTGAAAAATGGGCCCAACTTAAACCTACTCCTCTTTCCGCAAGTGAGAGGCATTCATCATTCTCGTTAACACCTAAAGCATTCCCGAATCCGATCAAGGGAATCCTTCGTCACGATGTAAGTGGCTTTTATAATTATTTACTTTATAATCATCTTATTGATCAATTCTATATATATATATATATATATATATATATATATATATATATATATATATATATATATATATATATATATATATATATATATATATATATTTATATATATATCCCCTTTCATAAAATTTATACGACCAGATATAATCCCACTGACATGTTGAGAACATCTTTTGTAACGATTCCGAAGAGGTTCCCAATTGGTTTTCCCCGGGTACCTACACCTATAAAAAAGAACCCAAGCACTCGTACCCCCTGCAGTCAAAATGACTAATTAAAAAAAAGTTTTCTTCATTTATTAATTTTGAAATTTTAATTTTAATTAATGAATAGTTTTTATTTCAATATTATTCGTAAATATTATTCTTCAATAATAATAAAATTCACATATAATGCCGTTTAACTTAATTATATATTATGCTGTTTAATAAGTCAGATGTGTAAGTATCATTTAATCATATTGCTTTTAGTGAGATGTAGTTTTTAGTCATCTTCGGTGACGATTTTTGGTTTTGATGATTGTCATCGCAAAATACCTGCTCTGAGAACAGCACGTCGTGCAAAATTATAGTATTTTTAATTCTGCCTTGCTAATGTAATTATCGTCCTCTAGGTGTTACCAAAAATTAATAAACCTGCGACTGCTCTGCTAAATAACTCCTCAGTCTGATGTTGCATGAGATGTCTATTAGTTCTGATAAAGGTAAACCAGCAAAGTTGAATGATCTTAGGAAAATGATCCATCAAGCTGGAAACCCACCACACTAAACAAAATATGCAATCCCTTCGAAGGAAATATAATTATAATAAAGATTAAATCATACAGGATGAATTATTATTATCATAGCAAAAGAGAAGTAAGAAAACCAATGTGCACATGGTTATATATCACAAAACGACGAAACGAAAGCGAAATGGACACAATGTATTGGCGCAACACAGGGATAAAATGTGGAAAGCAGTGCAGAAAGTTTACAAATGGAGAAAACGGATACGGAAACTAGCGAATAGAAGTGCCCCCAGCGATAAGCAAGTGAATGAATTCATTATGATCTATAATTCACTTCATTATCACACGGTAATTATCTTTACAAGGAATCACCAAACAAATAATACGACTGGAAGAGGCAGAATGAACTAAATATGGATGAAAAAAGCGGGACAGGTAGACACAAAGACAATAAATTATCATTTACTACTTCAAAATCCTAGTTCCTCATTCTCCGACTTTCCTATATTGGCTTTAAGCTGCTAGAATACTGCTCGGTTATACACCCCCCCTCCCTATTCCTTAAAGTCGGTGCTCCATAACTTTAAAATGTGCTACCTGGTGCATTCGATTTATTGTCTCAAGAGCACTCTAGGGCTGGGGGGGACAGAATTTGTTCGTTACTTCTAAATAATCCTGCAGTCGATATTCCGATATATTTCTTTACCACAAATAATTCACTATCACTCCTCGCCTTGCCCCTAACCTTGGACCCCCTAATTAATTCAAGTTTCTGGTTTTCTGAAATACGGCGCAATTTCGCTTTTCGCGATTTTATCGATCGTCATTAATATTCACCTTGTTTCGCCTGATAACAATTCCAACTGTATCGATTCCATTATCAACGTCTGCTCCACAATCTCAAATATTAGGCTATTATTTCTCGATTAATATTTGCATAGCGATATAATACGAAAATTAAACTGTTTAGTTTTTTTGTATAATTTTTGAATTATCTGTGTTTTGTGCCATGGATCATTTTCATTTAGATTTAATTCAAATTAAATGAAGATATTAAATTAAGTCAATAGTCCAATACAAACGATTCACTCCTACGCATTACTACGGTATTAGAGCCAGTGTAACAGTCTTCTTTTAGCAAGGTATTTCGGAATAAATTACCTTTTATAGATCAAAACAAAAGTGAATACAATCATTCGACAAGACATCTAGATTTAATCGCCATTTCTGTCATCATTTAAATCTACAAGCATTTTTATTTCTTTATCTTTGTTGTACACAATATGTACAGTACATAATAGGTCATACTTTCATACATTCAGTTATTTAATCTCTTATTTTCTATAATAAATGCCCATTATAGCATTTGTGTAGGTTTTTATGACGTTAAAAATGGGGATTTTTATTCTTTTTATTTATTTTTATTACTGGTATGTTTTAAAACATATTTGTGACTTCTAATATGTATTAAAACCTTTTTTATTAATAATTTCCTAAATCGCATCCAATTTCTCGAGTGTTATCAATTGCTCCATACATACTTACATTAACTACATATACCTACTTATCTGATACATCTAATGGGGACTCGGAAACCGAAAGTTGATGTCGGAGGTAGGTATTGGAAAACCACTACTTTAAACAAAATAGGCAATCCCTTCGAAGAAAAGATAATTACTATAAAGATTAAGTCATACAGTGCTGAATTTAGATAATTTTGTATAGTGTAATCAGATGAACGAATGAAATTGTAAGTAATGTTTTATGTACCTAATACCTAGTTTTAATTTTCAACAATCTATAAAGGTTTTTTGGTATAAATAAATAAATAAACTACTATAATACTACCATATATCTATGATCACTACTCATATACTTTTATATTTATTTACATTTAATCATATAACAAATAATAACATGGTTGATATGATAATTAGCATATTTGTACTGCCACTGCCCAAAAGTACCAAGAGTCGTTATCAGGCAGCGATCTCTCTAGTTTAGAATCTACATATATTCGGAAAGTTTAATAAAATCTTTATATAATCATAAATATTACAAATAAGTTATGACTATTATTAATTAACTGTAAATACCTACAATAAGACATAACTAAAAAATATAACAGGATATTATCAAAATGTAATAATGGAAAGTAGGTCCACGTGTCAAATTATATAAAAACGTTAAATAATAATAAAAACATGTATAACCAAAAAAAAGTTTTTTATGAAATAATCGAGACTTTATTATATTATTTACCTTAATAAATATTAGAAACTGCCTGGTTGTATCAATTTCTGTATATTTTGCCGCGTGTTTCAACCAGTGCCGCGTGTTTCAACCAGTGCCACGTGCATTTCATGTCACCAGAAATCAATTTTAGCTTTGAAAGAAAACTTACCGAACTACAATTTTAGTTCTTCGCCTAGCATGTTAAATATCCTGGGGGATATGTACACAGAGCCTCTGTCCAAAAGTGGTCTGCATTCAAGGGACGTCAAAATGAATAGTTTAAGATTTCTCGCTTGCAGATTCCTTGCTGGGTTCTTGTTGCTTTACCTAGAGTAGTTTAATATTGACAGAGCGTCGCTTTCATATGAAGATGTGGGACGTCCAGTACATATAGACTGATAGTTTTTTTATATCATAAAACAAGCGACAAAATTATCAACTATCAAGTATAATAAACATAAGTCTTCTATTATTTATATGACACCAATTCACCTATTAGTAATCCTAATACATATTAAGATCAGTAAATTATCAATCGACAACCCCTTGTTTGCATCGTCCTGTATTTTAATACAAACATGTTACATGTGTAACAATGCAGGAAAGTGAAATAACTGCTCAAGGAATCGCATTGAGTGTGCGTTCTCCGGTTGCGAACAAAACCACAAATTGGTACATGCACTTGATTACTCAATTGGCGCGGTTGGGTTTTTGAGCTGGGTTCGTGCGTATGAATGGCTCACTTCTTGCGGTTAAAATCGCGCTAGATATTATTGAACGCACAATACGCCCCAAAATATTCGATGCTGTACGTGTAGATGAAATTTTGAGAAAGTGTAGTCTGTACATAATAACGTTGATTAAATCTGTAATCTTTTAAACCATGGAAATGATATGAATTGTCTAAAAAAATAAAGATTCATTAAGACTTGTAGAAAGAATGAAAAATCTTCAGCAATTATAAGGCATTCCTTGTTTAAGACCAGGCTAAAGCTGTGATGACTCGATTTTGTAATATATACAGATTGCAATGTGCGTTACAAAAAGGAAAACAAATGATGAAGTAAGGTAGAATGGAAAAAGCCTTAATTCTGCCACGAGTTGAGTTCTAGTGCAAAATTAAACGATGTCGATTTTTTAAATTAGATCACAAAAAAATACATCGTTAGTAGGTACTTAAACATAGTTTGTGTCGCTCCTGTTATAAAAAGAACAACAATACACATGATTATAATAATATATAAAAAATACCTTCTACTTTCTATATATAATTATATTTAAATACCTTTAAATAATACCCTTCCAGTAGACTAAAATAATTTCACAACTATAAATAGGTAATAATAAATAATAAATAGTAATAATAAATAATAAATAATAAAAAAATGTATTAGTTATACTTACATAACAAGTACTTACATAGAATAAGAATAAATATGTGAATAGCAAAAAAATATTATAAGTAATAAAAAAATATATATTTTTTTAAATTTTACATCAAGGTTTCCGGTCTCTTTTCTACAAAGGATAATTAACCATATAGTAAGGCGGTATTTTATTGTTTTTTGCTTATTCGCAATATGTTTCTACTCATTATTTTAGACGACTTTACTTTAGACGATTCGGTACTTTAAGGTTTTTCTTGAAACGACCTGTTCTCCCACTGTTTTACGGAAAAACATAATCTTCGCCTCCAGTGGTATTACTTAAAAGGAGTACTGCTTTCATGCAGTATTGGTATGGAGTATTTTGGCAAAGCAGATGCGAGAGTATACAAGACCTACCCAAATATCCCGTTACGTCGACCCTCAAAAAGGCCATGGACCCGCCCGCGGGCCGAGTGAGTCATTCATGAGTTATAATTTAAAATATATCAGCATAAATGTATACTGATTATGTTCAAATATGGATGTACATAATTACGCACGTTGCTGTTACTGGTTTCATTCATAAGTTTTTACACACTCGATGCAAATGGCTCAAAAATAAGTGTGCTGTGTAGATTGGCTGACGTCAAAAACGTGAGCCGCCTCTGTGATTGGTATTTAGTTTAATATTTATCATATTATAATAAGCGCCACTTGGACTTTTTAATTTCGGCACGCGGACGCCACTGAACCCATTAGACAGTGGTGTCGACAACATTTTGTTAACAATAGAGACTGGATTATAATTTAGCATAAATTTCCTGCAACCTGTCAGAGTACATCATGTATGTTAAACAGTGACAGAAATTCTAACCGAATAAGACTGAATATTAAAGTTTAAAAAAAATAATGCCGATTCTGAAGTTAACCCTTCATATCTGTAGATGGGTCAAAGCTGACCCGAGCGAACATTTAATATCAAACTTCGCGGTAATGCGCGGAGGACAAGGATATTCATTTAATTAATTAATTTATATAATAATATATGGTAGACAAACGATAGTCTAACAAATATATTCATTATTACTAATATTTTTACATAATGTCTTATTAGAGCATAATAGCATATGTATAGTCCGCATTCTAAATTAATTATTTCCAATGTGCCGTTTAACTGACGATTCAATAAAAAAAGTATTATTATCAAATTATTCAAATCAATTAATATTTTAAAAAATAAACCACATAAAAATCTCTACTAGTGTTTTTCTTTCTTCGTAATCTGAATCACAAAAGATGAATCAGGTCGTCCGAATCAACTGTTTATTTTTTATTTGTCGCATTTTTCCCCTTCCATGCTTTTTCTTAGAATTTCAAACACTGTTAGGTATCTTGTTTTACTTTAGTATTTTCTTTCTCAGTTATCCCAGTTTCAGTCTTAACGCTTTAAAGGTTTGAGATCTGATTGCTTTTGTAACTTTGCAACATAAAAGCGTTTTTATTGATTTTCATTATATAGCCAGTTTCTATGGCGTTATTTCTGCCGCTAGAAAAATGTTACTGTTTTTAATAAATCTCTGATGGGTTTGAAGTTCTGTCGGAAATACATGTATGCTATATGTATTATGTTGGCATATATTTCATGTGTTTATATTTCTTAGTCTAACCTAGTGTCCCAAAAATAAGGTCTGGTTTAAGACTGGACTCTGGACTTAAGACTCCAACTTGTTGATAAAGTCTAGGTATTCGCCATTGGACGTCGACGACTATGAAAGCAATCTTTAGGTACTTTACAAACAGCAGCATTGAATATTTATACAGAAATGATTCCGCATGTGCAGCAAAAACCCGTTTATAGTCTAGTTATATATTGTTTTATTTGAAGCTAAAGTCGAAAAAACTCGGCCTCGACCAACTCCGACCCAAACGAAAACAGGTAAATTCGGGTTATGACGTACGATGACAGAAGATGCGCAGATCTCTCTCAAACTGAGACGTCTCGAACGGACTCGACCATTCCCAGAACTCGCAGCCGCGCATTAGAAAAAACGACAAAACTCGAAACGAGACTGGAACACAAAAAAACAGGCTCATCGCACAGTGTTTAGATTAGAACACTCTAGATTTTTATTGTAAAAGTCTGAAATATAATTGTGGTTAATCAGTAATGTGGGGGTGTTACGGCAAGGAGTATGAAGTACTTTTTTTTAATTCTAGAAATAAACATCGTAGTAAACGATTTCAGAGTGATCCCACTAAACTTTGGCGGTGAATAAACCTTTCTTCCAGCGACGAAAACAGCATAGTGTATTGTCGAATGGAAAGGCAAGGAGTTTCATGGATGGTTCAACAAAGTTTTAAATGCTCTTAACATCCACCAAGAAGATTACATCTACTGGCTAAGCTTCGCTGATATCTTTTGCTGAGGTTTAGGGTTTTATGTGTGCGATACAGGACAAGGTTATGAAATCAAATAATTCCGGGAGATTTATCAAGAACGATAATAATGCCATTGATATCCGATAATAACAGCTGTGACTACGAAATTCATGGTACAAATCTGGAATATCCGGTAGTGGTACGAAGACGATTAATTTACGGTTAGTTGTCAGTAGTGCGACAACCGCACTTGGCTATCTATATGGATCCTATGTTCGTAACCCAGTGTAAACTTTCATGTCTACAGGTCCTGCAGCCAGTTCATGCCAGATGCTATTGTAGGATCCACGAAGGTCACGTCCCGCATATTTCCGTTATTTATACCGAGTAGTTTCCTGTAATTGCCTCTCTTCTTAGCAGTAATGCGAGGCATGCACAGATTATATGCCTTTGGCCCAAACCCTTCTTCTCCATTCCGCAGTCCTGAGAAGTTGGCAAGTCATCCACGATGCTCAGAATTGGTAGGTGTTTGTTAAACCTTACAATGCCCAGGGAGCTGAATGTCTACTACTATTGGCAGGTTTTTTCTAGAGAGGGCCAAGCAGTACCTTGATAGCCGGAGTTTAGGTCTTACGATAGCTCACTTTAACTACTTGCATTTTGCCTTTTTCCATTTGTCCTTCACCCATCTCCCGTTTTTTCGCACAGAGCTGTTATCGTGTATCTCTCTGCAAGCGACAGTATCAGTTCAGGTCCGATTGCTATTTCGATACAGTATCTCTGAATTGTATAATTTTACCGATATGAGGATACAGTTACGAATTTGCGAGATGCGCTCTTTGTTGTACACCCTGGACAGTTTTGAGGATAACTTTTGATTTTTTAGTGCCTGCAGTACTGATCGGCTATCCCAGTATATATAAATTTGCTTACCTTTAATCTACCTCGTTTTAAAACTGTCGCCATTATTATCTCAATTGTCTCCGATTGCAAGACTGTGGAATTCAATCCCAGTGGTTTAGTCATTCTTTGGCCTACATATTTGACGATAGCAGGCCCCAGCTCCTGTTCTTTTGTGCATCTTAGAGCCATCGTTGTATATGCTTAACTTTTCCAGCATAGTGTTAATGTTTGGCCATCTGCTAGTATGCTGTGCGATTTTCTGGTACCGTCTTGCATGAGATCATCCGCAGTAGCGGTATATCAATCCTAGCATGATTTAAGATTTTCTGTATTGTAATGGTCATAAAACCATTACGGGTTTAACAAACAATATAATAAAACAATTATTGCCAAAATTAGTTAACAAAAATAAAATAACAATAATATAGGATACAAGCGAATCTTATCGCACAATAGGCATCACTAGCGATTAGATGGAACACGGGTGTAGAGAATCGCTAGTGAGTGTTTCAGTTTTTTTTTTGGCCCGAAGCACTCGCCTGGGAAGGTCGTCGTTTCAGCGCGGCGGTCGGTTTTTGCCTCGCGGCGATTACCGGCCGCCGGAGCTCATTTCACGACTTCGAAGTGGCCTACCTACATCTACGAATAAAATATAAAAGTCAAAGTCATCTTTAGAAATTATAACTAGAATCAAGTGCGGCGCAGGCAAAGCATTCCAGCGTGATCTCCACATCCTATTTGGGGCAAGTAGATTATATTCTCATTTTCGGTTTGTTTAAAGTAAAATTCAATTTCTTTTATTCTAACTTGCAATACCACGATCGTGCAATACTTTTAGTCCTTCAGACCCGTCTTGCACGACATATACGTGCTAACCCGTTTTTCTGAATATAGGAATCCGTAGTTTCGAATATAGGATCAACGATAGACACCGCCAATAAACCTAAAATCATTTCGGCGATCTCTACTTAAAATGTAGGCTGTAAAAAATATATAAATATAATTAAAATCCACGTTAGACAATCTCGGGATTAAAACGTGGCGGAGTCAGAGTGGCATTGAGTTCTTCCCGAGGCAATTAAAAAATCAGATAAATTAATAAAATAGCTTATGAAGTAAAATACCAAATTATAGATAAATATAAGTGCAAGTCATCGTCAGGGAATACGTAATATTTCCAAATTTAAATATCAGGGAAAATGATAGAGCAAAAGACTACCGTCGTTTACGATAGTTGAAAGTGCAGCGTACCCGACACTAAAATTGCCAAATCATTGTAGGGCAAAAATAGGAAAAACCAGTTACGAATAATGCTCATCGAAACACGGGTAAAATGTAATAATTGTAACGTACGCTCGTAAAATCTCGCAAGGCCTTCGACGATCGACGGATTAAAATTATGTTTCATAAATAATATAAATATTCAATATCACACATATAGTTTCGGGAAATGTCTTCGCAACAGGTTATAGAAAAATAAATAGTAAATTTGGTCGAAAAAGTATCTTTTATTTTACTCATAATCATCTCAATATCAGAATAATTTCATTTTAATATCACCATATATCATATATTTCATTTTCATTTTTTTTCATATAAAGAAAATAGAATAAAAAACCATAAAAGGAAAGGATTGGTCGAGATACATTTATAAGATATTAAAATCAGTTTCCATTATTATTTGGGAAAATTCATTAAATTCAGAATTCTTTACTAAGGAAAATAAAGCACACTTATTTATGTTACAAGTTAATTTTGCGCATATTCCAGCAAGATTTAATTTAAATTAACCGAATCCGCCGTCGCGTCCGCGCCATCTAGCGGCGAAACGCGGGCATTAGTAGCACAATGCAGGTTGAGCAAAATGATATCAATCTTTGCTAAATAACTCGCCGCGCCACCGCTAGAGGGCGTTCGAACGAGAATAATAATATATTATTTAGTAAGGGAAATGGTTCAAGTAATTTAGCAATTCAATATCCATAAAAGGCCGTTCATCCCATAGGGATGGTCATCTTACCGTAGACTGGGTCACTAAGGGATTCTAAATACCCCCGTGCCTGAGATGGACTGAGCGAACCGACGCAAATCCCGACGCAGCCTACATACCCCTGCCCCAGAAGAATTCTAAACGGTGGAAGGACTCTGGCACTTGTTCATAGATCCGAAATAAATCTTCTTCTTCTTCCGGGCTGGCGCCCACTATATAAACAAATCTTTCCATATCGTCCGGAAGTATATTGGTAAAATAATAATATTGTAATCTATAAAATTAACTGATATATTAAAAATTATTCGGGTCTCATGACAAATTGGCGAGCCAACGGGGGCTAATTTTTTTTTCAAACATTCCAAACAGTATTATTTTTCAAAAGCAATTTTATCTTCTGTTCGACTAAATGACCAAGTTGGACGCATGACAAATTGGCTTCCAACTTGGGGCTTATAGATCTTTACATAATAATTTTTTTACAAACAATTTTTTTCAAAATAATTTATCTTTTGATTTAAAGCGATCACGCTGGTCGCCTACAAATTGGGCCCAACGCGGTGCATAATTTTCTTTCCATAACTGTCAAACAAATTTTTTTTCAAACTAATACATACAATTTATTTTTTAATTTTTTTTTCATATCAACTATTTTTACTACAACAATATTTCCCGCCCTCCCACCCTTTCTTTCTTATATATCGCAACTTTTCAAAATATTGATATATTACTGTTGCGAAACTATTATTAAATTTTATTATTATTTTTATACAGGCAACGAACTTGGTACTAATTAATTTTTTTAACATATAAAATAAACACAACACACACGTACACGTTTACACACCAGCACGCCCTTAAAAACACTTTAAAATTTTAATAAAATTTTCATAAAATATTTATAAATACAATTTTCATATAACATCTCTAATAAATGATTCAGTTTTAGCTTTTAAAAACGAAAGATAAACATTGCGTCAACTATACTAATAGCAAAAATTTCTCTGTTCTTATATAAAATCGCAAGCACTTATACATTGACATGGAATACCTAGCGTCGCAAGTGAACCATAAGGAACTCTAACAAATGTGAAAACTAGAAATACGTACGAACACTACTGTGTGCGTCGAACAGTACATGGGCTTTAGGCACTTAGGAAAATTACGATTACAGGAAATTTAATATAGCTGATAGTGACAAAATAAGTAAATGAATGAGAAACAAAACACTGCAAACAAAAACGTAAAGAAAGGAATAAACTTTAGGAAAAACGAAACAAACTAATTTTGAAAAATAATAATATTAAATTATGGTAACAAGGAACTACACTTAGAGGTGCACACGAATACAGGGTGTCAAAAAAATAATACACGCAGTAAAATTTAAAACTTACTTAACCTCATGCAAATTTAAATAACGTATAATAACTTAGAATCAACACTTAGAAATATACCCTGATATACAGGATGGTTCAAAAAAAAAAAAAAATTTTTTCTTTTTAATAAATTTTAATTTTGTTTTTTTTTCTCTTTAACTTGTATTTCTTTCATGTGAATCATCTTCTAACTTTAACACTTATATATGTACTAATAATTTTCAGCATTCACCTTACACACTTGAATTTTTTAAATTGTATCTAGCACACGACTTCACACTGTTCAACTATAACAAGATTTGAATTTAATTTCTTTTTTTCTTCTCAAAACACTTACACACATAAATTTGGTAAGTGGTTGACACATTGAGCATATCGGGAAGCAATCGCAAAATGGCACCCAGGAAAACAAAAACGGCAGCTAGATCACGACGTCAACAGTCACCGGAAAATATACGCGAGGAAACCAATATGAAAAACAAAATTTCGGAACAACGGGGAAAACAAGACTTTGAAAATCCAACTCACGGTAATATCTCAAGACTGGAAGAATCGATTCACTACGAAAAAACGAATAATTCGAGGATCTACGCCACTTCGGAAATAAACAGCGAAGATGAGGATTTATATACCAGGAAAAACAGCAACAAAACGCCAGATGCAGCAGCGGAATCGGGAATCTTCCAAACCTCGAACAGTGGAAAGCACAAGATTACACCCAGCTTATACAAATGGAATTTGAAGTTTGATGGCAGCACACCTGTCTTGGACTTCATCGACGCGATAGAGGACAAAGTTCAATCAAGGGGAGTTTCGGAAAAGGAACTAATACAGGGATTCTCCGACCTTCTCGAAGGATCATCACTCTTCTGGTTCAGAAGCATAAGACATCACGCAACATCCTGGAAAATTCTGAAGAACGCGCTGATAAACAAATATGAGCAATTGAATTACCAAACACGTCTGGAAAATAAAATGCGGAACACGAAACAAAACATTGGAGAAACGATGAACGATTTCGTCACCCGAATTGACAGCATCAACAGCAGATTGTCGCCGAAATTGAGAGACAGCACTATTCTGGAGATTATAAAATTGAACGTGCTGCCGCTATACCACACACTGCTAGGGACCACCAGACTGGAAGGGATAGGAAACTTATTGGACGTAGCCAAAAACTTCGAGCAGTACGCGTTAGAGCCAACAACTACAGCATCGAGCACCACCCAACATCGCCAAAATCCCTCAGGAAAAATACACAGCAAGACCCAAATAGCAGCAATGGAGGAGAGCGACGAATACATCAGCAACGAACAGATGGAGATAGCGGAAATTCCCCAAGGCAACTACTACAGACCACGTCATGTGACACCGCCACAGCAGCACAACAGGCCCACGTATGCTAGGCCATCGTTCGCTACACAACGACCACAAATCCACGAGAGGCACTACCAAAACCCCCCTCAGCAACAGAAATTTTGCAGAAAATGCGACACACAAGGTCACACGTACAAAGAATGTCAACGCTATCCGATACCTATCTGCTTCAAATGCAAGCTGCAGAACGTCTACACCCATTCATGCACTAGATGCAACAACCCTCCGCCACCGCCACATGAAAATCAGCCAAAAAACGCGTTTGGCCACGGGAACCGGAGTTAGACAGAGCCGCTACCGTGGAAAACTTTACTTTGTCAACAAAAACACAAGATTACGACGTGCGCCCACATGCAAATATTTCCATCCTCGGAAAAACGTACAAAGGATTGGTGGACACGGGCTGCGCGATATGTATACTTGGAGGACAAACACACAGCCGTTTCACGTCAATCAAAAAAAAGGCTATGCACCCGGAAAACCGCATAACAACGGCGGATGGAGTTGGACAACGGATACTCGGCTCAGTAACACTGCCAGTAGTATACAAGGGAAGAAGAGAGAACATAAACTTCATCATCTGCCCAACAATAAAAAAGGACATCATCTTGGGAATCGAATTCATCAGCCGATTCGGCGTGAAAATTTCCGTCAACGAGGAAAAGGACATACAGCTCGCGGAACTAAGTCATACAATAGGACGACAGATAATCAACGTAGACGATTTGACGCCACATCAATTACGACGCCTAGAAGAAGTCAAAAAATTATACGAAGATAGCTCCTTTGAAAAGGTGGGGCTGGGAAGGACTCACTTGATCGAACACAAAATCGTAACCACCGGAGACCCGATCAGACAAAAACCATACCTCCTAGCGCCGGAAAAGGATAAGTTAGTAAAAAAGGAAATAGACGAAATGCTTAAATTAGGGGTAATTACGCCAATCAAATCGCCGTGGTGCAGCCCAATATTGGTCGTCAATAAAAAAGACGGAACGCCCAGAGTATGTCTAGACTCCAGAAAGTTAAATGAGGTCACAATAAAAAACCATTACCCCATGGCATCGGCCCAACGAATCCTCGATAATCTTGGAAATTCAAAATACCTAACATCGATTGACCTGTCAAAAGCCTTCTGGCAAATTCCCATGGAAAAATCGTCAATTCAGAAAACCGCCTTCGCCGTGCCCGGAAAAGGCATGTACGCATTTGTACGCATGCCCTTTGGTACATGCAACTCGTCATCAGATCTCGCAGCATTAATGGACCGAATTTTCGGACCGGAATACGACAGCAAAGTATTCGCGTATGCAGACGACCTAATAATAGCCTCCGCCACATATGACGAACATATCGACACATTAGTAAGAGTCAGAGACAACCTGAAAGAGGCCGGCTTAACAATAAATCTCAAAAAATGCGAATTTTGTAGGCCAGAACTTATATACCTCGGATATGTAGTAGACGGGCAAGGTCTGAGAACGGACCCTGGAAAAATTGAATGTGTAAGAGATTTCCCAAGACCAAATAGCGTGAAACGTGTAAGAAGCTTCCTCGGTCTCTGCGGCTACTACCGACGCTTCGTAAAAGAATACTCAAAAATAGCAGCACCTTTATGCAAGCTCACAGGAGGAAAGAAAGGCGTCAAAGTAAATTTCGAATGGAACGAAGAGGCAGAAAAATCTTTCAACACACTCAAGGAAGCGCTAATATCGGCCCCCATACTAAGATGTCCGGATTTCACCAAGAAATTTACCATAAGTTGCGATGCAAGTGACATAGCCGTAGGCGCAGCACTCACCCAATATTCGGAAGAAGAGGAAATGGACTTGCCAATTTCATACTTTTCGCGCACACTGAGCAAAGCAGAGAGCAACTTTTCAGTTACAGAGAAAGAGCTCCTGGCAGTTTTGAGAGCAGTCCTTCATTACAGGACATATGTAGAAGGTTCCAGGTTCAAAGTAATAACTGATCACAGCAGCTTAAGGTGGCTGACAAATCTCACCAACCCCACAGGTCGTCTGGCGAGATGGAGCACCCTGCTTTCGCAATTCGACATGGAAATCGTGCATAAAAAAGGCAGTCTGAACGTGGTAGCGGACGCACTGTCAAGAATCCCATGCATGGAAATGTCCACGAAAGTCACGAAAGATGATTGGTACGATCGGATGTACAAAACCGTAGAAAAAGAACCTTATACAGCCACGGAATACAAAATTGAGGAGGAAAAACTATACAAATACTTTCCCCCCAAAAAAGGTGAGAACCTCCGAAATGCGTGGAGACTGGTACTCAAATATGCTGACAGAAAATCGGCGATAAAAGACATCCATGAAGGGGAGTTTGCTGTACATTTTGGCATTTTCAAAACCCTGAGAAAGTTACAAACATATTATTATTGGCCCGGAATGCAAAAGGAAGTCAAGGCATATGTCAAAAATTGCGATACTTGTAAAGCATACAAGATAAAGACAGGACCTGCACATGGGCTCATGGTGACTCCAAAAACAGTGAACACTCCAATGCATACGATCAGTATAGATCTGGTGGGACCCATGCCAAGATCACTGAGCGGCTTCACCTATATGCTCTCTGTGATCGATTTATTTACAAAATTTTGTTGGCTATTCCCATTAAGAAAAGCCACCTCAGCCAATATTATCAAACACCTAGAAAATAACGTATTTCTGGCGTACGGAACACCTGCGGTAATAACGTTAGACAACGCATCATATTTTAGGTCAAAAGCATTCAAAAATTTTACGGAAAAATATAAAATCCCAAAATTATTCTATGGATGCGTATATGCTCCTCAATCGAACGCAGTCGAACGTTATAATCAAACTATAGAAACGAGTTTATCAATTCTAGCAGGAAAAGATCAAAGATCGTGGGATAAACATTTATCTTTAATCCAAAACGCGTTAAATAATCATCAAAATCTGGCAACAGGCTTTACCCCATCATACCTTATGTACGCTCGTGAACCAATGGTTGATGGCCGCTACCATAAAATGTTTAGTTTCATTCCAAAAGAAAAATCCAAAATAGCAATAGACAGTCCACAGGAATTCGCAAAAGGACTCGAGACGCTCGCGGACGCATATGACGTCGTGCGGGAAAGACTCATGGAAGCTTTCAAAAATAACGCCTCAAAATATAACCTGAGGAGAAAGCACGTCGAATTCTCAGTCGGTGATTTCGTATGGGCGAAAAATCACATGCAATCGCGAAAAGCAGAGTTTTTCTCAAACAAATTGGCGCCCAGATATTCAAAATGCAAAATCATCGCGAAAAAGTCCCCCATAGCCTATGTATTGGTTGACGAACACGGCAAAAATCGTGGGACGTACCACATAAAAGACCTGTGTAAAAATTAGGGTCACACAAAAAAAATACGCAGAACATTTCACATTGCACATAACAGTCGCATAATATCCACATGTAATCCGGAATATGCAAAATCACAAAAAGCAACGACTATATTAGGTACACCGTGAGATAATTGCAAGTGAAAAGTAAAAGAAAAAATATAAAAACAGAGCAAAAATACAAAATATTAAGTAAATAAATGTAACAGATAAAGTATATAAGTATTCGATACAAGTATTCATGGCTAAATAAAAAAAAAAATAATAAGCACACATAAAGAAAAAGTAACAGACACATAAGGGCGTAGCATGATAAAAATAAAAACACATACAACACTAAATTTTCAATAAGTAAAATAAATAAATATATAATTTCACATAAAATAGATAACATCATTAAAAAAAAAAAAATTTTTTTTTTAAATAAAAAAAAATTTTTTTTCTTAACATCTTATCCGGCTAAGAACCCGGATTGTCTGAAAAAAAATAGGGAGAAAGAATAGTACCAAGTTTCGCGTCAAAATATATTTATATAAAATATCATATATATGTATATATTTAACATATAATATAGTAAAAAGGAGCCATGCGGATAAGTCTAAGGATTGAGATACTTCTATACCTATCATTTTATACTATATATTTGCATATAAGCAAAATCTGAAGGGTTCGGTGATCTAACCCTGCTCATGGAGTAAAAACACCTGGATGCTTGATACCCGTCTATTGTAAACATCACCTGACAGGTAGAATTAAAATTTACTTTGATCAGCTCTGAAGGATACAAATTATTTTATAGTATTATATTTTAAATAGAGTATACCGGACGTTAAGCCGTTCGCGTTCAAATTAAAATTGTTCACGGACAAGTCCTAAATTCATTTATGAATAAACTCTACTATTATTATTTATTTCTACTATTATGTAATTACATGGCAAAAACTGCTGACATTTCTAATTAGCGACTAGAAGGCTCACGATAAAAAAAAACCATTGTATATTACAACATATAGCTACAGAAAGATCTCATCCGATCCTGAATTTATCAGGACATGGAATATTTTTCCATACCATGAATTGTTTTTATTGTCTTTTTTCTTCAAAAAAGACTTATAGATTTTCCGTTATGTCCCGCTGAAACGCTGCTCAAAATTAGTTTGTCCATAAACGCTTATAGTTAGTAGCGAATTAATCTTAGCTGAACACGTAATTTCTGGAGAAATGTACAATACTATAGAAAGGAATCATTTGTACTGTCAAGAATCGTTAAAAATTGTAAATACGAGGCAGCCAGTTTTAGTATGAAAGATTGTATGTCAGGAAGACCTAGAATGCAGACGTAAGAAAGTAGAATGAACGGGTCACGAAAGAGAAAAACTTAAGCTAAATATTGAAAATTTTATCATTCACACTCAAGACAACAATAATAACATCTCAGTAAAATATATGTTCAACACAAACATTAAATTCGGAAGGCTTAAAAACCTGATAAGTTAAATAAATTCTTGCCGAACAAGGTATATAAGATTTACTATTAACCTACTACTACTAAAGTAAAATACGTAGTTAATATGCGCTTTAGATCGCAGAACAGTCACCATATATAGTATCATAAAATTTTTTTTTAAAAAATCTAAAGATTTCCCATATTTTTCTATTAAATTAAAGACTATAGTGTCCACGCTTCCGCATGAATTAAAATTATGTGGATCGACGTCTATTATTGTTTCAACAGAGACTGGTCACCAATATATAGTTCATTTCTATACAAAAAAACTTATAAATATTTTTAAAAGGGAAATCTCATATATATATATATATATATCTTATATTTCACTCGGGGAGACCAATACCACTGAGACGGTGCATAATCTATTATATGAAAAATTATCAATGTCATTGGAACCCTCACCATGACATACCATTAACAAAAATACTTGGTGTAAATTATATAAATAATTTTTTTAATAAATTAAATATAAAAGTGCGAGATACTGTCCACGTCTCACAACACATAAATTTCATATAAATATACACTCTTCAATTTTTCCATACTCTTAAAAAGATATCACGCTAGAAATCTGCCCATAATTTATTAAGCCAGCCACACATATGAATAAAGATCGACGTTGAGACATAATTTACTTTGTAACATTGATTTTGTAGTAATTAAGATAAGCTCTCACAAGAAGTGGAGCGTTATCAAAATGTTTATTTTTCTTTTTACTTAAATATTGAAATACGAAAAACCTCAACACTTATTTGAAGAAGAAAATCTGAAAAATCGGAAGGTGTATCCATACGAACACCTAATAAAATATAGTCTTAAATTTAGTTACTGGAAGCTTATTTGAAAAGCAATGTGGGAGAATTTTTGTTTAAAAAAAAAAAGTAAAATAAAAATGTTTTTTAATTAAATAGTAAGAATAGATGTAGTAGTTTAAAAATTTCTGTAATTTGTAAAGAAAACGCAGAAGCACGTCTCTTTTGTTCCGTCAAATTTTCTGAAATAAAAATAAAGTTGTATACGAGAATATGCCCTTCCTGTCAAACCCTTCCTAATGAGTTGCCAGCCAACCGTAACCCTAGTAAAAAATAAGAGACCATATGATGCAGCAAAGAAAATTATACATTCCAGAAAGAGACAGAGCGACGAGAAAGAGGACGCCGATAATAAAAGGACAAAATGGAAACGCTATATGGCAGCTGGAAGAGCCACGACGCAGACGACAGAGATCAGCAGCAATGGCTCACGACTCCTCGAAAGCGCAGCACACCCATACAAATAGCAAAGGAAGATACCGAGGATCGACCGAAGTAAATAAGATCCAATCACGCTTATCCGACTCCAGACCACGCAGAAACCTAAGGTAAAAAGTCGAACTATTTCCTTTTTCACCGCAACAGGAAGGCCAGGAGGCACGTAAATAGACGAAACTACCTATGACGTCAGCACCGGCAACATGCGACCTGCAGTATTACCAGGGACGGTATCGTGGACCGACCAGTAAAGCGAAAACGGACAAGCGCGTGAACGAGACAATTTCCCCAAGATTGTGAGAGAAAATGCGGACTGCATTGTGTAGATAGAGACTAATATACCAATCGACAGTGCATTGATCTTCAATCCAGTGTAGCAACTTTTTGGAAAAGGGCATTTGTGCAGTGAGGGGCAAAAATGGGAAAAACGGGATAAAGAAGTTAGAAATTGGACAAAATTTTAAACATTTTTTTGAAACAGTACATCTACACTTCGATAGACTTTATAAAAGCATCTGATGATGTGTCCAGATTTACATGTATAAATTGACATTTTCGTGTTCAAGCTCCGAAGCAAAAAGCTTTGGGAGCGAACCTCTACTAATATGACTTTCTTCTCTACATCTCTTACCAAGGTGACGAGTTCCGGACGTGACGAGGCAAAGACGACAATTGAGCATCATATGGGCAAATACGAACACAAATGAAGGAAAAATTCATAAAAGGAAATACGGCAAAACGGCAGACAATGACAAGACCCTGGACGGAGCGGAATAGACGACACAGGCCACTGTATTCACTGTATCAAAATTGTAAAATGTAAGGTTATAAAGGACGTGTTTCGCAGAGCATTTTTTCTAACTTGGATAAATAGCTTTCTTTTAATAACTTAGTAGAAAATCGGAAAACCTCAAAAATTTCCAACTTCGGAAAATTTATTATAAAATATAATTTCTTTAAATAATAGGAGACTAGAAGCAGGGGTTATCTCATAATAATAATGTACTTTAAACTGTCAAGACAAAATATAATAAAACTTTTAGAAATTTTTATGTAGTAGCAAGCGTAGCACGGCAACTAAAGAACCGTAGCGATGGCTACGCTTTAGGTGGTAGATTCTTATAGTAGTTCGTTTAGTCTTTGGTGTTTAAGGTCTTCGTGGGCGAAGACTGAACATCTTTTCCGGCATGTAATGGTCATAAAACCATTACGGGTTTAACAAACAATATAATAAAACAATTATTGCCAAAATTAGTTAACAAAAATAAAATAACAATAATATAGGATACAAGCGAATCTTATCGCACAATAGGCATCACTAGCGATTAGATGGAACACGGGTGTAGAGAATCGCTAGTGAGTGTTTCAGTTTTTTTTTGGCCCGAAGCACTCGCCTGGGAAGGTCGTCGTTTCAGCGCGGCGGTCGGTTTTTGCCTCGCGGCGATTACCGGCCGCCGGAGCTCATTTCACGACTTCGAAGTGGCCTACCTACATCTACGAATAAAATATAAAAGTCAAAGTCATCTTTAGAAATTATAACTAGAATCAAGTGCGGCGCAGGCAAAGCATTCCAGCGTGATCTCCACATCCTATTTGGGGCAAGTAGATTATATTCTCATTTTCGGTTTGTTTAAAGTAAAATTCAATTTCTTTTATTCTAACTTGCAATACCACGATCGTGCAATACTTTTAGTCCTTCAGACCCGTCTTGCACGACATATACGTGCTAACCCGTTTTTCTGAATATAGGAATCCGTAGTTTCGAATATAGGATCAACGATAGACACCGCCAATAAACCTAAAATCATTTCGGCGATCTCTACTTAAAATGTAGGCTGTAAAAAATATATAAATATAATTAAAATCCACGTTAGACAATCTCGGGATTAAAACGTGGCGGAGTCAGAGTGGCATTGAGTTCTTCCCGAGGCAATTAAAAAATCAGATAAATTAATAAAATAGCTTATGAAGTAAAATACCAAATTATAGATAAATATAAGTGCAAGTCATCGTCAGGGAATACGTAATATTTCCAAATTTAAATATCAGGGAAAATGATAGAGCAAAAGACTACCGTCGTTTACGATAGTTGAAAGTGCAGCGTACCCGACACTAAAATTGCCAAATCATTGTAGGGCAAAAATAGGAAAAACCAGTTACGAATAATGCTCATCGAAACACGGGTAAAATGTAATAATTGTAACGTACGCTCGTAAAATCTCGCAAGGCCTTCGACGATCGACGGATTAAAATTATGTTTCATAAATAATATAAATATTCAATATCACACATATAGTTTCGGGAAATGTCTTCGCAACAGGTTATAGAAAAATAAATAGTAAATTTGGTCGAAAAAGTATCTTTTATTTTACTCATAATCATCTCAATATCAGAATAATTTCATTTTAATATCACCATATATCATATATTTCATTTTCATTTTTTTTCATATAAAGAAAATAGAATAAAAAACCATAAAAGGAAAGGATTGGTCGAGATACATTTATAAGATATTAAAATCAGTTTCCATTATTATTTGGGAAAATTCATTAAATTCAGAATTCTTTACTAAGGAAAATAAAGCACACTTATTTATGTTACAAGTTAATTTTGCGCATATTCCAGCAAGATTTAATTTAAATTAACCGAATCCGCCGTCGCGTCCGCGCCATCTAGCGGCGAAACGCGGGCATTAGTAGCACAATGCAGGTTGAGCAAAATGATATCAATCTTTGCTAAATAACTCGCCGCGCCACCGCTAGAGGGCGTTCGAACGAGAATAATAATATATTATTTAGTAAGGGAAATGGTTCAAGTAATTTAGCAATTCAATATCCATAAAAGGCCGTTCATCCCATAGGGATGGTCATCTTACCGTAGACTGGGTCACTAAGGGATTCTAAATACCCCCGTGCCTGAGATGGACTGAGCGAACCGACGCAAATCCCGACGCAGCCTACATACCCCTGCCCCAGAAGAATTCTAAACGGTGGAAGGACTCTGGCACTTGTTCATAGATCCGAAATAAATCTTCTTCTTCTTCCGGGCTGGCGCCCACTATATAAACAAATCTTTCCATATCGTCCGGAAGTATATTGGTAAAATAATAATATTGTAATCTATAAAATTAACTGATATATTAAAAATTATTCGGGTCTCATGACAGTATCCAGTTGTTTGGACTTAGTTATTTAATAACTCTATCTGCTCTATTTTATTGCTGATCTGGCAGCATCCTGTTTTATAATAAGTGCGGTAGGCTTGAGATAACCTCAAGAGCTCCTGTTATTGCAGTATACTCATAGCATTTTTTATGCCGACGCATGTCAGTCTCTTCGCTGTTGACGGTTTCTTGACAACCGTACTTTGTCGCTTCTTGACCCTTCGCTACAAATCCCATATTAATTTTGTTATTATGGGGTTTGTGTTTATGTTTATGATTTTCAACATTTAAAAATCATCGCATACTTCTTGTGAGACTCTTGTGTTTTTCATTTTCTCTTTTGTATTCCAAAGTTGGCTGTTGCATCCGAATGTCTGTCCTTGTTTATGTCATGTCTTATAGTTGTTTCAGGCGTAATCATTTCATTGAAATAGCCGATTAGCCCAGAAGCCATGCAAAGAGAATTTGTCTATTAAAAGTATCAATATTAATAAACTCTTTATGTGCACAAAAATAAAATACATACACAACTCCTACAACTATAGGTTAGTTGCAGTTATCACAGTGCAGTGCTACATGCGCGCGCTGTGGAAATAAATATTGTTAAAAAATAAGTTTGTCGCCATAAAATACAAAGTAATACATTTGTGCTCAAAATGTCAGAAGAGAGGAAATTGGGTTAGAAAAAGTGTTAAGATAGAAAAGTAATAATTTGAGGTGAGTATTGAATGATTCTAAAGAAGGCGAGTTTCGTATATGTATTTGTCGAGAGATCGTTTCAGAGTCTTGCATCATGGACACAGAAAGAGTAGGAGTAGAAATTAGTATTATGACGAGGAATTTTGAGTAAGTTGTTAGAAGCCGACTGAAATTGTACATGTACATGAAGTACCACATACGAATAAAATGATGTACACCATATCATGGTGTAATGAACATTGAGCCAAGCAATATTTCTAGGGGATAAGCCCTTCCAGGTCTTGCTTCAGGTAGTGGTGTCATTAGCGATTTCAGTTAACCGATTAACTGTTAATGACTTGCGATTCTTAAATTTTCTGCAATCACAGATCAACAGATTTTAGGGGATACACTGTGCGACGTTGTCTGCTAATAGTCAGGCGTGCGCTCGCGTTGTCGTCGTTTCGTTTCCTAATACGAACATACATATTTATTACCAGGAGTCATTTTCGTATTAATTTATTTATTTATGCGCGTTTTAGGGTTTGATATGTTCTCATTTTTTACCAGTTAGAGCAAGATGTAATCGACCTCTTATTATTTGCGCTTTCATAGAGTGCGATTGAAAGTAAATTTTCAGTTGAAATTAAATAAACTTTGATAAATTATACTTTTCGTGTATATCACCTACGGGAAGAAACTCGTAACATATTACTGGCTGAAATTGTATAGCTTATAATTTGGTTTTGATGAATTTCTGATTTTATAATATTTTTATGATGCAACCTTTTTTTGTTAATTTTTAAGGTTTTATTACATTTTAAACAATCCTTTCGTTTTGTTTATATTTCCTTTTGGTAGTTAGTTTTCTTAGTTGGACATGAGATATTACCTTTATAACACTAAGATATAAGAATGTACCTGTTGTCATCGCCGGAAGCGCAGTACAAATTATTATTATTATATATCTATATCAACATAAAAATGTCTTATTTCTTGATTTTCGTATTATCCTAACCTCTCCATTTTATTAACTACGTGTATGAGGTGTGATAGAAAAGTGATGCTACAGTTTTTTTTCAATAATTAAACTTTATTTTTATACATCAAAGTTATTCCCTCCAAAAAAGTTCCGTAGGGCAATTGTATATTGGCACGTACATTGGTGGGGGCGTTGTTTCCAGTCTTCGTAGAAATGCTGGAATGCTTGAACTGGAATCGCCTTCAGCTCTGGCTGCGCTCTGTTGGATGTTATCAACAGTATTAAAACGACGTGCCTAATTAAAATAATTGTAGATATTGGGGAACGAAAAAACGACACGAAGATTGGGAAAATCAGGTGAATAGAGTTGGCGAACCACAAGCACCCCTTTGACCCTGTTCAATCGTGAGCTTTTATGGCATGATATTGAAACAATCCTTTCTCATGCTCATTGAGTCAAAATCTGATGAATAGTAAAACGATTTAAATTTAACTTTATCCTCAATAGCCTAAATATCAGACAACGGCCTGACGTTACAAGAGCCCTCACTCGTCCCATATCTTTCACAGTATTCAATGTTTAATGCCTCCCTAAGCGATATTCATCTTCCATTACTTCCCTGCCCTCCAAAAATGCTTTGTGCTACTGAAAACCCTCTGTTTTTGGTAATAGTTTAAGAACCAGCGATAAAAAGGTGCAAGAGTTTTGGAAAAGTTGATACTTTCAGATCCGACAGTATTTTAACCATTGAATGAATGTACATAACAGTCAGCAGGCCAGATTCTGCGACACCTGGCGCTGGCGTACTAGAAAATGTGTTATTAGTATCTCCAAAGTGTTCTGAAAAATCTGAAAATTCTTCAGTAGACAGTGTATGCAATACAGAACTCGAAGCCTATGGTCAGACTGCTTTACAATTGACTCGTGGCGTCAGCATCTCCATACATGTCACGCATCGGTCTACCGTGCCGCGCAATATAATGGCCGCAATGGCGCAGATGAATTTTCAGCTTTTCAAAAACACTTTGGGGGTACTAAATTACAAAAATTACAATTTTGCTATTACGCCAGTGCCAGGTGTTTCGGAATCTTGCCTGCTGAATGTACTGCGGCATTCTATGGCTAAAATACTGTCTGATCTAAAAGTATCAGCTTATCAAAAACTCTTGCACTTTTTTGTCGCGGGATCCCCAAATATAAGCAATGTTCCACGTAGGCTCGTTGCAACTTTTCGTTGCAACTTGAGGATTGGCTAAGCTAAACATAACATTTGATGACACATTTTTGGTCCAAGTTTCCTTCTTCCATTTTTCGTAACACTCCACAAAACATAATTCACGTATCATGCTCTCTATGGCCACGTAAAATTACCGAACAAGGTTAAAACTTATTCTAAATCTTAGGGTGGACTGACCTACAAGCTATTTGAAGGGGAGGCTCACAGGGTTGCCATATTACTCTCAGTGATGCCATTACAATTACAGATGGTGGTCATTTAATAGAGAGCCACAGTGCAATTTTAATATTAATTGGAATATTTTAATGTTCCTAAACATCAAAACTGCAGCATATGTAGGTGTCCATGTTATGTATTTTGATAAATAAATATAATGAGTTAATTTTCTTAATATATAATATAAAAGTGCCTAGAATTAGCGTGAATTATGTCAGTATACAATTAATTATATTGCTTTGATTGAATTATTATTTTGTTTATAATATTTCATTTCTTTTAATTTACTAAAACATTTTTTTAAGATCTTCTTCATAATTTTTATTTTTTTAATTTAAATTCATATCATATAAAATTGGCGTTTTCCTCCCAAGGAAGGCCTTGCAATATGCACCGCTTTGTTTGGAGTGACGCACAATCATTGTGAAAAAATAATTTCTATAATTTTTTAATCAATATTTAAAACATAAATAAACAATTAAAATTTAATCCAAAATGACAAGTTTATATTTGATAAAAAAAAATGTTACAATGTATTTTTTAAATAAAAAATACGTAAGTGAACTCTGTTCGATAATTCAAACTAAAATTTTAACTTTAGGTAATTTGAATCCTTCGAAAAAATCAACCCATTATTTGGACATTTCGAGATATTTTTTGTTGTATATTCTCCTGACTCATAATATTATAGGCCTAAAGCCTCAGTTATATATTACAAATACAATTATCGGATGTTTATTTTTTTTTTATTTACTCATTACTTATTTATTCAAATTAATAAAGTGGACACCTGCAAGTATTGAAGTTTATAAGTTTAGAAACATTAAAATATGCCAATTCGTACTGAAATTGCTCTGCGTCTCTAATTCAGCGGCAACCCACTATACATTTCTGTGTCTGTCGTATATTCCAGAATTTCTAGGTATAATCCTTCGTCGAGCAGCGCACGAAGAACTTGGTACGTAGAACCAGTGTTACTATTTAGTATATATTTCTCTATTCACTGTAACCATGGCAAACCGTGTTTAAATCCAGCATTTTAATAGTTTACTGCCGCAATAATGCTCCAGGGTCCACTCATTCTCAAATTTTCACTAAACCGTCTCTATGTCGAGTCCCTGCCCAATGTTTGTTTTGGTAATGAACTCTAATATGCTATGGGAGGCAGTGCCGTACGAATACATTATAATACATTTTTCATAATTTATAATTGCGCCGTGTCTAGTTCAAGGCCGTTCGGAGTTAATCTCTCTGTGCATTTACGGGCCCGCTTTGAATATTTTATGAGTGAGTAATATCATTTAAATTCTGCGCCTTTGGCGGCGTTAGCTATGAATTATGAACGACTCACTGTATTTTGTATTCAAGAGTATTTGCACCGTCTAAGGTGATGATACAATGAGACATAGACGAGGGTGGAGGATAGGCCATGAGGAAGAGGAATGGTAGAATTCAAAGAGTGAATATGTTTGAAAATCAACAGGATAAGTTTACAAAAACGTTAGCCACAGTTAGCTATGCTGCCAGCCAATAAAGCAATAATAATAATTATTATGTTGTAGATGATTTTAAGTAGCTCACGAGCAAATAAATAGTTCACAGGTGTAGAAATGAACTAATATTTATTATTGCAATTTGTTCTATCCCAGCTAGCAAAGTTGGATAAAAGAAAATATTTTAACATAAAAGGATCATATAAACGTTTACGCCTACGCTTTGTAGAAAGCGTAAAACACAGCTGTACATTGGTGCTTACAACCGTGATTATACAACAATTATTTTCTATACCAGGTTTTCCTGGTACCGTTAAAATAAAAAGAGAACTAATATCGCTCCCAAATCACTAATATAGAGCTAGTGTTATAATGGTCACTATATCAGCTGATTCGTGGTATAGTATATGTGATTAGAGCTCTTGTACCTACATTAAATATTATTTGAAGAGGCTTTCGTGAAACCCACCTTGTCGCCTGGCGGAAATATCTTCCAGGCGGGGATTTATAGCATCAAACGACCGGCAATCAGGTGGTCACCCAACCAATTACTGATCGCGCCCAACACTGCCGATGTTTTCCATCTTTCTCTCTCACGCGGCGTAATAGAGGGTGGCTCGCGCGCACGCGCACCACGCTAATGCCAGAAAATGTAATAAATATATTCAAATGGAGATGCCATGGAATTCGCCGACCGGAATCGGGCCCATTTTAATACTATTATTATGCTTCTGGGGGGTGAACGGTGGTCTCCAGGCTAACGACCAGCTGTGGTAAGCTTAGGACAGCTCTCTTGCCACATGTAAGTGTTCACTTTACCACCCATTCACCCCCCTTCGATGCCATAGAATTTGAGATGCGAAAATAGCAGTTTTATATGATTTTTCTAGAAAGGAGATGATTTTGGTGTTCCGAGATTTTTGATTCCCATAGAAAAGTTAATTCTACAATAAGGCTCATCTTCCAAAATAGGGAGTAAATAGTTCGATATTAAATAGTTCTATATTATAGAATATATCTAGTCGGAGGGCTGAGGATGTAATTCCTAATATTAATTCGTTTAACGAATAAGTAGCTTCTATTTCTATATTTTCTTGTCTAAGTAAGAAATACCAATTCCGTAACTTTCAGTGACTTCGACAAAAGTATGAATGCAGACTTTAGTTTTTGTTTATTTTCTTAATAACTGACTTAGAATGTAAATGGGAAGGGATTTGAAGATTCGATATCAGATTTTTAATTACCGCAATATGAAGCCAATATTGAATGTTACTGAATATTAAAATTTTGAAAACAATTTCTCAGGCCTTAACTTCTGAAACAAGTGAGAACCGGTTTGTCAAAGTGGCCACGGTCGCTATAATTTTTTTCTTCTTTATACTTACTTGTGAACAAATTAATGTTGCCACTAATCATTTCTTCTTCTCCTGTTATTCAATTTTAAAATTGCATCATCATCCGCTGAAGATCAACATTTTTTTCCCTTTCCATCATTTTCACAGCTGATCTTGTGAAACGTATACATTGCATAATTTAATACAGTTTGGAAACCACCCCCGAATGCTGTTAGTTTTTTTTGTGTTCCGAATGCGATACGGACAGAGGAAAAACGCCCTACTAAAAAAGGATAATGACAAGCTACATATTGTTGGTCACGTTCGATGGTCCTTCCTTTTGTCGTAAATGTGAAGCGATATGACAGTTAATGTATGACAATAAATACTGCGTGCATGTCGCTTCTAACACCCGCTATATGCAATCGGAAGATAAAGTTTTTAATCTGTTTAGTTGAGAGAATAATTTGTAAGCATCCGACATGTGCGTAGTAGAGTTGAGAGTTTGATTCGAACGAATACCAAGTTCAAATTATTTTTTTCCTAAAACTAGGTCACGTGCAACGTCCTAAGAAATTAATTTGGCAACCTCTATTATAATACTCGTATTTGCTTCGTTATTTATAGTTTCAATGTGTAAAATAAAATTTAGTTTACTGTCTAAATCAATTCTCAAGATTTAATTTGCTAATTTTCTGGGAAAGAGCAATTCATTTGAAATAAACCGAAAATTTGCTACTTAGTATTTCTCGTGCAATTGTTGTAACTTATACGTAAAATCTAATTGACAACTTATATGTAATTGTATTTGAACTAACCCATCTAAATCCCAACAGAGTGCCATCGGCAACCAGAGATTATTAACGTCTTTTAATATTGCAATGGTCTTACCAATCCTTATCCAGAGTAATGTTCATATTCAAAAACGGTGAACATTTGGGTATTATTATTGATCAATATCCCTCTTGGCAGTCGCAGATGAAGTCAGGAAATGGACATTGGGGGTTTTCATAGTTTTCGGCGGTCGCAAAGATTTTTAGCAGTGGAGGTTAAGAAGTCCAAAGTTCAAACATTGTTTTTGCCTATACCAGACTATGCTGAATTTTGCTGCCTTGACGTCACTGAAATCATCATCGATAAATTAGAGCGGTTGCAAAATGTGTGCATTAGGTATATTTATAATGCGAGGAAATTTAATCAAGTCTCTAACTATAGAAGCGGACTTCATTGACATCGACAAACTGGCTTGTACCTATTTAACAAAATCCGATATTTCAAAGACTTTGGAGTATAGATGCTATATAGTATAGTATATAAAATGATTCGAAATTTAAATTCTAAATGTCAACATATATTTTGAAATTTTCTCAACAATAAATAATAATAATAAATTTAGTAAATATAGTGTAATTCGGCGGTTAAGTAACCCGACCAGGTTGCCACAAACCTAGGAAATGGAAATATTTTCCTGAAAGTGTGGAGCTCGCCAAAACGTGTGGCCGACGTGGCGGGTATCGGGCTAAATACCTCCAATCATGATGAACAGTACAACCTTATGACATCAAGGAGACAGCTGGACCTGTCTGGATGAGGAAAACGGACAACCGATCCGGCATGGAGAGTGATTGGAGAGGCATATGCCCAACGGTGGGCGAATGCGCGCTGATGAAGAAGAATAAGAAGAGTATAGCTGGAAAACTACGGGTATATCTTGCCCGCAGGAAGCATAATTATAGATATGCAAAATTCTTGTTTTTAGTGTCAAAATTACAGGTCAACAAACTACGATACGACGCGCAACGTCTGATCCGTAGCTTCCGGCGATGACCTTACTCCTTTTTTAAATCGATCCCATTCGATTTTGCATACAAATGTAGCTTTGCGTTACGCCCGTCCCCATACATTATCCATTTTATCGGAAAGGTCGCAAGGTGTGAACTCGATTGCCGACGGAATGATCGCCATTAGATATCATTTTCTTTAGGCAAATTGCCGCTCAGGTGGGTTTACACTTTACGGCGTCAGCTCAAGGTCGACCAATTGGAAATTACGTAGGACTGGAGCGATTTCTGCGTTGCCTTTTAGATTATGTACCTGCCTAGACTCCATAGACACAAGCCCACGCGCGCGATTGAACTTCCTTCTGGTGCCGATTACATCATCGCGCGAGCCGATTTAGTTAATCCATCACCTCAAATAAATCCATTCTAACACTTGACAACCTGTCAGGCTTATTAGAGCGGCGATAGCATTCAGAGATACGGCGATCTAAAATGTAATTAGCAAATCCTAGCGACAAGTACAGAAGCGTTCCTCTGATCAGACTATAATGTGATACCCACTGTCGGAGTGAAGGTCTTTTGTCTTGTTGCAGTCGCTATAAAAAAATCAATATTCGTAATGATATTTTACAAAGATCATTAAATAATCAGACGCTGTTTGCAGAAGTCGTTGTTTATACAACAGAATAAACAGTTTTCAAGTTTTATCCCATTAGTGAATGAGTTAGGTTAATCGGTCTCCAGTGGTGGTACTGACTGAGTTAGTAATAATAATAATAATAATAATAATAAAACTTTATTTTCAAGAAAAAAGGTGAGTTTTTTGCCTTGCGACAATATCTATCAGCTAACCTATAATTTCAATTTATATCACAAATCCTACTTTGGATACACAAAATAACAAAATCAACTTAAGCCAAAAAAAAAACAACGAAACACAGAGGGAAGGTAAGACATGAAAAAATGAAAGAGGTCCAGGAAGTGGGGCCAGGGGAAAAGTTGGTTATGTTATTATGGATTTAGGTTTACTTCTCCTTGAGCCTGGCCATGAACGTGGTGTTGCTGGGGGCTGTTCTGACATTATTCACTTAAGCATTCTAGAGTCGTGCAGCTCCTACGCAAAAGGAGTAACGGAAAAGTCGCTGCTGTGACCAGGGATGGATAACAAGTTATTGCCCTCTAATCTCAGGGAACGGTCCTGCGCCAACGAGCGGTGAAACTTTCGGCGAGATAGAGTGGCACGCCGCACAATTAGTATTCTATATAACAGACAGAGAGTTTTAACCTGTCTCGTCTTCCTAGTCTCGACTTCGGTATTCCGTGAGATAGTCATGTTTCTCAGGCCATAATTGAAGCAGATACATACGTTCAGCAATCTTTCCACCGTAGTGGCTAGCTCTTCTATCAGATCAAGGAAAGCGGTATCGTCCATAATGAAGAAGTAGAGATCGGCATATTGTCTCATTACATTTCCCCGGGAGGAAATTTTGAAGCCTCTTCAGCGAATGAAATCTGTTGAAAGTCATATTTTAAAGTAGTTATAATAATATATTCATTTGACAATCATTCGCTTATCGATTGTTTATGTTTGTTTTTATCCAAAAAAATGTTTTGCCAAAAAAAAACGGCCTAAAAGAACCTGGATGGGTGTAAACAAACGATGAAAATTACAAACCAAACGTATATAAACGATAATGACAACGATAAACGTTCTGAAAAAAGAAAATACTAACCTTTGTTTTTACTCAGGTTTAAATCACGAACGTGTCTTTTCGCGCAAAATTATTCTCTTTTGTCCCTCTGACAATACCGAGTTCAAAGTGGTGATTTTTGAATCGACAGTAGAAATGCCTTATAAGATGACGTCGTTCTATATAGCTTTTGAATTGAAACCAAAATGTGGAATTTGAAATGTATATAAATATTTTAATAAATATATTATTTATTCACAGATGTGAAAAAAAACTTTGACAAAAATACAAAATTACAACTTGAAACTAGAATGAGGTAAAGACTATGTAATACAACTACAAACGCTGCAATTAAGGTTATCCTCAGGATATCTCATAGCCTGGTTTAGATCACACATAAACAAACAAAACCAAACAAACAATTATTGTTACCATTATTTAGTGAAAATAAAATAAAATGAAATAAATCCAAAAATCTAAATAATCATAATGGAAATATACAACATTAAAAAACACGATAACACTATATAAACAAATGAAAAAATAATAATAATAATCAAAATAACAAGTAATCGTTCTGAAAATCCAGAAACGTTGGTTTCTAAAAATCTTCTTTAAAAACATATTTTTGTAGTGGTCCTAAAATATTTCAATTGATCCCAACATGACGTCATCTAGTTGCCGACTTTGTCTCTATCGATCGAAAAATCAAGCCCCAGGTTTTTAATTGCGGGTTTCACTGAGCCAATAAACATTAACATTACGCAAAATAAGTCATAAAAAATATTAATAAACTATTCAATGTGTTCTTTTGAGGAGCACAGTCGATGACACGGCTGTTGTCATTGAGAATCAAGTATTATAGGTAGTGTGTTGCGTTTCGCGGTAGCCGTGTTGTCACACAATACACAGGCGGCGTCCTACGGAGCGAGGACGTGATCGCCCGCGTATACGTGGCCCGAAGGTGACCCTATCCGGGTACCTCGGTACCCACACCAGTCCTATCTTAGGTATACCTGCAACGCGCATGCGTGTGACGGAAGCACGTGACGCCGTCTTCGGCGCATCCTCGATCCGCCAATGATAACCTCGAATCGCGCGGTTGCACATTTTATTTCCTATGGGAAACGAAAGACCGGAATCGTTTTTCGTGACGAGGTCGAATTCTCGACTGGGGAGAGGAAGCCTGACTGTACTATCGCCATAACAGAGTTTTATTCAAATACGGAGCATCAATATAATGCATAATTATTATTACCTATAGGCTAAATCTAAATCTGAACTTAACCGCTTTAGATTTTATTACCAAAATAAGTGATCCGCTGTTTCTTATCCTGATCGAAGTTGTGGGATAGGCAACGATTTACAAATCGCTTCAAGTGACTTCCAAGCGACTCAGTAGGTACCTCGGTGATCGATATTATATTTCCAAAAAAATACCCAAATAAATAAACACCTATTTCAAAGAATTACATCCAATTAATTATATGTACATGTTTCTGCAGCAAGGTCTGCAATAATGTCCGGAGATTCTTAATTGGTTAACAATTTTTGCAATTTCTTTTGCTGACTTCATCTGGTAATCCATTTGATGCATCTACTACCATATGAAATGTTCAGTAAGAAGACTCTCTGCCTTATCAGCCTAAAGGAAAGATCACGAAGATGTCGATTTTAATCAGCGCTGGGCACCGTTAATAAAATCGTTACTTTCTTTAATCCATTAACCATAATGTTAACTTTTTTAACAGTTATTCAGTTAATCCACAAAAATATACCGAAGGTTAATAATAAATCGTTACACATTGAAAGCGCTAAAGCTATTAAAATATGCTAGCTCAATAATCATTTAATTAAGGAGATTAGTATATCAAAAACTTTACTTCTTCACATAATGTATGCTTTGCTTCAATGCTTCTATGATTTAAACTTTAATTTTAAAGGATTATCTTCCCAAAAAGAAAACAAATAATAAGGGCAAAAAAACATACTATTAGGACAGAAATGAATCTCTACAAACTTCTAAAAAAATTTATTGTCTACGACAACAATAAATAGCAATTGTGGCGAATGACTGCAACGAACTGAGGATGTGATGACATCCGAGGAATTTCTTCAAATTGCCCAATTTGTTAGAATTCCTAGGAATGTAATCTTTCTAGGGTTTCGAGAGTTATTTGATTCCGTTTATTGCTAAAATATCTGTTTTGTGGGTAAAATGAAGTGCAGGCGCAGGAAAATAAAAAAGGAATTTTAAATTGTGGAGAGAATATAGGCAATGAGTTTGAACCTGTGGGAGTTCTACTGGGCTCCTCATACAGACAAAAGTTTCCAAACATGTCCATTTATTTTGGAGTGACCGTTGATGATCTCCAATAGCCAAGAGCACTTTTATTGTAAATTAATGTCTAGAGATGCTACTGGTCAAGAGACCAGTGGCGTCTCTAGACATTAATATTATTAAAAAAAAATGTAACATAGGTAATTTACGACTAACGGATTAGCGATTTAGTGCCCAGCTCTGCGTTTAAAATAATATATGGCAGATGCCCGAAAAAAGTAGATCTTTGTTAGAGCAAGATTGTACGGTGGTTGACGAGTCTCCAGACGTAAATCCTGCAACTTTACAACTCTTTTCTGTGAAGTGTGTGGTCGTGCATTGTCGTCTAGTAGCAGTAGCGAAGAGCGATTGATCAGCCTATATTGTTTAATCTCGAGCCTCTCCATCATAAATTGAAAATAAAATACAGTGCATTCTGACACCTTTAAATGCCACTTTCGTCGGCAGTTATAACAACAAATATTTTTGGTATAACTGAATTTGATTTCTAACTCATCCATAATTTAAAAAATATTTTACAATAACAATCATTTCATAATAATTATTTTATTACTATTAATTATATGACTATTAAACATAATTTAAAAAATAATTAATAAGAGAATATACCGACCTATAAAACAGAAGAAGGTAAATTTGACATAACCATAAATTAGGTACGGTGAGCAGTGATAAATAAAACCGCAGTGGTGTCGACTGAAGTCGGTTTTACACGGTAGATAAATAAAATAAAAAACAAAGCATTTCCATATACATAGCCCACACTGCATGTTTCCGGGGTAGCGAACGGTCTCGTGCAGATACATTGTATTTTCGGGTCGGTCCAATTCAGGATTCAGCTCCTATTAAGTAGCCTCCTCGTGTGGAGGACTACCCTGGGTAGGATTCTGGCGTCTCAGGACTCGCGGATGGTAGATTGGTATTCTTGGAGGAACGCTTCCCTGCGCTACTGGACGGTTTGCGCACCGTGCTGCGTCCGCCAATCGGTTATTCATCTAACGAATTACTGAAGGAGTGTGGAGACTATGAAAAGATACTGTATCCTAAGCAGAGAGTGGATGTTGACCTGTTGTCCACCACTCTTGAAATGACCTGGCTACCTAGGCTACCTGATCCCTAATTAGGCTACCTGATCCTGAATTCAGAGCCGGGCAAAAGATGCCATTGGTCCGCGATATATTCAAACTGAATCAACGCTGTAGGTAGAGGTCGCGCAAGCGACTATGAAACCGTAACCATTCGGGATATTAGAGTTATCCTGATAGTTAATTCCAGATTGAGATATCCGTTCAAAACTGGTAGTCAAAAGATGCCTTTAGTCCGCGAGAGATTTAAACCGAATCATCGCTGAACGTACGGCAGGTAGAGGTCACGCAAGTGACTTCGATCCTGTGATCAGTCGGGAGCTTGGAAGTATCCTGAAGGTTAATTCCAGACGGAGATATCCTTCCAAAACTGGTGGAGAGTGGGCGAGGCTGCCCGCTGGTTACCTTTCATGGTACCTCGGCGTAAGGCGTTGGCCTCTGTCGAGCAGGTTGGATTAGCTAGATGGTAGATTTGTATTGTCTCTCAGTCATCTACGCCTCTCGGGAGAAAGAACGATCACTATCGTTAAAATTTGGTGACGGTGAAAAGAGGTGACGGGTTTGCCCGTTGTAGTTGACAACCCTAGTTGAATGTTTCCGGAACTGGCCACTTACATAAACAATTAAAGAAAAATAACTACAAATTTTAGAAATCAAAGACTTTTGTCGAAAAATAAATTAATAGTTTAATTTTTTTACTAAAAACACGCTTTTGGGTTATGATACGATATTCACATACGCGCGGCTATGATACGATATTCCATCATGGAATGCCAGTGCCTATCCTCCGGCTTCATCATCAGACCTTGAAACCTAATCGTAGTCAAAGTTCATTCCAAGACTTTTCTAACAAGTCCAAACACAGCTATGATACGATGTTCCATCATGAAGTTCCAGTTCATATCTTCCGACTCCATCATCAGATCAGCTCGACAGTATTATTATTGTATTGTCATCGGAACCATAGTCCATATAAATATTAAATAAACAATCGGGCTGGTCAGGATAACTCCTGGCTAAGGCGGCACGATCTAATTGAATCTAACCTATTATCATTGCAGTCCTTTCGTGCACTACAGTAGCAGTGTAAGCTAATGTGTCCTAACTCTACACGTGTCCATTATATCTACTCATGATCTTTTATATCGGTCCCATCTGGGGTACCGCAGGGGTCTCATTTATGACCATTGCTCTTCAATATCTTCATCAACGACGTAGGCAATTGTTTCTCCAATAGTTTTCACATCTCCTATGCTGACGACTTAAAAATTTACCAGTCTGTAAATAGCATCGAGGATAGCGTCTCCATCCAAAGAGACCTCGACCGGTTCTACGACTATTGTGTTAGGAATAAGTTAACATTAAATATTTCAAAATGTCAAAAAATCACTTTCACAAGGAAAAACAATAAAATAAATTTCATTTATAAACTCAATCATATCCCCCTAAGTGAAAAGAGTGAGGTGCGCGATCTGGGTTTAGTATTAGATAATAAACTGCTGTTTGATAAACACATCGACTATGCTACCGGAAAAGCTCATAAAATGTTAGGATTCATCCAGCGAGTGTGTAAACCGTTTAGCGATGTAAGAACCCTTAAGATTTTATACTTCTCCTATGTACGCAGCATTCTCGAATACGGATCTATCATTTGGTCGCCTCAATATACAGTCTATAAAAATAGAGTTGAGAGACTCCAGAAGTACTTCATGAGACATCTTGATTTTAAATCGTTTCAAACCTCCGAAAGTTACTCAGAGAGACTTTACCGTCATAACATGGACTCACTCGAGGATAGGCGCCTCCAATATGATATACGTTTTCTGTACAATATTATTAATAATAAAATAGACAGTCCCTATTCTGTTGGCAGAATCTCCTACCGAATCCCCAACAATAAGACCAGGGCTCGAGATTTATTTTATCTACCGAGAGTCAATACCAATTATGGTCAAAATATGTATTTTTATAGAGCACTTCGATCATATAACCTCAACTTTCAATGTGTGGATATTTTTAATTTATCTTCAAATACTTGCTTCGAAAAAATTAGAAATACGATAAACAGCCTTCGGGTTTGATTGGTATTTCTTCGTCCGTTGGGTACGTAGGCTGTGGCAATCACCACTACACTATAACAATGCTTTCTAGTCAGTATAATATTCTCTATAAAAGTTCATATGTATATTAACATTATAAATACATTGTGATGTATATTATATATATATATATATATATATATATATATATATATATATATATATATATATATATATATATATATATATATATATTTATATTAACTATATTTTTACATTTTATTATTACCGTATCGTATTATTTATATTAATTTATTGTTTGTGCACGTGTATGTATGTATATATGTATATACGTTATATCTCATCATATATTATACATCTACATAACTCATAATATGGCTTATCTTACTTACTTACTTAGCTTACCCTATCCCTTTCCCCTTACTTGAACCTGCATTTGTATCATTGCTCATTGCGCTGTAACAATAGATTTAATTTAATTGTGAAAACTTTTAATTGGCCTTAGATGTATATATTATGTGTTAGTATTAAGTATAAAACGCTGTAAGTTTTCTGAAAAATAAAAATAAAAATAAAATAAATAAAAATGACATTGGTCTTGAAGGATAAACGGACGCATAAACAAACAGCCTTCCATGCGAGCGAAGCAAAAATGAAAGTTGTCGCGATGGCGGATTATAAACTATGCGCGGACGTCACAGCAATAAATGATAGGAAGGTTTGCTACCTCAGCTACCAACTACCATACCAAGTATGCCGGTATGCCGCGACGGCAGCCGTAGGCCGCGGACGGAGTAGTTTTGCCGCGCATTTATCGGGTCGTGTTGTTAACAGCAACTAGTTTCAATAAAATTGTAATAACAATATGTCAACGGCGCGGCGGCGGTATCATAACGGACTGACGCGTGGGATGTTAAGGATGCGCACACTGTGTCGCACCTGGGAACGGAAATCAACAACGCCGGAAAAGTCTCCAGATTCTTAACGACAAGGTTGTTATATCGGCCAAATGACGTTTATAAAAATGAGATTTAGCTATGCTCAAGAACAAATCATACATAGTTTCGATCAAGTAGTTTCGAATTTTACGTAGTCGATAGACTAAGCGATGGATATGAGTTTCTTGAATGCCTTTCCGAGCTCTAGATTGGAGATGTTACAGATGACGGAAATCATATGAAGGTGTTAACGTATTTCAGATACATTACATTCGAAGACGTATCCGGGGGGGGGGGGGGGGGCAAGGGACGCGACCCACCTCCCGTTTTTTTAGTAAAAAATAAATTCGAAAAAAATGATAATCAGAGGGAATCGGCGACTTATATACTTAGTGTTAGGCACGTATCCAGGGGGGGGGGTATAGTAGTGATATCCCGAAATTCCTGGATATTTTTGTTTCATTGTACAGGTAAATTCAAGTTTGACTGGTGCCGCGCGCGTTGTTTCAATGAATGTCCAGATTGACAGTAAAAATGCAGCAGATAGGCGACTATTTATATAGATAAAATTTTCAGGCATGTGTTTCGCTCTCGCAAGATAGCCCTGAGCTTGACCAAAATGCTAGGATCACATGCCACGATATGAATATCGGAAGGTGTGATCCAGGCAGAAACAATTGGAATCATTACGAAAGGAAGTGAGGTTTAAAGAAAGAAAAAAGGCTGTAGTTATGACGAAATATATATCCAGAACTGAAGGATGAAAGGAATTTGATGCCACTAGTAAATGGATAGGTATCTGGAAAAGAATTGCAGGAAAACCTGGTGAAGCACTGTAAAATTGATGCAGACAAAAATAACTATTCTGAGGTTCTCTAGGTATAATAGCTTAGGGCACTCAGCTTTTTTACACGACTGCCCAAAAAAAATTAGTGTAATGTTTTCAGGGTTTATCTATGTATGTTTTCCATGTTTTATTCTACCATAACTTCTAAAGTCTTTAACCGATTTGTATGTAGTAGGTACAGTCCAAATATCAAGTAAGTAGTTCTTTGAATGTCCAAATGTTCGAATGACAATAAATTAATATAAATATATCGTGTTTAGTGTCAAATGAAAGGTCTGATTGATTACATTCAGATACATAAAAATATACATTTGTCTATATGGATAAATACATAATAATAATAATAATAATAATGAACTACATTTTTCTAAAAAAACCGTACTACAAATAATTATAAATACAATAGTTCACTTTCTGTAACCGCAATCGTGTTTTTATTCTTATTAAAACTTATATTTACTTGTAAATATTAAATTTTCAGGCATGGGTTCCGCTCTTGCAAGATAGACCGGTGCTTGACTAGAATGCTATAATCACATTTTTTTGCAATCATTAGGAAAGCAAGAGAGTTTTAAATAAAGGAAGAAAGCGGATAGTTATGACGAAATATCCATACGGAACTGAAGAATGAAAGGACTTTGATGCCACCCCTAGATGAATAGGTATCCGGAAAGAGAATAGCAGGAAAAAACCCATGAATCGCGGTAAACTTGATGTAGACAATTATAACAATTCTGAGGTTCATGAGGTATAATAGGTTAGGG
>OX155956.1:6114393-6584543 GCA_944548615.1 Micropterix aruncella | reverse complement strand
AGGTTTGCTACCTCAGCTACCAACTACCATACCAAGTATGCCGTATGCCGCGACGGCAGCCGTAGGCCGCGGACGGAGTAGTTTTGCCGCGCATTTATCGGGTCGTGTTGTTAACAGCAACTAGTTTCAATAAAATTGTAATAACAATATGTCAACGGCGCGGCGGCGGTATCATAACGGACTGACGCGTGGGATGTTAAGGATGCGCACACTGTGTCGCACCTGGGAACGGAAATCAACAATGCCGGAAAAGTCTCCAGATTCTTAACGACAAGGTTGTTATATCGGCCAAATGACGTTTATAAAAATGAGATTTAGTTATGCTCAAGAACAAATCATACATACATAGTTTCGATCAAGTAGTTTCGAATTTTACGCAGTCGATAAACTAAGCGAACATGGATATGAGTTTCTTGAATGCCTTTCCGAGCTCTAGATTGGAGATGTTACAGATGACGGAAATCATGAAGGTGTTGACGTATTCCAGATACATTACATTCAAAGACGCATCCGGGGGGAAGGGAGGGGGGGGGGGGGGGGGGCAGGGGACACGACCTTCCCTCCCAGTTTTTATTAGTAAAAAATAATGTCGTAAAAATTGATAATCAGGGAGAATCGGCCACTTATGTATTGTGTGTTTGCTTGTTTATACTCTTTATTGTGAAAATGTCACAATGGGCGGGTTTATTGTCATATGACAATCTCTTACAACCAACCCTACTATGACGTGTTATATGTGTGTGTGCGTGTAACATGTCTCTAAGTGTGTGTCTTGTTATTGCATTCGATCGACAGAATTGAAAATGGAATTCCGTTAATTTGATCCCAACGGAAAATGGTAACCCAGCCGGGAATCGAACCCGGGACCTTACAATGTAAGATCAGGCGACCTAACCACTATGCCACCGGGTCGTGTACTTAGTATTAGGAACGTATCCAGGGGGGGGGGGGGATAGTTGGGATTTAAATCCCGAAATTCCTGCCTATTTTTGTTTCATTGTAGGTACGGGTAAATTTAAGTTTGGTGGGTGCCGCACGCCCCCCCACCCCCTTCTCCGAAATTCAAATCTGGATACTTGCCTGATTACATTACATAACATTTTAGTCGTGTCTAATTGACGGCTAAATACCACTCTTGAACGTGACAAAATATTTATGTTAGGTAGTAAGTCTCATTATCACTCTTTACTTAAAATTACATAGATTGTCAAAAATGTAACTATTAGATTGTGAAAAATTGCATGTAAAAAAATGCATTATTAATTAAAATAATAAATTCTTTGGAATGTACTCAATTTATTCATCGTAAATTCTTATTACAAAAGGAAATAAAGGCTTGTTAATTAAAATAGTCATATACGATTCGAATTAAAATATCCATAGATACGTGGTAATGTTGATGCCGGTGACGTCTCTAATGCAAGCGAAGAAGACATCTGGGGAAAGTCAGACACCTATGGGAAAGCGACAGTGATTAAATACAGAAAACGATAGGAAGGCTGCAATTATAATTTAGGGAGATTTTATTAAATAAAATAATATCAATGATAAAAACGATAATCATGATATAAAATGATAATCAATGATAAAAACGAAGAAATGAAATAATATAACATTCGGATATTAAAAACCAATATTTTTTGAAATACTGACAACTATGAAGCTGATGAGGCAGCTGTAAAATTGATGCAGTCAAAAATAACTATTCTGAGGTTCACCAGGTATAATAGCTTAGGGCACTCAGCGTTTTTACGCGGCTGTCCAAAAAAAAAGGAGTGTAATGTTTTCAGGGTTTATCTAGGTATGTTTTCCATTTTTATTCTACCGTAATTTCTAAAGTCTTTAACCGATTTGTATGTAGTACTGTTAGTATCGTCATCTCGAGTGTCATGAAGTGCCTTAACTGTCAAAATATCAAGTAAGTAAGTAGTTCTCTGAATGTACAAATGTTCGAATGTCAATAAATTAATATAAATATATCGTGTTTAGTGTCAAATGAAAGGTCTGATTGATTACATTCTGATACTTAAAAATATACATTTGTCTATATGGATAAATACATAATAATAATAATAATAAACTACATTTTTATAAAAAACCGTAATACAAATAATTATAAATACAATAGTTCACTTTCTGTAACGACAGTGGTGTTTTTTAATACTTATATTTACTTGTAATTATTAAATTTTCAGGCATGGGTTCCGCTCTCGCAAGATTGACTAAAATGCTATGATCACATTTTTTTGCAATCATTACGAAAACAAGAGAGTTTTAAATAGAGAAAAGAACTGAAGAATGAAAGGACTTTGATACTACCCCTAGGTGAATAGGTATCCGGAAAGAGAATAGCAGGAAAAAACCTATGAATCGCGGTAAACTTGATGTAGACAATTATAACAATTCTGAGGTTCTCGAGGTATAGACGACGAGGTATATGACGAAATTACCCTTTAATGACGAAATTACCCTTTATGCAGATGATACTTCTCTAATTTTCAGTGATGCAAACTTAGATACTTTAATCAAGCGAATTGATGCCACGGTGAAAAAGCTGGGTACTTGGTTCCACGTAAACCGACTATCCCTTAATGCCTCTAAATCAAATTCAATTCATTTCTCTCTTCGGCCTTCCCGAGATAACGTCATTAGCATCCGCTATGGTGAAAATGACATTGAAAATGTTGACCATGTAAAATTTTTAGGTATCCATTTAGACAGTAAACTCCAATGGTCAACTCATTTGGATGAATTGAGCGGAAAATTAGGTAGTGCCACGTTTGCTATTAAAAAAATTAAAATGTTGTGCGGCTTTGAAGCCGCAAAGTCTGTATACTTTGCATATTTCCATTCCTTACTAAGTTATGGTCTCATGTTTTGGGGAATGACGGCAAATTCGGTAAGAATCTTTACACTTCAAAAAAGAGCGATTCGCAATTTATTGACCATATCATCGCTAACATCTTGCAGGCCGTATTTCGTTGAATCTGGTATCATGACAATGTATGCCGCTTATATATACCAGGGTGTTATGTACGCACGAAAAAATATCAGCACCACTCCAACAAATTCGGATGTTCATTCGCACAACACGCGAAACAAACAAGACTTGCGTCCTTGCAAAGTGCGACTAAGTAAGGTTAGAAATAGTTTCCTGTATCAGTCCAATATATTTTATAACAAGATTCCATTGTGCGTCAGGGGTCTTGGAGACGTTCAATTTAAGAGCAAGGTCCAGGATATACTTATTAAGAACCCAATGTATTCTGTTAAGGACTTTGAGAGTATTGCTTTTCCTAATCTGCTATAATTATTTATATTACAATCTTTTCTTATTTTTGTTTTTTTATTAAATTTTATAAATTTGATTATTTACATTACAAGCATTGATTATCAAAGATGGATTATAATATAAAAAAAATATATTGACCATTTCTATTGCGACATTGTTATTGATTTAATTTTATATTTTTTATAATCTTAATTTTACTGTTTTATAACCGACTCTTCGTTTTTATACTTTGACTATCTGCAGTATTTAAGCAGTTCCAATTATTTTAAAAAGATCTTAGATCTTTATTTTAAATTGAAATATTAATTGTTTTACAATTAAAAAATAATGGTCGATATTTAAAAAAAATATTATACCACATAAGGTATAATACCAGTTACTCAACTTGACTATACCAAGAGTAGGGATTCCTACCAACTGGCTTATTTAAATAATATATGAGGTTAGGGCACTCCAAAGAGCAAAAGCCAAGCGTTTTGTTTTGCTGATCTTGTATCTGTTAATGTGTCTTGATTAGTCCCAAATCGCTCATTATTTTATTATTTATTGATATTTTTTGTATTTCTACACTTTGTTGCGAAATTTCATAAAGGGCGGGTTTATTGTCATACGACAATCTCTTACAACCAACTTTACTATGAAGTGTTGATATGTGTATGTGCGTGTAACATGTGTGTAAGTGTGTGTCTTGTTATTGCATTAGCTTGACATAATTGAAATGCTTGACTTTAATTTTATCCCAACAGAAAATGGTAATCCAGCAGGGAATCGAAGCCAGAACCTAACAATGTAAGATCAGGCAACCTAACCACTATGCCACCGGGCCGTATTATTTGTGTTTATTAATAGATAAAATAGGTACCTCCTATATATTCCAGTGGCGCCAACTGCTTCCGCAGCCAGGTCGCTCGGCTAGCGATATCGCTCCTCGCTATTTCAAAGTTACGCTTATCCTTGGTTAGAATTAGAGCCGTTTATCGCTCGGTTCAGTGCGCGGTCGCCTTTACACCGGTGCCTTCTCTTCAGCAGCGCAGAGATAAGCGAATGCCTGCGTCGCGTTTCCTATCACATGCCAGTTAGCATTGAAACTTCACAACTCCGAGCAAGAAATATCGCGTCGTGTCGCCTCGGCGCCGTCGCCCGCCGCTAAAGCAGCTAAACTCCTCCAGCGATTAGCTGCCATCTTGCCAATTCCGATGCACACCATTATAATTACGTCCGTAGCCGCTTTGAAACACTGGTTTCTGTCAGATCGCCGAAGTTAAGCAGCGCCGGGCACCTTCAGTGTAGTGCTGCCGCGGGATGTTATAAAGCCGGCCGTATGGAAAATAAATTGAAGAGTAACTTTTCCAGTTGTGTTGCTAAAAGTAACAAAATTTTCAGAAAATAGAATAAAAAACTAGTAACTTCTAAACCATAAGTAATAATTGATAATTTGTTCCAAACCCCAAATATAGGTAGCTACATTAAAACCAAATTATTTTTTTATACAATATATTTTGATTTTGGCTTTAAAATATTGAAACTATTTCGGACAATACATACTTTATGGCCTAGCTATTGACAAGATGCATTTTAAAGCGGTGAAAATAATAGTTACATATATTCACATATCTCGATTGCAGCTTCCATCGGTAGTCATGTGCGTTGGCCTCATCAATCAAATAATGATACCTACAAACAATATTCACAAATCAGTACAGGTTATCTCTAGAATATATTTTGTAGGCAATAACCTCACCCTTTCTTATGAATTGAGCGTTTTATTATTATTATTATTAATATGGAATAAAATATTTTAAAACACTTATTATCTAACATTTTATTTTTAGTATGTACGTGTATATAGGTATAAAAATAAGCATTTCTGTATTAAATATATATATTTTTTAGTAAGATATAATATTTCTTGACTTGATACTATAATTATATGATACTATAAACTATTTTAATATGATAATATAATTATACTGCATGATACTATAATAAGGAAATTCGAAATTGAATTTGAATTTTTAGTAAAGCGAACACGCAGGCTAACCTTTTCACCTTTGTTTTTTATGAAATATTTCGCAGAAAAAAAATATTTTTTTTTCTAATTGGGTAAAGACAGTCATAAGTAATAAACAGTCGCTAGGAAACCAATGCGTTTTATTCGATCATTCAAAAAAAAATCGGTTTTGTCAAAGCTGATCGGAATTGAAAGACCATGAAATTTTAAAGCATAATGTACTCATTATGCATTTTAAATTTTAATTTTATATTCTTTAATTCGTATTTGTTATTGTTATTACAATTTATATGTTAATAAATTAATATTTTAATAAATATTATATAAATATACTATACTAGTGGTGGTTGTAGTGGTAGTAGTTTCTAATACCTACCTACTTGTAAAAGTTTAACATTGTAGAAATTTGATACCGTTTTCGCAATAGCAACTTTTCCAATATACCTACAGTATCTGTATAATTCTAAAACTGTATACATTTCGACATATAAAATTCTTGACATAGGTGATTTACAAAATCAAGTAGTACTTACATAAAATACTTTCTCCTAACCTTCTAGTCAGACTCGTATTTACTCGAATGAGTAAACTCCACAGAACGAAAACTTGAACTCATTTGAGAGTTGTTAAAAAATGTGCTCGAAATATCTCGTTGGAAAAGCTCAAATATCACAAAGCAAATATTGTTGATGCTACAGTATCGCCCGGCGTCTTTCCAAGCGATTGTAAAAGAAATATTGGGATAGGCCTGTGCATGTGAGACAAATACTTTGAGACAAATACTTTGAGACAATTCTTGGCGCTATAGGAGAGTCATTGCCTAACCCGGAGGTATATAAACTTCTTTGCACCGTAGACCTCTTTCCGTTTTTTTATTGTTTTCAGAAGTCCGCCTACCTGCCTAATATACAATTTTCTTGAACTTATTAACTTTAAATATGATTTTGATAGCTGGAATGGAGATAATTGCGATTATTCGCCCGAAAAGTACTTTCTACTAAAGACCTTTAAAGTATTTTGCTCGGTTTGCCTTCATTTCTAACCGACCACGACCTTGCAGTACTATCTCGTTGGCTCATTCTTGTGATGCGTCTATCCTACTCGCTAGCACAGACAACCGCTGATGCGGGCGCTGCATGGCGATTGCAGGTCGCTGAAAGGTATTCACATATTTCGTTTGCACTATCACTTCGTTAGTCATGTGTGTTGGTCCCCTTAATCGACTAATAATGCAATTTGGGTTGAGTTTTTATTCCCTTCCTTGACACTTGCGATGCGCGGGTTTCTTTGTTGCGATTTATATAGTTTTAAAATGTCATGATATACTAACATTCTGATTTAGGTGTAACACGGCATTCACCGGAAAGCCTAAAAGTTGATGTCGACCTGTATAAATGAGACTTCCCTCATAATTTAGATATCGTTCACGTCCATTTTTTTCGGAGTCGACACTTGGGGGACCAAATATACGTCATTGGTAGTCACTTAATTGGCTTATGTAGAACCAAGTTTGCATATCTTCCCAGGTATTCCTATGCGGCATATAGTTCTTGCTGTGTCAAATTCAATAGTATTATTTATCTGCACTCCTGCGGTTTTTCAGCTAGCTAATGGTTCTCGTGCAGTTAGGCCGTTAAAACCTACTCGGCTCAATATACGGTTCAGCTCCTATCCAGTAGCCTCCTCGAAGGGGGTCTACCCCGGTAAGGACTATTTTTCTTATACAACGGCAGTCTGCTGAAGGAGTTTGGGGAATATGGAAATATGCTGTCTCCTAAGCAGCGGGGGTAAATGTTGACCTGTCGTCAACCATTTTTGAAATGACCATTTGGCTTCAATCTTGGCATTTGTATTCAAACGGAATCACCGCTGAATGTACGGCAGCTAAAGGACGCGTAAGCTACTTCGTTCCCATAACCAGTCGGGAGAAATAGGTATCCTGATGGTTAATTCCAGACGGAGATATCCTGCCAGAATTGGTAACCAGAAGCCGAGGTGGACCTACTGCTTTACCTTCCCAGTGCCTCGCCGTAAGGCGTTGGACTCTGGCGGGCTTTGTAAATTTGCTGGACGGTACGTTAGTACCGTTCCAAAGTATTCTACGATCACCTCACGGGAGACAGAACGATCAAATATCGTTAAAACTTCCTGATGGGTTCGCCCTTTATAGTTGATACCTTCAATTGAGGTGACATGTTCGCCCGTTGTAGGTGTTAACTCACAAGTGTACCTACTGAGTTTTTAACTTCGGTCGAACTAATAAAGTTATGCATGTTCATTCTTGCCTCAAATAATAATAGTCTCTCATTGAAGAGACCCGTCTCCTCTTTTGTAAATCGATATTCCGAAATGGTATGAATGTGGGCGATTCGATGACGCGTGTCATTTGTCATAAGTGGATGACAGTTTTTATGAGTAAAAAAATATGATTTCTTGCTTTAACATTAAGGAGTGTTACCAGTGACTTTGGAACGACCCAAACATAACATCGATTGATGTCGATTAATAATAGGTACAAATGAATGACCTCGTCCTCGTAGCCGATACCCACTTTTTTATTAATATAAACAAATAAATATTACTGTATTTGATTGGATAGCTGCAATCTTAGATTGAGTGGATTGTGTCTGTAATTAAAAGTGGCAGTCTGTCAATTATAAATTTTGCAGAACGACCTAAAAGCCTGAATGACATTTAACGAACTTCGCTGTAGGTAGACATAAAAACTTAATTTTCTTTGAATGACATATATGTAAATATTATTTGGTACATAAAAGAATTAGTTAATTGTACCCTGTCGCTAGGTTGATTGTACATTTGGCCGCTAACAGTTCCGTTCAGCTTAAGCCATATGACATAATTGTCAATTTGGTTATGCTCAATTTACGGTTTACTCCCATTCGGGAGCTTCATCAAAGAGTTACCAATCTGGAAAGGACTCTGTAAGGGGCCACAGAGTCGGATCCTCTGGAGTAAGCGTTCTTCTGGGCGGTTTGCGCATCGTGCGGCGTAAACCAATCGACTGTGCAATTCGGCGAATAACCGGGGGGTCTGAAAACTTTCTGAACCCGGGGGGTCTGAAAACGTTCAAGCACCCCCCCCCCCCCTCCGAAGTTGGGAGGGTGGAGGGGGGCTTGTTGGTCTGATGTCAGTTTCTCTTGAAACGACCCCTTGGTCACCCGATTCCGGATGAGGGCGCCACGGTACGCTATAATTTTGAACTGAATTATCTCTAATATCAGGTAGCGGCCGCGCAAGCGACTTCGAATCCGCTGCCAGACTGAAGGACGGAGAAATCCGGCCAAATCTAGTAGTGAAGGTGTGAGGTCGGCCCACTGGTTCTACTTCCCAGCGCCTCGCGGTAAGGCGTTGAACTCTCACGGGCTCGGCGTTGGAGCTGATAGTGGACTGTTTTTGTCCACTAAGTTTTCACGTTCACTCCATTGGAGGCAGCATGACCTGATGTCATCAAAATTCTCTGGGGTAACGGGTTCTCACCTTGTGTTGACACCCCCAGATGTACGTTATAAGATGTTTCTCCTGCAGCTTTAGAATACTGGATTACCATTATTTTAAAGATTTACCTCAACTTTACGATGTGATTGTAAAGGATACTATAATGAGCAACGACATTAATCAGCCAACGATCAACAATGATGAGAAGTCGGCAACTTTTAAGTGGCTGATTGATTTTTTGCTGTACGTGATTAATTAATAAATATAAGAACAAAAATGAATCGCTCTAAACGTTCGCGTGCCGATCAAGTTGTTTTATTTCTAGATTCCGTGACTTGCGCCGCGTCTTGTCGATGGGAAAATGCTACCTTGACGCCATGCGTCAACCGAGAAATTTTAGAATAAGAAGGTGTTACAATGTATTATACACTCGAAAAGCAAGCTTTGAAAGGTGGTATTAACCCTCTACCCGTCTGTCAGACCTCAGAAAATATCAATTTAATCGTTATGACCGCACCACGTAATCGTGCTAACTACTTACAATACAATACAATACAATCAACTACTCCAGTAGATAGGCATTCCTACACTTTCATGCGTCACGAAAAATTTAATTATGAACAACATAACAATCGTGATAGTTGTCATGGCTGTAATATTAAATTCAATATTACCTACATACAAATAATCAAAATATACTAATGTGATTTAAGTCTGGGAGAATAATATATTAAAATAGAAATGCAAATTTTATGTAGAATAATAAAAAAAATATAAAATATTGTGAATCTAGCAATATGCCTTCGTATTTTTTTTTAAATATGAATAGATGTATAATAATTTATATGAAAATTAGAATGTCAGCTATCATAATACCATTGTGTTTTACACATTTCATTAATCATCAACATGGAAAATAAAGTCAGAATATTCAAACTCCCTTATACTATAAATTGGGTTTCTTACCAAATTATTCATAATTATCTTTTTACATTGGTCCTCTCCAAGGCTTTTTTGCTCTGGAATCTTATTATATGTAGTAGGACAAATTTTGGTGAATAGAACTGTATCGCACTTTGCTAAGTCGCTGTCGGTTTATGTGGAGATTGGATTTATTCCTCGTATCGTGATGATGAAAATCACTATTCACCGAAACTTCTGTTAGGTGTCTACGAGCGTACATAATATTTTGGTAGATGTAAGAAGAAAATAGTCATTATTTCTGATTCTACAAATAGCGGCTTACAAGAACTTCTTGTTTGCCGCTATGCCTAACTTAGCTATGCCTAAGTATAATATATTCAAAATTGCCACCTTAACGCCATGCATTAAACTAGGAATTTTAGAATAAGGTGTAAAATTGTTGTATACACTCTAAAAAGCATTTTAAAAGTCAGTATTAACCTTCTTCCCGAAACACCGGTCTGTCAGACGCCAGAAAAATATAAAATTGATCGGTATAGCAACACCACGCAATCAACTATTTCTAAGTATATTCAAAAATCCCACCATGACGTCAAGCTTTAAAGGGTTGCATTCACCCTCTACCCGAAACACTGGTCTGCCAGCCACCAGCAGAATATAAATTTGATCGGTAGGTATAGCAACACCACGCAATCAACTATTTGTAAGTATATTCAAAAATGCCACCATGACGTCAAGCTGGTAGAGGTGGCATTCATCCTCTACCCGAAACACTGGTCTGCCAGACACCAGCAAAATATAAATTTGATCGGTATAGCAACACCACGCAATCAACTATTTGTAAGTATATTCAAAAATGCCACCATGACGTCAAGCTGGTAGAGGTGGCATTCATCCTCTACCCGAAACACTGGTCTGCCAGACACCAGCAAAATATAAATTTGATCGGTATAGCAACACCACGCAATAAACTATTTGTAAGTATATTCAAAAATGCCACCATGACGTCAAGCTGGTAGAGGTGGCATTCATCCTCTACCCGAAACACTGGTCTGCCAGACACCAGCAAAATATAAATTTGATCGGTATAGCAACACCACGCAATCAACTATTTGTAAGTATATTCAAAAATGCCACCATGACGTCAAGCTGGTAGAGGTGGCATTCATCCTCTACCCGAAACACTGGTCTGCCAGACACCAGCAAAATATAAATTTGATCGTTGTAGCAACACCACGCAATCAATTCTGCGTATCTATATTCAAAAATAGGTATATTCTACGTAGACATTTTAGAATAAGGATATGTAAAATTGTATTATGCACTTTAAAAACAAGTTTAAACGGTTCCATTAAACCTCTACCCGAAACACAGGTCTGTCAGACCCCAGCTAGATATAAATTTAATCGGTAAGGTTCACTACGAAATCAACCATGCGTAAGTATATTCGAATAGACTGTCTTGTCTATCCTTGGTAAACTCCTCTATCATAGCGAAATACCTTTGCGTATCTCACCTCACAATCGGTGACTAATGCTAGATACATCGCTTCCTTTTCCTTGAAGTCAACACGACACGTGCTACAAAACCGGTGACAATTTAATTTGTTATTTATTTGTTCAGTAATCGGCATACTCACATGTACAACTACCTATTATGCTTAAGTCTTGTGGGTTATGAGTAAACATAATAATGTGAGTAAATCTTAGGAACATTAACTAGCTACCATCCGGACAGTTGTTAAAGGTAAGTTTTTTTGTAATAGCCTCTTGTTTGGCATTCTAACACTTGGTATGGTCAAACTCAAATATAGCGATTCTATGAATTACACATTTTATTAGGACTTATACCTACAGATTATTTAGGAGCAATTTTTTTTAATGAAAAATATATAGTTAATTAATTGAATTATTTACCTTTATTATCTACGTAGTTTTGCCATTTTAATGTGAGTTGTTGGCCAGAAATCAATTAAGATTCTAAAGGCGTTTTTCACTGCCTCTTCGGAGTTATTTTTCCCCTCTAAAAAGATATCCAAATTTTGAAGTCTATTAGAGCAAGGTCTGATGAATATGGTGGGTAATCAAAAGACTCGTAAGATGTTCGTAAGAGGAAGTAAGTTAGTCGCGTCGGGTGATATACTCGACGAATCATTTCTGTATCTTTTCCAGTAAATTATTGAAGACAGTAATTTTTACCAAATTTCGTCAATGAATTTCTAGGAACTTGACACATATTACGGTATAAATTGCTTTTTTTTACCGTACTTTCGGTATTTGGCCTCTACCTATGCATATGTTGATATAATTTACAGCAGAATCAATTATAATAATGCTAATAGTCCCCACGAAGAGAATTTTGCCTGTCACCAGGATTTAACTAAAGGAATTGATGTAGTATTGCCTATCTTCCGATTATTCTTAGTGAATGAGACGGTAGTTTGGCCTTCCTGGTTAACTTAGTCGTTATACTGGAAATGTCATAATTCCTCTTCAGCAAAGACAGATGTATTCTAAGATGCTGCGACTAAAAAATAATAGGCAAAAATAGGGAGGTCTATATCACGTAGGCTATGACGAAGGTTAATTTTAAGTCAAGGCCTATAAGTTAGAACCATTTATTCATCTATTTAGGTAAATACACATTTAACACAGTTTACATAGTTGTAGCAGAAGAAGTACCTAGTGAATGAGACGGTAGTTTGGCTTTCCTGGTTAACTTAGTAGTTTTAATGAAAAGCTCATACATCCTCTTCAGCAAAGACAGGTGTATTCTGAGATGCCGCGACTTTAAAAAAATAGCCAAAAATAGGGAGCTCTATATCATGTAGGTTATGCAAATCTATATGAAATCTATGTCAGATAATTATGCGAATCTATATGAAAAATATAGGATATATGTTATTATATGATTTGATTTTCAACCAGTCTTTTCTAGTTTAAGCAGAATGAACCAGTTTACGAGCTGAACGCTTTGCAAGTTCTTGAGCATTCATCAACGAGATGTCAGTGCAGGCGGCGTCTACTAGTTTCTTGGTATTTTTCCTTCCTTACATAACCTGATCTTCGACTTCGCTTTCATCTCCACGATATATCTATCGCGGTTTCTATCAAGCAATTTTCCTCGTTTTATATTATATATACTTAGAAAAAAAAGAATTGATAACATTGATTTCTTGTACTAGGATATCAAAGAGTACGAAATGAGATTCGAGATTCATCGTAATATGCCATCACTTTATTATATGCACCTTGTTTTGTCGTTAAACAGGATGAGTTTTTAATTAGTGACATCCTTGTAGTGGATGAATCAGTACAGAGAACTAAGCAACTTTTAAAAACAATTATTGGAAATATATTTTTTGAATATGAGCACCATGCGCTACTTAGTGGTAGGTATAATATCACTAATATTGTTTTTTTAGTGATATTTTACTTATCGCTAGATGGCGCAGCGCGCTCAGCCCTTCTCAAACTTTTCTACAATAGATACAATTTACAGTTTCCAGTTTTTCCGTTTTTTTTTAAACAAAAGTTGCTTACTTCGTGAACTACAAGGATGTCACTAATTAAAAACTCACCCCTAATGTGTGTACCTAGAATGTATGTAAAATATTTAAATACACTCGGAAGAGTGTATTTAGTTAGGCGAGGCACTGGGAACTGACCTAGTGGGCTGACCTCGCTCCCTTTCTATTATTTTTGGATGTCTCAATCCTTCAGTCTGGTCACGTATTCGAGGTTGCTTGCGCTGCCATTACCTGATGTTAGCGGTAATTCAGTTCGAATTTATCGCAGACCGTGGCACCCTTTGCCCGTCATTCACACGGGATCGAGTGGCCAATGGATTATTCTAATTACAGATGACGTCAGGTCGAATACTACCCCCGCTCTCTTGGAAACGTACATATCCAGGCACCCTGGTTATTCGTCGGATAGGCAGCGTGTTTAGCAATCCAAACAGTGCACCAATCACCCAGTTTATCCGGGATTTTACCCCGAATCCGGGATCTTCTGATCCCAACCACCTCCGACTGCAGATTACAGACGTGGCAGAAGCTCAAAGCGTTCCAGGCATGTAAAGATACCTCTTCGAAGTAACTACCAGATAGAAGACGAACTGTGAGTTAGGCAGGTCAGACGACAGAAAATTTGTCTGGACCACCCAAGCTGCACGGAATTATTAGGAACCAAAGCGAGTCAGTTGAAAGTGTCGACTACAACGGGCGAACCCGTCACCCTAGAAAGTTTTGACGATAATGATCGTTTTGTCTCATTTGAGGTAAACGAAGACTTAGGGACGAGTACAACCTACCTCCCAGCAAAACCAATATGCCCGTCATAGGCCAACGCCTCACGGCAAGGCACTGACTACCAGTTTTGGCATGATATCTCCGTCTGGATTCAACCACCATGATCCCTCCGTCCTCCCGACTGGTTACGAGCTCGAGTTCCCTTGCGCGCTCCTCTAGTTGCCTTATTTTCAGTAGTTATTCAATTTGAATCTATCGCGAACCATGGCATCTTTTACCCGGCTCTGAACTCAGAATCAGGTAGCCAAATGGTCATTTCAAGAGTGGAGCATGACAGGTCAATATTCACCCACGCATCTTAAGAAACAAACCCGTTTCTAGACTACATTTGGACTATATGTCGTAGTGCACAGTCGATTGGCTAACGCCGCACAGTGGGCACCGTCCAGGAGCTCCAGAAGAAAGATTCCCAGGGGATACTGATCCACCGGGCACTGAGTCCTACCCGGACTCGAACTTCTTCTGGGAGGCTACGACATGGGTGCTGACCTGTGAATTGAGCTGACTCTAAACATGATCCGCGGACGAGCAGCCTCTCCCCCTGACCTGTTTGGAAGGATATCTCCGTCTGAAATTAGCCTTCAGAATACCCCTTACCTCTTTACTGGTTACAGAATCGAGGTTGCTTGCTCGGTCTTCTCCCTTATGTATCGTTGATACGGTGCCTACCGAATCTATCACGGATCACGGCATCCTTTGCCCGGCTCTTCACCAGGTGGCCAAATGCTTGTTTTAAGAGCAGTTGCCGTAAGTTTCGCAACTACCCCCGCTCTATAGAAAAAATACTCTTTTGAGACTCCCCGGCTGTTAGTCGGAATGCACAATCGATTGGCTGACGCCGCACGGTGCGCAAACCGCCCAGGAGCGCCAGATGATTGGGGGAAACTAGTCCTTAGGCCAGAATTCTGCCCGGGCTCGCACTTCATGCATGGAGGTCGCCGGATGGGTGATGACACGTGAGTGTGACCGACCCTGAACAAATAGGTCTTCGGGCCCATTAGCTACCAAAGCCAGGCAGTCAGTTAGCAGAAGAACGCCGCGCTGACGAAGCCAGGCGAAGGTGTCGCTTAGACCCTTATTTTTACTTACGTCATACGGTATACGCGACGGCGGCCGCCCGATATATGTAGGTACACGGATACAATTTTATTGCGAGACATTGGTCGTGCATGTATCCATCGATTATACTAAGCGATCGAATTTTTCACACAAATCACTTAATGAAGAGCTTTCTATCCTGTTTTAGATCTGCAAATTGTATCATTTTTTAGATCCGTAATTTGTATAATTTGTATTTTTTTAGACATAAAAAGCTTTGAGCACTATGCGCCATCTATCGAAAGATAAAATATCACTAATATTGCTTATAAGTGATATTTTACCTACCGCTAAATGGCGCAGTGCAATCAAAGCTTCTCAATTTTGTTCAATAAATAAAAATTACAATTTTGACAAAAAAAAAATTTTTTTGTTGTTTTTACCAAATAATTTTATCTAGAGTTGCTTACTTGCTCGTACTGATTTACCCCCTTCAAAGATGCCGCTAACTAAAAACTCACCCTGTATAATTAAATGTTCTAAGATTATGTTTAATTTAGATTGTACGTTTGTTACCATTATTTTACATAGCATACATTTTAAATTTTACCATTATTTTTAAAATTTGGGTACAAGCAAGCTGATTAGGTTTAATTGATTTATATCTAGTAATTTAGGTACTAGCAAGTTTTGGCAATTTTGCGTATGTACTAGCAAGTTCAGGCAAATAGCAATTCAGCAAGGTACTAGCAAGCTCGTAAGGCTTAAATGAATAGTTTCTTGGCGAACGTCGGTCGGTTAAGGTTAAAAATATATATAATGGAAAAAAGGGCGTAATATTTTTTTTTTTTAAAGATTTGTCTTATAACAAAGAAATATATTGGGTTATCACCCTTTGGCTACGTAACGACCAAATTTGGATGCACATCAGAACACCGTTGACTACGAAAACGACGTCGGTCGGTTAAGGTTAGAAATATATATAATGGAAAAAAGGGCGTAATATTTTTTTTTTTTGAAAGATTTGTCTTATAACAAAGAAATATATTGGGTTATCACCCTTTGGCTACGTAACGACCAAATTTGGATGCACATCAGAACACCGTTGACTACGAAAACGACGTCGGTCGGTTAAGGTTAAAAATATATATAATGGAAAAAAGGGCGTAATATTTTTTTTTTTTGAAAGATTTGTCTTATAACAAAGAAATATATTGGGTTATCACCCTTTGGCTACGTAACGACCAAATTTGGATGCACATCAGAACACCGTTGACTACGAAAACGACGTCGGTCGGTTAAGGTTAAAAATATATATAATGGAAAAAAGGGCGTAATATTTTTTTTTTTGAAAGATTTGTCTTATAACAAAGAAATATATTGGGTTATCACCCTTTGGCTACGTAACGACCAAATTTGGATGCACATCAGAACACCGTTGACTACGAAAACGACGTCGGTCGGTTAAGGTTAAAAATATATATAATGGAAAAAAGGGCGTAAAATTTTTTTTTTTGAAAGATTTGTCTTATATCAAAGAAATATATTGGGTTATCAACCTTTGGCTACGTAACGACCAAATTTGGTTCCACATCAGAACACCGTTGACTACGAAAACGACCAATATTGGCGGCTTGCTCCCGGAGCGCACGGTAATATTATTTTCTAATTCGAACGCATCTTAAAATCCATACCAAATATCTCATAATTACCATAAATAAATAGACGGCCTCTAAAAAAATTTCGCGCGTCATTGAACGGATATTTCTGGTAACATTCCATTGTCAAACATCGCTGTTCGGTCGTCATTGTCAAACATCGGGTCGTGAACACTTTTTAAATATTTATTTATTTTCAGTTGGAATATGAATAGAAATGTAAGTAAATTTGAATATAAAACACTTTATCAACTGAATTCAGTGATTATATGTACATTTTATTCCAATTTTACATGTTTTTTTGAGTTGAAAAATTGGGCGCGGTTTATCGCTATGGCGTCATTACTAATTATTGAGTTTTTTCGCATAAATAACTCTGCCTAATTCGTCGACAAAATACATATTACTTTGTTTTTTGCTGAAATATATAAAGTTTTCGGTGTATTCGTAAATTAATTTCGTCGTACTCATAAAAAAATCATAAAAAACTTTTTTTTTTTGAGAAATCATCAAATTTTTTGTTGGTTTTTATGAACTAATATCTAAATATTTTTGTACATAAATAAGCAAAACGAAATATTAATTTTGATAGAGAATCTAATAAAGATCAAGATAGTATTTATAATTTCTATATAGGGTCTCGTATTTTTCCGTAAGACAAGTACAATGAGATTTTTTTAATAGAAATGCCGATTTTTTTTCACTTTTTCGAATTTCTCATATTTATTCATAATTATCTAATTGTTATATAAAATGAGTTTCAATATTCTACATACGAAATTTCAATGCGATCATTGCACAGTTATTTATTTTTATGATTGCTATATTAATTCCATAGTTGTAGTACTTTTTGTCGAGCGCGGTGATATTGCAAGAAATTCCAATAAATTGCCGCGGCCTGTCATGAAATTATGCCGTTACTCGAAGGGTTAAGGAAAAGACTCAGAGGATAATTTTGGTTACCTACCTTTAGAATACATTTTTTCCATCGATATCTTTGTCATCCCGTCAACCTAATAAAACTCCACCTACATATTTATGCCAATACTACCTATTTATATCAAAGAATGTTCCATACACAATCTCAAAAATGAATCATTAATTGTCGAGTGCGCACAATTATCCGAGACTTGTGACGCAATTGCCGAGAACGCCACCGTTTTTTTCTCGCCGAGTAACATGGATCTAATTAAATGTATATGGCAGTTCTGCCGACTTTATGGGCATGAACAGCCAATCAACATCGCCGGATGTTAGAGACTATAAGTGAATGCATCCTCTGACGTGCGGAGGAAAACTTATAGGTTCTAAAACAATGAACACGTTGCTGAAAACCTGGTGCCTGAACAATCTATTTAATGAACATTGTATATTGAAAGAAAATATGAAATATAAAGGATTGTGTCAACTAGAGCTGTCAACTACAACGGACGAACCCGTCACCTCAGGAAGTTTTAACGATATTAAATCGTACTATCTCTCGTGAGGTGAGCGTAGAAGGCTTGTGACGAAAACAGTCCACTATCTAGATACGCCACTCGCCCGTAAGAGACCAACGCCTTACCGCGAGATAACCAGGTTAATCACCCAGCGGGCCGACACTCGCTCCCTTACTTCCAGATGCAACCAGATTACTCCGGTCCCCCGACTGGTTAAAGGTTCGAGGTCGCTTGCTTGTCTTCCGAATCTATCGCGGACCACGGCATCCTTTGCCCTGAAGTACTTGTTGTATTATGCTTTTTTGAGGATTTTGCTTTAACATAATTGTAAAATTCTGTGCTAGTCACATTATTATTATATAGTTCATCTAATATTGTAATAACGATTCCACAGTTTTTGGCAAAAGAGACTTTTTTTATCAGTCTACTGGGCCGATATAAAAAAAACTCTTTCCCTTGTAGTATTGTGGACTGGAATTGCAAATAAATATTGACACAGTTTTAGAGCATTTAGCATTTTCTTTCCGGATTTTCTGTTTTATTATAAACGTAAATCCATGTCTCTTCCATAGATTCCATCGACTTTCACTTTTCCGATGCACTTTCAGACTCCAAAAAGTTTTTTAGACGCGACCCCCCCCCCAACTTACTTGCTCTCGTAAGGTATAAAAAATACGAAGAATTTTTTCATTAAAGTGTCATCTCGTAAGGATGGCACTTTAATGAAAAAATAAAAATAATAAAAGCTACTTACATAGCTAGAAGGTTTTCCCGGACTGGATTGGGAAATGCTTATTTTTAAATGAGATGTATGTTTGGATGAGCACCACTTTCGACAGTGCAATGTAGGTTTAATAGGATCACTTTATCGTTAGCGAACGATCGCCCTTCATCCACATCTCAAAAACAAAGCGTATCCTAATGCAAACCAAAATATTTTTTTTTTATTAAAGACAAATTAAAGGAAAACAATGAAAATATCACAATGAATCGTCTCTTAAATGCGGAATGACATATCGAAAAGTCGCTTTGAAATTCGAATATATCTACTTTTTAAAAATGTGTTATTTTTATCTTATGTTATCAGTGTTATTATTATCTTATTTAATATAAATAGCGTATGACACTCTGGATGACAACCATTCTAACCATACCACGCACTTCTAAATAGGTTCAAGCGTTTAGAAGTTATGGTGTAATACAGAAACGGAAAACTTACATAGATGATTCTTGCACACATTACACGACTGCCCACTTTTGTTGTGCATTCCTGTAAAAAATATATTATAAATGCAAGGAAGCGCATCTTACGTATACATGATTAGACATGTGCAAATGTATTGGTGGGGTGTTGCTAACCGCCGCGCCTGCCGCGTGCGCTAAACGCGATGGTCAGCGAATGCCGATATTTATCCTTGGATGCTGTCATACTAAATCACCCCGAGCAAGTAAGTGATTCACAATTACAAGATTCAGCTGCATCGACAATTACATGCGCGCAATCGCCGTCGACTCCTGAGGTATTTATCGATTATGAATTGTTTTTCTACATTCACTCATAAACCGGATCGTCGACTGCTAAATAAAAATTTTCTACATACGACGGGCATTGGTACGCCTCTTCACAAGCCCTTAAGAGCCTTATTACAAAATAGCGTAGGTATTCTTTTAAAATGAGTTGAAAAAATGAACGCATTTTTTTTTGGATGTAACTATAAAAGATAGGATAAATAAATAAATAAATAAATAAATAACTATTCAACCCTGGGAGAAAACCGCGGCACTGAGCGCTCTTCTCTTGCGCAAGCAAATATATACACAATTTCTAATTGTTTTTTGCAGTGTTTTCTCCTTTCTAATGACAATAATTTATATTATGTCGTATTGCTAAAAGAGTGAACTTTAATATAGTATAAGTATTATATAAGAATCTTATTTTATTTCTGAGAAAATTAGAATGATACAGGAAGATTTTTTTTTAATTTTGTGTAATTGTAAGTAATGTATACCTTGGATATGTGGTCAAAAAACGAAAAAATAAAGCCGTAGTGTACATCAAGAATACATGACGGACATAAAAAAAAATAGTATACGGTTTTCGTTGTAGTGATATTACTGTATTAAGGAGCTCAAAGTTTGCCTTCCGAGCGTTTTACGAATAACGACTTTCGGAAAATGGGCTGAATAAGTAAATAATATTCGTTATATCTAAAATTAAAGGCCGCTATGGTCAACATCAAGAAATGGTCCATGTAATTCAGTAATTAAAGTTTGTAGAAATCTCTTCATTTCTTGGAATTAGAACGCCAAAAATCCACTTTTCTTGCCTTTCTGGAAAAAATATGTGATAGGGCTCTTAAGGAATCCTTGTAAAGAACTGAAAAATGTATGGGCCTGAGGATAAATCAAGAGAAAATCAAATAGGTACATAGCTGCCCCCACGAAGCGCATTTAATTTATTTAGAAAAATCTATAATGAAGGTTATTTGTTTACAATGTTGCCATTTAATTGCGGCGTAAAACAGAACAGATATTAAATCACTCTTTAATATACACACTATTAAAACGCTTTACTATGCCTACGTCCGCCCGCATCTTGAATACTGCTTGCAAGTGTGGAACCCCTCATATGCCATCCATAATAACAGAATCGAGCGCATCCAGACTAAATTCTTGAAATACTTAAACTATAGATTTTACTTCACACTTGACAATTCTTACGGCATCAACGTTCACCACTCGTACAACTTTACTTCTTTGGCTGATCGTAGGATGTACCATGATCTAGTCTTCCTACATAAAATCTTAAACAACAAATTAAACTGTATGGACTTGGTCCAACTAATACATTTCCGGACCCCATCAAGAACGACAAGACAGTCCTCATTGTTTCACATTAGCCGTTGCAATAACAACTACCGTAAGAACTCTTTCTTAAACCGTGTGTGTAGGGTTTACGATGATCGATACGCATCAATAGATATCTTCGCTGAATCGAACATTGGATTCAGAAATTTGTTAAAGAGGGCGATATTTAACACTTAATATTTAAAATTTAATAATAATTATTATTTAAAATTTATTACTTATTATCTACTGTTTGCACTTGTACTTATTCATACCATCGTACCTGTCTCAACTTCAAATATCGTACGGGTAAATTTGTTAAATACGTGGACACCCATCAACATAATGTATTTTTCTTCCTATGTTCCTCCTTCCCTTCCTGGTCCCTCCCTTCCTATCCTCCTTCTTTTCTCGTTTTTTTTTTCTGTCTCTTATCATTTAGATAATCTTGATGTTAACATTTAGTGGAAAATTGTCTCTGGTGTAATTTTTATATCTATCTTGTTTGGCTACTTACTTCTATACACTGTTATTTTCCTGAATAAAAGGATATAATATATAATATATATATATATATATATATATATATATATATATATATATATATATATATATATATATATATATATATATATATATATATATATATATATATATATATATATATATATATATATATATATATATATATATATATATATATATATATATATATATATATATATATATATATATATATATATATATATATATATATATATATATATATATATATATATATATATATATATATATATATATATATATATATATATGCGAAGCAAAGACTGTATAGATTTCTTTGACTTTATCAACTCATTAAAAATAGGATAAAACAAATTTACCGTTGCTATCCAGTCTACCCTGGATAACGGCGACTATAACTTCGCCGAAATGTCGGGTGCTTCAACCTTCACGCGGTAAAATCGAATTATTCTTTTTGTAATGCCAAACAAGTGCGATAGTCTTTAATTTATATTTATCAACTCAACTAGACCACAGTCTGTTCTGGAGTAAAATCTGAATTAAAATTTATTACATAATATTGCGTTAAAATGATTGCGTTATATACAATTGCGTTAAATACAATAGCGAATAATACAATTGCGCGAATAATACAATTGCGTTAAAATTATTGATTATATAATTTAGTATATTTGAGTAAAATGAGATATAAAGTAATTTTAGTTAGTAAAATAGTATTAATATAATAATCACCTACGTAGGCACTATAAAATTAATGACAATAAGAGTAACTGAGAGCAAATTTACATGTTGTTTTTAGTCCTTATATCTTTAAATCTATTAAGAATTTCACATACCCCGACTCATTAACTACAAGGGACAACAACACCAGTGAGAAGATGCAAGAAGGTTTAATGGTAGAAAGCAGGTGTTACTTAGGACCCCAATCTTAAATGAAAACTCCTCTCCTATCCCTGAGGACGAAAACAACCCTCTACGACACACTTATCAGACTAGTCTCAACTTACGCTTCAGAAACGTTAACACTAAGATGATTTTCAACGCAAAATACTCTGCAAAATCTTCGGTTTCGTGCAGGAGGATGGGATCTGGAGAAGACCAACAAACAAAGAACTGTTAATACACGACAGCCCAACAAAATAGAAGTGTAATGTGTTCAGGGTGAACCGATTTAAAAGTGTGTGGTATTGTTAGAACCGATGGATTATTCCGTCACAAAGTACCTTACCTGTAGAAATATCAAGTAAGTAGTTGTCTAAATGTCCAAATGTCAATAAATTAACACTGATATATCGTGTTTAGTGTCAAATAAAAGGTCTGATTGAGTAAATTCCAGAAATGTACGTGTATCTACATGGATAAATACATGAACCACGAGTATCTAATAACAAAAATAATTATAAATACAATAGATCACTTTCTGTAACGGCAGTGGTGTTTTTTATTCTTTTTAATATATTTACTTGTAATGTGATGTGCATGTTATGATTAAGTGATGTGCATGTTATGATATTCCTGAAAATTGGAAGGCTCAGGTGGTAAGGGTATGCTGAACGTATGGGAAACGATACAGCCGTAGAAATGCATTCCTTGCAGGAAAACTTGAAATACATCGTAAATTCGGATGACTTAAACTGCGTTATGTTGATTCTGTGGCTTGAAGATTAAAACTAATATAAGGATAAAGAGATAAAACTAAATAAAAAGATAAAACTTAAAGATAAGATAAAATAAAAAGATAAGATAAAAAGATAAACTTAAAGATTTAAATGCACTTAAAGTGAACAGCGAGAAACCAAAGCCCAGGATAAGGTAGAATGGAATAAGATTCTTGACGAATCATCAGCGAACAGTAGAATCGATGCAGTTGTTATTCTCTTGTTGATGCTGTTGAAAGAGATTAAAAAGAAGCCTATCCAAGTTCGACTATTTAGTATCACCTAACCTATTCTTAGAAAGGGGAAGCTGTGAACCCATTAAACAGGACAAGCTGCTGAATATGATTAAAATAGTCAGCAAAGAATAGGAGGAGTTTTCCAAAAGCTTTTCAGGGCATAGGCGTGCCCGGGGGTATGTACCTATACCTATGTATTTGTTTATTTATTTATTTATTGGTTACATATACATCCAAAAGTAACAATAAATGAGAAAAATAATGTACTATTCAGGAAATAATGTACTGATTTGACTTACGGCTCGCCGATGATCCTTGGTGTGTGTGTGGTGGTGGTCATCAGACTGCAGAGCTTATACTATGGTCGTGCTCGTTACTGTCGTACGCCAGGGAAGAACTGCTGGACGCGATGTGTGACCACATAAGTGGATGTCCCATTTGGTATTCTAACCCAGTCAGTAGCAAGGAGTGCTTTGCGGCATTTCGTATCTTCGTGGGGCACTGGGCGTCGCGGCTAGAAGAACTGAGACTTCAGGGCACTCCCCCTCTAGGTGCGAGTGACTTGCCGTCTCCGTGAAACACATGCTGCCCTCCGCGCTGTGCCGGTTTTAAACGCCGGTGCAGCTTTAAATAAACTTTGTTTGTATTGTCTCTCTCCCTAACGGGTGTGCCCGTGCCACCGTACCAAGCTCGTTCTGTCCCCACTCCCTTCTTGCTGCTGTTTGCGAATGCTGCTTAATTTATAACTTATGAACTACCACCTGTCAAAATATGAATGTATTTTTTTTCCTTTTCTTTTTATTATTATATATACATATTTTTTCATTTTTTTTTAAATTTTATTTTATATAATACGTATTGTAACTATGTAGTAATGAAATGTAATGTACATATATGTGTATGTAAATGTAAAGTGTGAAGGGAGAAAAAATGTATTTATGAAACGAATAAATAAATGACTCCTTGGGGGATTGGATGGGGATAGAAGCCTCTGATCATTGGTTATACAATTAAGCTCGGGCAGAAAAGACGACTATAGTCGTTGTAACTGCTCGGGTGGTGGATGGATTGGCTTCTGTCTCCATCCACCTCGTTGGAGTAAGAAAATGAAAATTCAGGATTACCGTTATTTAAATTTCCTTGTAAAAAAATACTTCTAAATTTAGTTATATGTCTGAGCCCAGGTTGAATAGAGCATAAATTAAATGGTAATGTTGGCTTTTCTAATGTGCCAATTAAAGTGGAACTGAGCCAGCCTTGCTAGGAATTCCTGTGATAAGGCGTGCTCGCTTCCTGTTTCTTATTAGAGTGCCACGTTTTAGTCAGAAAGAAAAAACAAACAAATTATATTTTACCGCAAATTATATTTAAAAAAATGCGCTTCTACCTTTTGCCGTTTTGGTGACCACTATGCTTTGTCTCCATCTCTAGCAATTTCTTTATACGTACTTCTTTATTTCTTCCTTTACTCTCTGCAGTAGCGTATTGTCAGCGACTGTAATTAAATCTCAGTAATATCAGCGAAATCCTATAGGTACATATCAATATTAAATTCGACTATAAACTTTCTGATTCCATAGTCGTATAATGTATGTCGTATCGTGTAGCATACGATTGTTATATTATGCGATGCACCTGACGCAGCCACCGCCTGCCAAGACCGAGTCTTTTGCAGATAGGCCAGCCAAATGCCGATCGCAAATAACTTCTATTCGAGCCGAGGACAACGCGTCAGCTGTCGCGTCGATCGATAGGATAAAAAACCTAGGTAAAGTGCCGCTGCTCGCTGGACCTGTCTGAAATCTCAAACAGGTTGTGACGGCGGTTAAAAAAAATTGCACTCGCAGATATACAGCGGATCGCAAAACACTTAGCTAGCGGAATTTTTAATGTCCAGGCATATGGCGTCACAAACTGTTTAAAATTTAACTATTTCATTTCATTTCTTTCAGCGTATCCAGTAAGGGAGTACCTACTCTTGATTGCGTCATATTTTTTACTCTACCAGTCTACCAACCGACGATTAGGTAAAGAATTGTGAACGCGCAAAATAAACAGAGATGACGAGAGATGAATACATTTTAACAATCCACCCTCTTCCGAGACGATTAGGATTATTTCCAGACTGAAGTTTGCCTGTGTGTCGGTGGTTCTGTTTGTCTGTCTGTCTGTCTATGTATATTTCTCCATCATAGCGCCCAGATGGCAAGAGTTAAAAAGATTTTGTTTGAATTAAAAAGATTTTGTTGAAATGGCATGGCAAGAGTTAAAAAGATTTTGTTTGAAATCGGTCTACTTTAATATTGAAATATTGCATTTAGACAGTTTCAATACGGTACACAGATGCCTTGTTGGACCAAAATCACGTTGTGAAATTTTGTTTAGCATATCTTCTATAGTGGCAACACAAATAAAATTTAAATCTGCCATATATAAGAAAATACTACATAATTATTGGAAAAATACTGAAGAGGAAAAATACCGGGGAGGGAAGGGTTTTTTTCGGGGGGGGGGGGGGGGGAGTCTGTCCACTTGCCGGTGAAGGATTGTGACACAGCTGATTTCTTTTACAGTATCTTAATTTCACCGATATACCTATTTCACCGATAACCTATTACGATAGTTATACATAATAAAAAGTATTATTATGAAAATCAATTTGTTGCATTACAAAATATAACTAAACACCATTTCAGAGCGAACGAAAATAGTCACATTGTTTTTCTTCTGTATTAATTTCGCATTTCTTCCAAAATGCTGCAGGTGCAAGTTTACGGTCAATGAAGATCGCCACAGAGCAATGTTTCAGGACTTCCTCGCTCCAGCCTTGCGAACGGTCAACAACAATGGTATATGGTTTCAGGGAGGTGATGCTACGGCCCATACCGCTTCTGATTCAATAAACTTGTCGTGGTAGCAATTTCCGAATCATGTCATCTTAAAAAACGGTTACCTAAAATGGCCTAATGTGGAAATTAACCAAACGTAGAAAATATGAAGAAATTATACATTGATTCGTTTTTTAAAAAAATATTTATAATTGCTTTGTTTAACAGTTATTACAGTTATAAATCGGAAAGGAAACAGTTATAAATCGGAATCTCTTTGCCTACTCAGTGCTTACAAAATTATGAACATAAAACAATAAGTAATAGAATAACAAGATATTTATATGGAAAAAAAATAAAGTATTAAAATGAAGTATCAACATAAAAATATATTAAAATAATACTAATCCAACTCCTGATTAACTTTACTAGCTTGAGCACAGTGCTCAGGAAATCTCAATCAAAGCATTGCTTTTTGCAATTAGAACGGGTCGGCATTAATTGAATTTCAAATTTCATTGCTGCTGGAATTCAATACGATCAATCATTAGCTTCACACGAGCGTTGTTTTGCCATCGGATAAGAATTATCTGATCTGTTCACAGCTTTATAAGGCAAACATCGACGAGAACAAGTTCAACAAGTGCGTACCATCCACCATTTTGCAATGGGAAACGAACGTTTATGACCACTGTAATAGAGATTGGGAATGTGTAATATGATTTATTAGGAGAAGGTTAACTGAATTCGGATGCATCGAAGTAGAATTGTTAATGCTTTCTGTGTCTATATTTTCTTTAATCGAGTATAATGCGATAAGTCGAAATTTGCGCATTTGTGGTCATAAGTTATTGAAAAACTCTAAATGAAATAATTTTATACCTAGTTGTTTTATAAAACATATCCTCATTGCAAAAATATTGCCAGAGGGATCGAGGGGGTTTGATTTGCAATCCAGATTCAGCCCCTATAACGCAAAAAAATTTTTTTTTCAAAAACCAAATGAGTGCCTAAGAGATAAAAGAAACTTTTTCCGAGATTCAGCGAGATCGGTTGATATCAATGATGGCACAGTCATATAATTCAAGGAAATTTAACCTAACTAAATACTGTCGCCCTAGCTAGAGGAACTATTTTACGTCACAGAAAACTTTTTCTTTAGCCTTCTTCTTCTTCTTCTACTACTTCTTTCCTTAGTTTCCGGCGAGTTTGTGGTTAAATGTTATTTTCTTATATATTGATTATTTATCAGTCTCCCTAAATTATTATGTCAACCTCCCCGATAGCTTAAATAAGGTAGATTTAATATGATTGTAAAGTCAAAGTAAATATAAACTAGTTGCAGTAGGTAGGTACTTGTGTAAGGGAAAACAGGGCAAAAAGCAAATATGGGATAGATTTTTTTTAATAACTATCATGAAGGTAATATTTAACCACCTCTCGGAATAAAGATCAGCTTCGCTCAACATTTGACAATCATAACACTGTATTATATATCCCCTGTATTTCATTTTTTTTAAATGAAAATAGTTTTCTTCCTAGAAGATTGCTTTTCAATTTATAAAGGAATTGAGACTCCCTAATTATCGAGTTAGCGAATAAAATTTAAAAGTAATGCTATGGTAATTAGTTTAATTCAATTTTGATCATTTATCTTATATGGGAAAATCTGTCAGGTACTACTGTAGAAAACGATTAATCGGCCATTGAAACATTGTACTAAGTTAATTTGTAGTAATTAACGAAGCGCTGTATCTTTCCAGAAGAATAAATAAATAATAATTAAAAATGAGCGGTATTCCCTAACATCCAGATCAACCATAGCCACGTCACAAAACCTCTACTTATGTTTACAGTAAATCTTTCATCCATTTTCTTTTGTCAATATAAATTATTAAATGTTATTTATCTATAAGAATCAAGTATTATTGCTATCTATTCTATTAGGTTCACTAATTTTAAATAATAGAGTAGTTATTTCAATTATATTGTTAAGAAGTTTCAATTTAACTTGAAAATCAATTCCCCCCCCCCCTCCTTATTTTTGTGGCTATGATGATGCATATTTGAGATAAAGTACAGATTTGTGATTGTCGTACTGTGATAAACCGCTCATTGTACATATGTATAGCAATAATAAAGAATAATAATGAGTCAATGATAACGAGGTTTACTGGAAAAGCCATGGATTACAGTTGTTCAGACTACGTTACAATGAAACCTATTCCTGAAATTAGAAAATACTAAGTAAACTTAATCCAAATAGCATCCGAAAATCTTACAAACGTCCTTCAGAATATTACTCTTTTATTTAAAAAAACTAATTAAAAATAAGAGACAATAAAGAAACGATGAATAGTAACTATAATAAGAGCTACAAATCATAAAAAGCTCAGCGAAATAATCAATCGTACATTAAAGTAGATATTTGATAATATAAAGCCTCTTAAAAAAACAGATCTCTAATCCCCCGAATCAAAATTACGAATAGGCACCGCCAAGCGCGAAGTTTACAAATGGCGAAAGGCTTAAAAGGTGACAAACATCTCTTCTCCGTTAACTTTTATTTTTAAAGAAACGTCTCCATCATTAAAACAATTTCGAAAACTTCAAAAATTAACAGTTTTACGAGTTTTCTTTACTGCCTTTGCTGATAACCTTATTTCGGCTTCCTCATAAATAAAATTTGCAATCCGGTATGACGTATGCGGCAATAAATTGCGATGTGAACAAGAGTCTAAAATATTGTTGCCATGTGGAAATCAGAAATTAAAATATATATATTGATTTTTCTGTCGTGTTCATGAATTTATGAATGTTCCGATTTTGATATAGTCGGAATGGATATTGGCGTAAAATTGGAGGAAATTTATGGATATGCGAAAATATGATAGATAACAGTAACGGTAATGTCTCGTAAAAGTTTGTTTATTTTAGGTATTATAATATTTTGGCCTATTTTAAGCTATTAATAGGTATTGCTTTCACATTGCACCTAGAAGATAAGTTTCTCCTTTCCTCTATAAATCCGTCATCCTAAACATGACCCACCGCAGGCAACAACACCTCGCCAAAATGAAAATTGTAAGATGTAAAACTTATACCTGGTTTTTCTTCGTAATAAAAAGGTAACTTGGTAATAATTTATATAATAATATATATATTTTTTAATTTTTTTTAATACTTTTTGTATTTTTATCTATTAGGATTTAATACCCAGTCACAAATAATCTTCGTGCAAACGCAGTCTCGCCTACGTAACTTTAGCTCTGTTAACATAAGCTAGTCCTCAAATCCAAGTCCTTAGTAAACTTCAAATCAAGTATAAAAACAACTAGTAGCTTAATAATTCCCTTGATTTTCTGTTCATACCATACATACTAAAATAGAATACTTACCATATATACCAAAAATATATGAATTTATACCAATCGATAAATCAATTTTTCGGTTTATCCAGAAACTGCTACCCAAATAAGGCGCTTTGACAAGTGAATATATTATTTATTAAATGATTTATCCGGATTTATCACCTCACTAGGCAGAGCCTGAATTGAGGTGATATTTAGTACTGCGTTCATTTGTCGGGTGTATAGGTAATTTCTGTAATCTTGGGAAATCCTACAAGTGTATATTGTATAACTATTATAGCATATATATTACACAAAAAAATGTTTATTAAATTAAATGAGATATAATATATATATATATATATATATATATATATGTATATATATATATATATATATATATATATATATATATATATATATATATATATATATATATATATATATATATATATATATATATATATATATATATATATATATATATATATATATATATATATATATATATATATATATATATATATATATATATATATATATATATATATATATATATATATATATATATATATATATATATATATATATATATATATATATATATATATATATATATATATATATATATATATATATATATATATATATATATATATATATATATATATATATATATATATATATATATATATATATATATATATATATATATATATATATATATATATATATATATATATATATATATATATATATATGTATATATATATATATATATATGGGTGATATATGAATACAGTTATGAGGCTAATGAGATAATAATAGCAATAATAAGTAATATACAAAGGATAAAAACACGACTGCCGTTACAGAAAGTAAACTATTGTGTTTATACATATTTTTATTACGGTTTTTTAAAGAAATATTTGTGGTGTATGTATCTGTATATACTTATGTATATATCCATATAGAAATGTATAAATCCATATATGTAGATACATGTATATTTTCGGAATGTACTCAATCAGACCTTCTATTTGACACTAAACACGATATACGTTAATTTATTGACATTTGTACATGTTGACAACTACATACTTGATATTTGGACAGTTAAGCTACTATATGACACTCAGGATGACATAACGATCCTAACATTATCACACACTTTTAAATCGGTTCAAGCGTTTACAAGTTATGGTGGAATAAGGAAACGAAAAACATATACAGATGAACCCTGAACACATTACACTCGTTTTTTATTGGGCAGTCGTGTATAAAGTAAGTACCTGAGTATGGTTTCAATACAACAAAATTGACCGCATAATCTTGATCGTTTAAAATTGACAAATTCAATAAAACCGCGCGTACGAGAAAAAGCGATTTAAAATCTAATGGCTAAAATGTTAGTATTCAAATTACAACACTTGATATATAAATAAAATTTCACATTATACACCTAAAAAGTATTTTTTTATTAGACTAAAACATACCATTTTATGAGACTAACAACGTAATAATATTATTTAGGTAGATAGGAAGGTATTTAGGTGATACCTAATGATCAGAATGTAATTATATTTTGAACTTTGGGGGATTTCCTATAATAAAATATGAGGGTTTTAGAATATAGGCGCAATGTTGACAATTTTGCGCTAATTACCAACATTGTTAAGCTAATATATAATATTTTGGAATATTTCTTTTAAAGGATGATGCTTTGATGTATAAATAAAAATAATAAAATCTACTCACATGGCAACGAATGACTTCCTGGTTTGGATTCGGAAATTCTTTCGTTTAAGCGAGATAATGTTTGGATGTGCACGACTTTTGACTGTGCTTAGTAGGTTTAATGGGAGTCCATTTGTCACCGATAAACAATCACCTTTCATCCATCCATCTCAAAAACTAAGCTGATCATTTTGCAAAATTAAAACTTTCGAATAAAGTTGCATTTAAGCGAAAATTAATGATTATAGCAATTTAAATAAATCAGCGAATGCCGTTTCTTAAATATAAGATGACAGTTGGAATGTATTCATTATTTATTAAGTTAATAGTAAAAACACATTTTTTTAGAAACAATCTTTTATTAAAATGCTTTGTCCCGAGACAACCCTGGGTGCAGCAGCCATGTCACAGTGTAATGCAGAATGTGCTATTATAATTAAATGCTATACCGAATTTCGTTTCTGTGGTGTTGACCATTGATGGTGTCTCCTCGTTGTAAGTAGTAACCCTGGGTGCAACATGTCGTTGTAAGTGTAACCCTGGGTGCAACATGTCGTTGTAAGTGTAACCCTGGGTGCAACAGCTGTATCATGGCAAAGTTTAGAATTGGCTATCCTAATTGTATGCTTAAATAATTGCGTGTGTGTGATGTTGACTGTGGTAAAGTATCCTCGTCGGGAGCCGATCCTGGATGTACAAACAGGTCATGCTCACCATAAAAATGAATTGTCATCGGAACTGAACCAACATGAATCAAATTTAAACTTCATAGGATACGAGTAAATGGTTCTAATTCAGCTTGTAATATTTGATTTAAACAAGCTAAAAAACATTGCAAGGTAAATAAAAGTTTGTAAAGAGATAATAAAAGGATGCTGCGCTCCTTATCAGCCAGCCATTAAATTAAAGTAAAAAAGCATAATATGCTCATTTTTATGAAAGAAAGCACTCAAATCTTCATTCTGGATTGAGAGTTTATACTATTAGCCTATTTACATGACTTTTTATCTGTAAATGGTGGCAACATAGGTTAAAATTATAAAAATTAATATTATATATATAAGTAACAGAGAATGACAATATTTACAACCAAAAAAAATGTGCCATGAATAACCTGATTAAATAATCAGAGAACTCTCCGAGGATGAGTGTGAACTCCAAGAAACTATTGAAATATTGAAAAGTATTGAAAACTAATAGAACTATTGAGAAGTATTGAAAACAAAAAGTTTTAAGCTATTGCATAGCTTTTATCGCGGGCCTAGGCTAGCGCGGCGACCGAATGAAGAAATTTCTTAACGAAAATTAATGATTTTAAACTGATAATTACGTCTAAACGAGTACTGCTTACGATTCGAAAAAAATATATGTTAAACAAGAACATTTTCCTAATATTCTTAGCTTTAAATATTTTAGATTTTGTTTATATTACGTAGTGTAATTAATTTGTGAAATTAGGTCTAACCGAACACAAAAACGACTACTACGCAAATACTATCTGGCGTATTATTATGAAACCTGCACCATTTTAAAGATAATTTAATTATCTATCTTTTTATCTGCGATTTTTTTCGAATAATCCGGTTTTTTTGCTTTATCTAATAAAAAATTCGTGCGCGGTGCTCTATCGGAAGACGTTTAAATTATTCCGAATCATTTGCTACCGCAGCCGCAAATGATTCGCAATAATTTCAACGTTTTCCGATAGAGCGTAGTAATCTGATATCAGAAAAAATAAAATAAATAAAATAAATAAATAAATATAATTGCATAAGTTGTTAAAAATGCTATGCAATAGCTTTGCCGCGGCAGTCCCCGAGTGCCACACGTATTTTTTTTGTTTGTTTTCAATACCACTAATAATTTTGGACTTCCTTTGAGATAAAATCGAGGAAATCCTGATTGTATTATTTTAATAAGTAATAAATCGTGTTGCATGCACCATTAAGATACTAATAATACTCTGCCAACCTCACGATTCTAGATGCTACTTGATACACAAATCACAAAAGTTTTGTTCGCATTTGTTATGGTGTGAATGTGATACACGTGACATTACGTACCTTACATACCACTAATATTGTTTCTTAAGAACTCAGACATATGCACTCGTACATTCCTATTTGTATTATGCCGTACTTAATTGGCATGCGTAGTTGCACCGGTTAATATACGATGGTGTATTCGCTGCGATTCTGGTATGTCAGCTAGCAATAATATATAATGTGCTAATGCAATAAAATATCTGACACATCCAGTGTACAGTAGCGTTTCGCTGTTACTTGGTATGACTGGTAGCTCTAGGGGTGCAATTGCGAGCAGAGATTCGATTAATTTACATATGTTAGCCTATAGTATACCCGCAAGATAATGGCGTATTGGGTAAAATTCTGATCAGGCGAAGTTGTATTCTAGCACTGTACTGCGATATGTTATGTTATGTGTTTATTTATTTAAAGTAAAGAACGAGATATTGTCTGCGCCGAATTTTTCGGTCCCTCGCCCACATGCTAACATTGATTATAAAAAGTAATATATAATCAATGATGCTAAGATCACACATATTGCATATATTGAACACCAATGCACTGAAACGAAAAAGGGATAGAAATCCTAATTTCTACCCCCTTTTGGTTTCAGTGAGTTGGTGTTCAATAAATGCAATACTTATGATCTAACCGTGTGGGCGAGGGACCGAGAAATCTGGCGCGGCCAGTACCTGTCACTGCAGAATTACAAAATATTCTTGTTTGGAACTGTAGCAAATAATAAAGCACACTGCAGCATCTTGATCACTACGTCAACGCCGCTTAAATAGGCCTAGGCCTGTACTAAGGCAGGCATATTTCATAAAATAACCGTAATAAAAATAATTATAAGTTCAGTAGCTCACTTTCCATAACGGCAGTCGTGTTTTATATTCTTTTTAATATATTTACTTGATGATAGACCCAAATGGTCGATTGCTGCTTTGTCTCTAGGTCGTAGTTTCTATGTGCTACACCAAATTCAGCTCTTCCTCGTTAAATCTGGTAAGCATGGCATTGCACCAAGTGACGCGTCCCGTTTCCAGTGACGGATCCACCGCGAGAACAGCTTTGTCTCAGACAAATGTTTGTGTAGGATTGATTGCGCTTGACTTGTTTATGCCTAAGGATGCCCGAATCTAATAATAGGTTAAATGCCTGTTTGGTTTGATCATACGGCGCACAGCATCAAGGCTTTTGGCTTCACGAAATTTCATCACATAGATGGACACGACCGCGTTTGAATTTTGATAATCAGCTATTAATTGTCGTCTTGTTTAGTGTACCATCCCCAAAAGCAGCTGGCCGAGACTTTTCTGAGCTGTCAAATTATACCTAAAATCATAGAAAACGACGCAGTGACATTTTCACAACTTAAACCATCGTAATGCAGACTCGCACTTTTATAAATTACGTCACAATGAAAAAAAGCGATAGTTAAACGAAAGAAACCATATTCTGCAGACAAAGAGTTCCACATTGAAATGATTAAAAAATGGTTTATGTGGCCAGTTTCGGAAACTTACAGCGAGACCTATGTATATTCAACATGAGATTATGAATCTCTTAAGATTCATGATCCCTTTACTCCTCTCCTCGCGGAGTAAAAATTCAGCTGTCCCATTCGCGCGCGACCTTTTCGCGCGCAAAATCGACGACCTTGATAAAAACGACCATTACTTGTAAACCACTATACGGATCATAAAAAGAAGAACTGTAAAATGATGGCATTGAAATTTGACATATAAAACATTATAACCTTATCTCGTAAATCAATTAAGATAATAATGGCGACAAATTACAAAACGCAAACGGCCTCCATCGTGTCGTCATCACTGGACCAAAAGGACGCCTGTCATTCCAGTGTATTAAAACTTGCATCCCCAAAAGGACGCCTGTCATTTGTCGGGTTAAGATTCAACAGAAGATTATGATTATTGTCGCCACTCGATTATTTCATTTATTCTAGAGTTCAATATAAGGCCGATTCAGTTCTCTATATCGTAGAATGGAGGAATAATATGGTGACAGAATAGACACAGACAGACAGTCAAACAGCCAGACAACCAGACTTTCATATGGAAACGGTCTTAAAAGTCTCAGGGGGGCTCAAAATAGATATTTCCTCTCGATATAAAAATATCGCGCCTTCATAATACAAGGTGGCATAGTGGTTAGGTCACCTGATCTTACATTGTAAGGTTTCAGGTTCGATTCCCGGCTGGGTCACCATTTTCCGTTGGGATAAAATTAACGGAATCGCATTTTCAATTTTGTTGATCCAATGCAATAACAAGACACACGCTTACTCATATGTTACACGCACGCATCCATATAAACACTTCATACTAGGGCTGGTTGGAAGATATTGCCTTTAGATAATAAACTTGCCCATTGTGAAATGTCACAATAAAGAGTATAAACAAACAAACAAACAATACTTTCCCTCCTCGTCGATTGGTGGGTCGGGAATTTAAAATTGATTGCTATCGATAATAATTATTGCAAATATTTTTATATTGAAATAAGTATTACGATGCAGTACTTGGACGAATTATTTTTATACTACCTCACGGGACGAAACCTGGTATTCCATTTTCGATATAAAATTGTGTAAATGAAGTTCCTTTCGCATAATATTCATCTTCCCTTTGGATGACGTTTTATTGAGGTTCACCAAGCTTGATATGATGTAAATAACAATTTTAATATCTGGATGTACCTAAGTACGCCTCTGCCAAATGGGCTCCTCGCATATCCAGTGAATGGCGAGGCCGCGAGCCCATGAATGGAAAGGACTCGCATCGATATAATTGCATCGAGACCATTCAATAAATCGCAATCATCGACATTTCTCAAATGCTGCGACGCTGCACCCGTCCGCCTCGACTCTCGAGTCGACGTCGATTATCGACATTAACGGTCCCCGCCGACACATCACTAATTGTTCAAATATCTCGTCCCGGTGCCGGTGATTTAATCAATTAACACGCATGTGATCGATTTTAATGAGTTTTCCGATTATTTTGACGAATCGCCATTAGTTTACGCGCGCACGAACCGTTAGTTTTAATCAGAAAAACTCGTTATTAATTAATCTATTATCTAAAAGATCGTTTAGATCGCTAATGATATTGTATCTGTGGTTGGCATGATTAAACAAATTAAACGATTACGAAGTGCGGTCAATCACAGCTGATTCGGCGGTTGGTTATTAGTTGCCAAGTTATTACATGTGTAATAGGTACATGTGATGACTAACTGTCAGCATATCAAGATAAGTACCTAATGTATTTCTATTTTTTTATGAATAGATTTTGCGACAACACAAATAGGTACAATGGAAAAGCGAATTAAATCATGTAATAGTCTTTTTAATACGTAAATCTGTGGTAGTGGGTGGATGTGTGTGTATGTAAGTGAGGGAAAGAAATATTCCTAGAAATATAACTTTTATTTGCCATTAAATTTAGTTAATTTTATTAATTTGACCAAAACAACATTCTTTTGTCTAATTAATATCTTTTATGTAATAATATTAATAAAAGTATTATTTGAACAGATCCGATTTCAAAAATTCTTTCATTAATGGGAAGCTCCATTATCGACGAGTGCTATATTGTATTGTGGCAGATTTGGTTTGCAACAAGAAATCACCAATTTGTAAATCAAATCGGAGAAAAATTATCGGCGTGCGCAGAAGAAACGGTTTGATTGTAAAAACAATTTGCGACAAATGCATCAGTCTCAAAGAGATCCATAATAAAGTCGACGACAGCAAATATCCTACTTCTATATTTTTAAGCTGCAATAACTGCTATTTTAACTCGAAATGGTAAGAAAAATAAGTAGGCAGTGTTTGTTGAAGATATTAGCAATAAAATAGGAAACATTATCAAAATAAATTAATCAATTATCACGGGTGTCAAATAGAGATAAAATTAGCCATTTATTGTAAGTGTTTAGGTTGTATAGTTATAGAGATATCACGAAAATAGTAACGCGTAGCGAGGAAGAAGACGCGTACGTCTATGAGATGGGTAGCGTGCATCTGAGAGGGAGGACGTCTTGCACTATACATATATCTAAAGGTAGCGTCTAAAAAGGCAAATAAACGCCACCTTACTTAAATTAGCAAATCGATTCGAAGCTTTACGCGAAGCGAAGGCGCGGGAAACAGCTAGTAAGGTATAAACAATAGCTTTTAGCTCAGGACATAGGCCTCGCAAAGAAGCTGGCATTCGTATCAAAGCTTGTTTCGCTTATTCCAAAGCTCAAAAAAAAAGAAAATATTTTAAATAATAAAAAAAGTACATTCTGAATCCTTTCAGTATAAAGTTTCTACTTGGATCCATTATGCAAATATAATAAAAACCTAGGAATTCACGTCAAAATTTTATTTGTAGACTACAGTTGATTTTTTAACAATCTACTTTTTTATTTATAGTTTTATTTTGAGCCAGCCCGTTTTACTCTACGCACATTTTTTTACTTAAATGGCTTGCAGTTGCCTAGTAGTCAAGTTTCTAACTTTTTTGCGTAACGATGTTAGTCAGACTAGCCCGTATTCCATTTCTCGCAGGTGCCTAACATGGGGTCTAAAAACGCGCTAATACGACGCCTAATTTTGAAGTGACGTTTTGATATTCCCTTTCATGGGTCCCAACAGGAGCGTGCTTATGTAGATGCTATCAGGCTAGACCCCTTTTCGTATTCCGTTTCTAAAAGTATCATGGTGGATGGGTCTTCTACGGGTCTTACCTATGAACTGTTTAAATCGAGCAATCTGCGTCTAACGTAGAAATGTATCTCTTGTTTCTCTCGTGATTTCGAAGATTTTTTGGGGCAGTTTCAAAGATGGTTTCTCAGCTTTGGCTTCTAAATCGAAAAAGGGGCGGTGAGCGCCGATTATCGCAAGTAATTAACATCTATATTTTGCATTGAAAATCCTGTATAAATATTTTGTGTATATTATGATAAATAGCCTTGTTTTTTTTAGCGTTGTATATTGTATGATAGCCTTACGTATTTGTATATTTTAAAACAAAGGAAAACGTGACGACAATCAGCATGCGGTGACGAGCTGTCAAAATTAAGACCCCTTTGGAATAGCCATAGACATAACGTTCAACTTTAAGATTTAAGACCAGTACTTAATTTTGATGAAACGGAATACCAACAAAATGACGAAGGTGTTTAAGTTCCTAATTTTTAGCACCAGCTTAGTTTAAGCCTGCCAGAAACGGAATAAGGGCCACTATCGCCCTAACCGAAGAACATTGTATTCTGTACATTTCATAGTAAATATATGAAGTTACACCTTTACGCGACGGCATTAATAAGAGTTCACATACACAGTGTCCATTATATTAATGTAGCTTATAATATTGTGTATATGTTTATGGAGCGCGAGTCGACGGGATATCACTAAAGTTAAGTAACATATCTGTTAAGGCGGGTGCGGCGATGGCCTCTCTTATCGCTCAATTGAGGGCCCTTTTTGCGCTGGTTTGTGCGCGACGCGCGACCGCGGACTGCGCGAAACTCGCATACGCAATTAGCGCAATTTGCTCCTTTTTGGATGCTGGGATTTTTTGCAAGGTTCCCCTTGCTACTGCTAATTTACATATGCTACCCTTTATTGCTATAGAACGTAATTTATACGCCCAAGGCGTCACCATAAAATCCTACAATAAAACTTTTATGGCATATCAAACTTTACAACTATATTAAATAGGTATATACAGGTTGAGTTTTAATTAACCGACATCCTTGGGGGGGGTGCATCAATACGAGCAGATAAGCAACTCTTGATAAAAATTTGTGTGAAAACAAAAATAAAATATTTTGAAGATTTGAAAATTTTTATTTTTTGAAAAATATTGCAAAAAGCGCTGTGCACGATGCGCCATCTAGCGATAGCTAAAGTATCGCTAATGATGTTTATTAGCGATATTTTACATAAAGCTATATAACACAGCGCAATCAAATGTTTATTTAACAGCTAAGTACTTCAAATTTTAGAATTAAAAAAAACAAAAAAGAAATTAAAAAAAAAATCTTGGTTTATCCCAATTATTTTTTCAGAAGATGCTTACTTGCTCTTACTTATTCACACCCTTGAAGGATGCCGGTTAATTAAAACTCAACCTGTAGATGCACTATTAAATATATATTGAAAGATGGTCATTTAAAAAATCATTAAATTACTATAAAAACACGCGGAAGTGGTCTTTATAATTAGATTGAGATATAACGGTTATAAATGAATTAAAATTTGATATCGGCTATAAAACATTTTTTTCGGGTTAGTCCACATTCATAATTTACATTAATTAATAATGCCGATTTTGTTGATCATTTCTGTCAGTTCCAAGTTGGAAGCTAATGATCCGACATAAATATGCCTGTAAGCAGATTATAAGTCGTAAAGTAGCGCATGAGCGGTTCACTTTTATGTTCCGTATTTTTTGTGTCAAATCTCGAATCCAACGAAAGGTATCAAGTTCTAGAAAATAGCTATGTCGAAATATTTTGCTGACGTCACCGTCCGCTGCAACCACGTGACCGTAATAATAAACGATGCGAGTAAAAGACACAATTCGCCCTCGGGCCATGCGGAAGGTATCAAGCTTCTTCCTCGCTAAATTTTGCCAATTCATAAGGTGGGTGGGTACCTACTTGTTCTCGGTATCCACCTCGCTTTAATGTAGCATATAAGTAATTTTGAAATAAGTTTTTTTTTTTTTTAATTGTAAGTTTAGTAAAAGTTGTATCTTTGTCGGAATTCTTAAAACCCGTGGCTGTTTCTTAAGCTGCTAGAAGAAAGTAATTTTCTAGCCGCTGAGGAAGAAGCCATGGGCTCAGAAACGTCCTGCAAACGTTACCTTTACTAACATTACCGCTATATATTATATACATGTAGATACAAAAAAATAGTTTACGAGCCGTAATATTTATTTTTTAACCGACTTCAAAAATAGAAGGAGGTTATCAATTCGGTTGCTTTTTTCCAATGTTTGTTACCTCAGAACTCCGTGATTTATGAGCCGATTAAGTTTTTTTTATTTGAAAATATATACTTCCAGATTGATTCCATTGGTCACATCAAAATCCTGTTCTGAACTTCGCAAATATTATCATATGAAGTTGAAAATGTACATATTGGTTCAGATCCGATGACAATACATTTTTTATAGTAAGCATCACCTGATTCTTATGCCCAGGGTTGGCTCCCGACGAGGGGACTCATCAACGGTCAACAGCACGGACATGGAATTTTGTATACGCATTCAATTACAACAGCTCGTTCTAAGTTACACCAAGACTGCCACCTAGGGTTGGCTTCCAACAAGGTAATTCCTCAACGGTCAACAGGACAAACACGACATTTTGTATACGCATTTAATGATGATAGCCGATTCTAAGTTTCACCGCAACGGCACCAACCCAGGGTTGGCTTCCAATGACGGGACACCTCATGACCCTATGACATGGCTGCTGCACTTATTAAAAAACATGGAGTTGTTTTTTTTTGTAAACTTTTTGTATTATTCATATTTCAATTTACATATTATGTATTTAAGAAATAGTCTATCTCAAAAAACTACTAGGACACTAAGCGAACAAATTACTAAGAAAATTTTCCCATTTAATCAGCTATCCAAAAAGGTATTGTAATATTATTTTGTAAAACGCTTATGTAATGTTTTGTAATTTTTACAAAGGATGCGTTTAGCTATTGCAAGTAGAGTGCGGCTAATTAAGGTCGTCGTCATTTCTGGAAAATTAAATTAAAGAAAAAAAATATTATACTAAATTTAATTATTTTTTTAATATATCTTGCTCGATATGAACACCATGGTTTCGAATGCAGGTACGAATTCTTAATATCTATTTTGTTTTTGTCACTATTGAAGTGAAAGTTGCCCTCATATCTTACGCCGCGTTTACTACTCGTTCTCGTTTATTCGATCGAATTGACTGGGGCTTCAGCTTTTCTGATTTATCAATAAGCTAAACATGTCATCAATGGGGCTGACATCGAGCAAGATGTATACAATTTTTAATGAAATTTTGTGTTTTTTTTAAATGAAATTTTATTTCCAGAAATAAAGACCACCCTCATTAGCTGAGCTCTATTTGCAATAAATAAAAGACACAATTTGTTAAGAATAACAATTCATTTAATTAGTATTCATACCTTTATCAATAGCCTAATAAATGGGGAAGTTTTTTTTTTCGAGAAATAATCAAAATTTTTATTGGTTTTTATGAGTTAATATCTAAATATTTTTGTACGTAAATAAGCCAAACGAAACATTATCTTTGATAGAGGATCTAATAAAGATCACGATAGCATTTACAATTTCTAAATAGGGTACCGTATTTGTCCGTAAGACAAGTACAAGTTAGAAATGACGAGTTTTTTTCACTTTTTCGACTTTCTCACATTATTATGAATTCGACTTTTTCGACATTCTTTATTCATAATAATGTAATTATTTTACAAAATTAGATTTCAATATAATATTTACGAAATTTTAATTCGATCATTGCACAGTTATTCTTTTTATGACTGCTATAGTAGTTCCATAGTTATAGTACTTTTTATCTAGCGCGGCGATATTGCAAGAAATTCCAATAAATTGCCGCGGTCTGACATGAAATTATGCCGCTACTCGAAGGGTTAAATAATACTATAAATAAGCTAACGAAACTTTAAAAGTACTAAATAACTACAAAATTTTAATTTACGCCATAATATTTCCTTTTTTTTACTTGCAATTTTATATATTTTTTTTTTATTTCTAGTTTTTTATATTTTTTTATATTTTATATTTCAATAGGATACTAAGCGTACTAATTAATAAAAAGACTTGCCCATTTTATTAGTTATCCAAAAATGTATCAATTCTGTCATCTCTTAACAGTCTTTTCATTGATCGCAACGATCAATTCATAGAAATCCGTTGTAACGTTTTTCCTCTTGCGGGTACAAATTATGTATGCTAAATTCGATCTCTAAATACTGAATGGAACGCCCGTTCGGAGTTCAACCGGGAAAAGATTTTGTTTACGTACCGTTGAGGGCAACGGTAACGCGCGGTCGACCTCGCCCATACTCCTGAGAAAAAACTAACAGTCAAGCACCACAATTCCCGCTGTACTACCCCGCATAGAATAAACCTCAGACTTACTAGACCCGCCGTCTAAAAAAGTTAATCTATCAAACTGCAAACTAGCGAATGTGGCCTCAAATGCGAGGGCATAAGGCGGAGAATCGAGTGCAGCTCCGCTTTTAATGTAATAAATTTTATGCATGCATTTGCATAATATGCGTGGTCCCCTGCTATTTGAAAAAAGGATGGGTAAGCCCCTTTTTGCATAGTCTACAAGGAAACGGGTTCAGGAAGTGCATCCGTGCCCGTATTCTTCGTACGAAAAACATCCTTAAATCAAAGTGCATAAAAGCGACTTTGGCTCGCGGAGCGGTGCGGCACAATAGAGAAAAAAACTCTACCTGACGATAATTTATGCGAAATTATTCCCGAAAAAATGTACCTGCTTTCTTTGAATATTAAGTGTAACCTAACCCCGTCACCCCACAAAGGGTTAAATCAGTGGCCCCGCTAGTGGAAAAAAAGCGAGGGGACACGGTCACACAGGTAGTGCACCATTGTTATCGAATAATGCGCCACGAAGTATCGCGCTCGCGGCGCGCGAAAAAACTGCACACTTCATTTATTTGCATAACACTTGCACGGGGTGTTTTTTTATTCAGTGGGGACGAAGCATCGCCTCCTTTTTTATTCAAATGTATTCTAATAGTAGACTAAAGGATCCTCGTGGGGTGATCTTTTTGTATGGCGCCTTTTTTTTACGACGGGTGATTCTTTCCGCGCTGATTTGCAAAGATTTATTATTTTCGATATCACTTCGGAGAGCGCGTGAGAAAAATTTGAATGCGCCCTTAACCCTCTCGATCAAGGGTTATTTTAAACATGCAAACCTGTGCTCCTTAAGCCCTTCCTTAAATATGTCGCTATCTGCATCGAACTTTGCATGGGAATGTATCGGAAGATGGGCCATTGATTTTTTCCTTTGCAGTTCCTTTACGGTTCCTTTAATACCTCTATTGAAATTTCATGCATATATTATCGATTGCCTAAAGGATGTGACATTATTTGACTATGAGCAAGGAACGGGATCGATCGTTTTTAACGGTTAGAAAAAGTTACCTAACGGAAACATTCAAACGGTTTATTTCGTACGTGACTAGTAAACAAACTTTATTATTATATTAAGGCAGTTGGTCCAATGCAGCTGCGTCTCTAGATTAAAATATAGATACATTTATATTCTATTAGGAAAAATTGAAAAATATGTAGTAGGCGTAAACCATACTTGACTGTCCCAAATGTCCGGGAGTTATTGGGCCCTTGCTGAGTTGGCCACGAAGACCCATTCTGTTCAGGGTTGGTCACACTCACGGGTCAACACCCATCCGACGGCCCCCACGCATGAAGTGCCAGCCTGGGTAGGACTCTGGCCTTGGTCAGTTTCCCCTGGGAATCAAACTTCTGGCGCTCCTGGACCGTCTGCGCACCGTGCGGCGTAAGCCAATCGACTGTGCACTCTGACTAACAACTTGCGGTGTCAACTACAACGGGCGAGCCCGTCACCACAGGACGTTTTAACGATTTTCTCGTTCTATCGCCCTGCAGTGAACGTAGAAGACTTTGGACAGAACAAATCCAACGTCCAGCTACATCACAACCCGCAAGAAGCCAACGCCTTACCGCGAGATAGCCAGAGTTACCTGGCGGGCCGACTCTCGCGCCCTTGCTTCCAATTGTGACCAGATTTCTCCGGTCTCTCGATTTGTTCCGAGTTCGAGGTCGCTTGCGCGGTCCTCTCCCTTACGAAGCGGTGAAACGGTGTACACCGGATCTATCGCGGACCAAGGCGTCCTTTGCCCGACTCTGAACCGGGATCGGATGGCCAATGGTCATTTCAAGAGCAGTCGCCGTAAGGTAGGCAACCACCCCCGCTCTATAGGAAACAATACAGTTCCCAGACTCCCCCGACTGTTAGTCGGAGATGTTAGTTTGGGGCGTACAGGACGACGTCCACTCTCGCGCTACCTGTCATTGCGGGCGTCCTGCCCATCGATTTGGAGGTTTTGGAGCGCGCAGCGTTGGCGCGGTATCGTCGGGGAGGACCAGTGGTCTTTCATGGCCTCTCGGTTGACCCGGCGGGGTATCGAGCTGGGGAGTTTGCCCGCCTGATTCGTGCGGAATCCCTTCGTGTTTGGCAGGAGAGGTGGGATGCTGGCGGCACGGGCCGCCTCACCCACTGCTTCTTTCCGTCGGTAGAGGCGAGAATGAAAAATGCGTGTTTTCTGCGGTTCGATCACCATACCACCCAGCTGGTCGGGGGCCATGGGGAGTTCAAAGCCAAGCTGTCTGACTTTGGACTCTCCCGTGACCCCTGGTGCGTGTGTGGGCATGGACTTCAAACGGCAGAACACGTCATTTGGATATGCCCAAAGCTCTCGACCGCACGGGATGAATTGGTGCGTGAGGTCGGCGCGTGCGCCAAGCGCCTACCGATATGGTATGCGGATGTGGTCGAGTGTGGGCGTTGTTTCGGCGCGTTCCGATGCTTCGTGGAGAAGTGGGTTTCCCTTTGGGAGGAGTTGAGGCTTCCGGGAACCCCAGTTTTGGGGTCCCAAGTCTTCTACGTTCACTCCAGGGAGATAGAACGACTAATCGTTAAAACTTCACAAGGTGACGGGCTCGCCCGTTGTAGTCGACAACCCAAGTTGTCCCAAATGTCCCCAATGTTAATTTCAATTATTTTTAGCATGACTAGCATTCTTAACTGATTTGGATATTATTTGATATGACTTCGCAATCATTCCAAAGTACGCTCCACGTTTAAATGCAGCTTTGGCTATTTCGCCTCAGATACCTGCAGAAATGTAAAATAAATTCGGTTTAAATTTAAAATTACGGAAGTCCCACTTCAACTTGGGGAAATGAAGTGGAAGTAATAATAGGTTGTAATAAAAAAAATCTTTATATTTTTTTTTCACATTTTGTAATAAGTATTATAATATTTTATTATTTTTGTTTATAAACTTTATCTTACGATATATTATAATAATTTTATTTCTATGATAATGCTATTTCGATATTTTGAAATATAATTGTAAGTTTATTTTAATAATTAGATGTCAATTACCTGTTGTTTTTATATATAATTTTGTTGTAACTCTATATGGATGCGCATATAAACGAATCATCGCTATACAATGAGTCTATCTTGCAAGGGTTATGGCCTAGTTGGGCAGATCCTGCAATGAAAATCATTTAAATATATTTTTTTAATTAAAAAATTATTATTATTAATATTACTTGGAATGGAATAATGATAATTAACTTATGCCAAAGAGCGTAATTTTTATTTTTATCGATGACGACGATATTGCCGGATAAAAGAGTAGAAACAAACAAACAAACGAACCATTCATTTTAATATACGATTATGTATTTTCATGTCTATCACAGTATTAAATGATAATTATGGCTACAAACATTGTGGTTTTTATTTGATCAGTGATTTTCATTTTTAGAAAATTTTATTTTTTAGTAATTATCAATGTTTTTTAAACCAATAATAAATCACTAAAATATATCATATAGTCACAACTATCAGGACAGTTAATATTCCTTAATTAATTACATTTCTTAGAATGTTAGACGCAATGACGCATCGGACGCGTAGAAATGCCTACCTGCTAGAGCAGAACTAAATTGTATTGTATTGTATTTAAGCAGAGATCTATTGTCTCAATCTATTGCGGTTTTTAGTTCATGGCTTAACAAAGTAAAGCCCAGATTAAAAAACATTTCTTTTTACACTCTGCCTGACGTCTCTTCTTCCTACACACTGGCGGACTCAATTTGAATCTACTGCATCCTATACCTGCGCAACAATACCCGAGGTGTCCAGAAAATAGTTATTTCTTTTGTCAAACTTAGGGCATTCCTCATCGACATAAAATATGTACCTATATTATTGAATAGTAATTGCAAAACCTATTTTAATTGTTTACCGTCAAAAAATATTTTTATAAGACATGTATTTTTGAAATTATGTATAATTTTTCTTATCATTTGCACAGTACACGTGTGTACTGTGTCCTTTGCCTGTTCTTCCCATTCTTATGACGTTACTTCGTAGTAGTCCGCATGAGGTTCTTTATATCACTATGTTATATTAAAATCAAAAATGTTTTTCCGTTTCATATATATTAAGCATGTCCGTATTGCTAGTAGCGTAATATTAATTATCCCTAATTAATACTACCCTACTATTTTTTTAGTAGGCATAGTGGGCTATGATTCCTTTAAATTGCGTAGAGATTTTCTCACGATAGCCTACGTTTTTAAGCTGATCCGGGGCAGAGTTGATAAACTTAGCATGCTACCGAAGGTTCTCTTGTTCCGGATAATTTTAATCGAGCTCGGTTACTTACTCTAATTGCGAATCCGTCCTCGCGCAGCGTCAGACCTTGCTAGTTTTACAGCGAGCACAAATATCTCCAAGGTGTGGGCATTGCGCTACTGGTTTATGTCTGAATGACGTCAATTGCTGTTATTCTGTTATTTTTTTTTAATTTTTATTAGTGTACCTACTTGCATATTTTATGCTCATTTAAAACATGTTGTGTATGTACTTATAGGTACAATAATTTTAATGTTCATATTACAGCTCAATGCATTGGTCATAATTGTTACGTTTATACTATTCTATTTGTCATTTTTGAATGTTATGTTCCATTTAACCCTTGGAGTAAATTGGGTATTTTCATGGATGCATCTGTCTCTTTTGCAGGATTTTCGGCGACATCGACTTAAAGTACTATAACTACGAAACTACTACACCAATCATAAAAAGAACAACTGCACAATGATTGCATTGAAATTTCTAATATAGAATATTGAAATATCATTTTGTAAAACAATTAGATAATTATGAATAAATATGAGAACGTCAAAGAAGTGAAAAAAACGCGCGACCAGATTTGGTCGACTCGTACTCAACGGATAATTGTTTCGCGACCAGATTTGGTTAACTCATACTCAACGGGTTAGTTGTGATTATGTTATGGAATTTGCGTTTTATTTATTTTACTAAAACTTTTACATAAATTATTGTAATATTAGAGTTCAATTCACCCAAGAACGGGCTAGTCCTAGTTGGGTGACAGAATCAACTAAGCAAAATGTTAAGGTTTAGCCATTCGGTTTCTGATATTTTTGTAATGTAAGCAAAATCGATGTTTTATTGTAATTCATACTGAAATAAATAAATAAATGTGGCAACTCTATTCTTTTAATATGGCTATAGTTGCATAAACGATTTACATTAATGAATATTATTTTCCCTCCAGTAAACCGTTTATCCGTTTGTACATTGCAAGACCATTACATTCTTTCAATGTACAACATTTCTTTCAATATATAGTTTTGGTATTTTCTTAGTCTTATACTAGTAACTATATTGTATTTCATATTAGTAACTTAAATATATATTTACTTTTAATTTTTACTTTAATTTTAATTTTTAAGAATTAACGAGCGATCGGAATAAATGAAAGAAAATGTGAAGTCACTATGTCTAGTGGGGTGATAAAATCCACACAAATGTAATCTTATCTATTTTGCAAAAAAAGTTTTAAAAATAATTTTTTTTATACTTTTGTTTAAACCAAAATCTATTTTTTGTATTGGATAATTATATAAAGTAAAATAAAGTAGTAAATATTAAAGTGTATTAGTGCAATTTATTGTCAAACCATTTTTTTAAATAAAAGTGATTATTGTTTTAACATTTTGTAATTCCTTGCCTTAATAGTGTTCTTTCGGCTGAGGCCACATTTGATGAAAAAAAACATATTGAAACTCTTCCAACTATTGTACTCTAAATTATTGATGTCTGAATAAAAAAATATCTTATCACCGAAAATGCAAGCGAAACAAGAGACGAGCCCATTGTCCGTCCGCAACCAATTGGCCCTTTAGCCGGGGCGCGGACGCGGAGCAACAAAACGCAAAAATATGACGTCCTCGCGAGCGCGGCGCGCTCGGCGCACGGCTTTTTGACAAAGTCTCGGCCCTTTGTCTTCTGTCGCGTCTCCTTTTTTGCCGCGCGCGACGTTTTTGTCGTCGCGACAAGAACAATAGGCCAGTCCTTTTGTACGGGGTGCGCAAGGGCGATAATCCAACTAATGATGTTTTATGCCCGCCGCCGCGCGCGCCGGCCGCGGCCGCCCGGCGCACGCCCACATACCGATATGCATTTCTCATACGATTGTATGTAATTATACAGCCGATGATAATATCGTATGGCGTGTTTCCGATTATCGATGATCAATAATCGCAACGGAGTGACCGCGACGCACGTGCTCGAAAATATCCTCTACTATAATTAAATAAGGACGACAGTAATTTTAAATAAGAGGATGTGGTGATCACAAAACAGTTTATTTTCTCTTATATTATTGTGCTTATTGCTTCCTCGATATATACCTTTATGGGAAGGGAGGCCTCTATGCAAAATTCAATAGTTTCAGAGTTATTTATATTTTGTGTTTTTTTACGAAAAACATATTCTATGACTTATTTTAGTGAATATAAAAACAATTAAGAAAAACTTTTAATTTCTTGTACATTTATCATAGATCTCATGAAATATTGGTACTTTATTGGAAGAAATAATATTAGAATTTGCTAATATAAACAAGTGCCAAGGAAACAAGTTGACCGATTGCCAAAAATGTTATGTGATTTTAACCTAATTTTTTCGTATTACAAGCTATGTGAAAATTACTGTAGAAACTGCTAAATGTTATTAGATTTTTAACAAAGTTATAAATCCTGGCGCAAACGTTCTTGTTTTACAAATATTGATGAAAACCTAAATGCTATATATAACATTCTGTCATATTTGTAGTGACATAGTTTAGTTATTATAAAAACAATAATTTAAACTTGTATTGTCTTGTATTTTCGTCATGAACTCCATCAAATAACCGTACCGTTGTAAAAGAAAAAATAATAAAATTTGCGATAAAAATTGATGCCAAGGAGAAGAGTTTGACTATTCAAGGCGCAAAATGATTATCGTAAGAAAGTACGACAGAATGTTAAGCGTTTTTATTATTAATTATAGCTTCGTTAAAAGTAAATAAAATGGGGTAGTTTTTATAGTAATTTTTGCATAGCAAGTAATAAGAAAATATCAAGTTTAATCACTTAAAAAACCTAATTTGTTTTCTAATTCTGCCAATCGCTTAATTGGTTTTCTTGTGATTTATTTTTTATTGCAAGTTCTTTTATTTAAGTATGGGTAGGTATATACCTACTCCATAATAAAGATTTTTTTTTGTGGAAAAAAACATAAAAAAATAAATAGTTCCGAAACAATTGATTTTTGTAAATAGTCAAAAATGCCTGTATGGATAGCAAATAATCTCTTCTACAACATTTTCAAAGATAACTATCGAGGTACTATAAACCCTGTTAAACCATTTACGCCAACTGCATTTACCTATATTTTTATTAATATTTGTGAACGCCAACGCCAGAATTTATAATTCCGTTAGAAAGCTAATAAAATGGAGTAGTTTTACAACAATTTTCTCATCGCATGTAAGCAATCCCACACATCATGTATATGGGAGTTTTAAAAGAAAAATGGGTTTTATATTTATTTTTCATATATAATCGATCGACTTTTGTATTTTTTACTACAAAACATTGTTGTTACCATGTGACAAGGATCCTGGAAGACGTCACCATTGGAGGTAAAACAATATAATCTTGTATATAGTATACGGTAGACTTAAACATACTACGGAACACCCCGGTAGCTAGGCCCAAAAGGCGAAAACCGCAAACAGTGGCTGTTAATTATTTAGCTGCGATTCGGCGGGCGGGGCGGTTAACTAACCGGCCGCAAATCGCGTAAGTCGTCGCGGGGCCGCGAGAATCACAGCCCGAATATAAATTTAATAAGCGGCGCACGGCCGTAATAAGCAATTGCGGTGCCGCATGTTGCGGTTACGCGAATGGGGATGTGTGCCGCGCGCGGCGCACCGGCCGTGCCGCGCGGGATAAACCCGCGCGGCAGCTGCGCCCCTCGACCTGCCCGCCCGTTTCTCTCCGACACAACGAAGGGAGAGCCGCTGGAGCACAATATGGAGTAACCTATGTAATTGCCATTTTTTCACACTGCCCTTATGAATTTGGATAACTTCCGTTTGAGTAATAATAGTTAGAATAAATTGTAATTCCAGGCCATGTTATACCTTTTTTTTAAATCCTTTGTGCCACCCTGTGATTTTCCCGGCAAGTAGCCAAGAACTGGTTTCACCGGCATATTATTTTCATACATAAAACAGCTCAGACGACAGATGAATTCGTTGGCCACCGTCTCGGGCAGCGCGGTTCGTTTCTCGGCTAAGGGCGGGTTCCAAGCGCTAAAAGATGGTAATGTAAAGCGGAATTAAAATTTTATTAGTTAAGCTTGTATACGAGATATTCTAAAAAAAATCTCACAATGTGTTTTCGGTCCAACAAGGCACCTGTATACCAAATTATAAGCCTCTCAATCCAATATTTCGAGGTTGATGTAAAGGCCGATTTTTAATAAACCGGCATCCTTTAAAGGGGGTGAATCAGTACGAGCGAGTAAGCAACTTTTGGGAAAAATTGTGGGAAAACCAAAAAAAACTGTTCTTTTTAAATGTTGAAAATGTGTTTTTTTTATATATTATAAACAGACGTAGAGCCCGATGCGCCATCTAGCGGTAGGTTGTAGCTAATATTGTTTGTTAGCGATATTTTACCTACCGCTAGATGGTGCAGTGCGCTTAAACGCCTGGCAAACTTTTATTTTATTGTCAAGTTCTTAATTTTTTTTATTTTTTATAAACTTTAAAAAAAACTTGTTTTTTTTTAATTTATCAAAAGTTGCTTACCTGCTCATACTGATTCACCCCCTTAAGGATGGCGATTAATTTAAATTCATCCTGTAAAACTAGTGCGCCTCCTGCCGGACCCATTTCAACAACAACTATTTCAACTCTTGCAATGACCAAATGAAGCCTGCATACTAAATTTCAGCTTAATCGGATTAAGCGTTTGGGCGCTATGGTGGAGAAATTAATGCACACAGACACACAGAGAGATTTCACTCTGGAAATGGTCTTAATCTTATCAGGGGGGCTCAAAATGGATACTTCCGTCTTCATCAGCAACATTTTTTTTGCGCGTTTACATTACTTTCCCTCATGGTCAGTTGGTGGGCCAGGAAATTACTATTTTACCTTCTCGTCCTTTTTAATCGCTCGGATATTTTTGTCGACGGCAATCCAATCATTTTGTTCTCTTGCTCTCTTGCACGTTTGCAATATTATTTTTGAATGTGAGGTTCTATGCCTGTGGTATCCATTACAGCCTCTTGCTGTCGTGACACATATATCGTCGCTCTATGTGTGAGATCTCGTACATGCCAACAACTTTTCAAGGCAGGGAAAGATCGGGTTAACTTTGTTGAGAATATTTTTTTTAGTTGTGTAAATAATACAAAATTAACAAAAAAATATTGCTTTACTGTACTAAGGACTACAACTCTAAAAGGATTAAGTTGTTTGCGAGGATTTACTACTTAACATTAAAGAGGTATTACCGGATAAAATCATCAAATCATGCCTACGAGATGCCACTGCAATGATAATTACACGAAACCTAAGCAATTTGAGTCTTTGGGACATGGACTAAACGATCCGGAGCGTGATTTTCACCAATAACAATGAAAATCGCAAATCGATCGACAATATATACTATCAAGAGCTGCGCACAATGATATAATACCAAATTAATTAAAGAACTGAGAGTGATCAATGGCTTTCCGCAGCTGCTTCTTCTTAGCAAAGTAATTCACAGCAAATAGCAAGTTGTGTGAGTTGCGACTGCTTTTGTCACTCATCGTACCGATCTTGAGATCTTGCTCTAAGTCTTGCTCTTCTTGATCTTGATCTTGTACCATTTTTTCGGATTTTGTTAAGTATGGTTTCCATGTATCCTTCGGTATCTTCAGATATCTTTGGATTCTTCCGGGTTTTTCTAGACTAACAAAGTCTCAGTATTCCCCTGGTGCTTCCGCTTTTGAGTCGAGATACCTAAAGCATGAAAAACACCTAAAATTGTCAATCGCTACGGGCATGCCCGCCATTGAAAGATATTATAACGGCTGTTGCCATCTCGCTCCTTAGAATATATCTACTGCACACTTCAGCTACGGCCCAGCAGAATTCTGTGGACCCTCGCCCCCTGCCTAGCAGATTTGTATGGATTTCTCCACCCCTAATCTGATTCTAGGTTCGAAGACACTTATGAGGTCTCTATCTACCGTAGAGGAAATTTGTCGCTGGGCTTTTGCCCGGAATGCCTGGCAGGACGGAGTGGCCAACGGGCCGTTTCTAAAGATAGGTGAGACTAGGCCACCACTTGACCCCGCTTCTTAGGAAAATTACATTTCCAGACTCCCCTTGTATTTGGTTGGTTAAGCAAGCCTAGCTAGTTCCAGGCGGGCAAAATCGCGGTATTATTGCAGTATAGGAACCTATTATAGATTGTTGATTTTTTAACGTCACCAGACTATATTCATCACGCTGATTCCTAATCTGAAATAATATTTATTCGGTCTCAATAAATAAGCGAGATATAGGCATTCAAAAAAGCGCCAAACCCATACATTTCAGTAGGTTAAGTTTTTTATATTTTAAATAATACATAAACACCTGTTTGGCGGTAGATTAGATTAGTTTTTTTTAAACAACCTTAAAAACTGAGTTTTAAAACACTTTTTATTTTTGTATGTAAATTTGGTCTCGAAAATTTACGCTTTTTTCTTTCACATTTAGCATTACAATGATCGAACCTAGTAGTATTTCTTTATTTTTTCGATTTCTGAGGAAGGTTCCTATACTGCAATAATTCCAAATTCGCTTAAGGACTAACCGAGACAGTTCCCGTCACATTATAGATCACAACTGCTCTGAAGCCTCCTAAAGAAGTACCTCTTCGAAAAGGCTAACGGATGGGAGCTAAACTCAAACCAAGTTGGAACAACCAAATAGCACAAATTGGCTATCAGATCCAAGCTGCATGGAGCCAATGGACCCTGGAACCGAAGTAGCTACCGGATGGGACAGACACTGACGTTGTAATGACCGCGTCAAAAAATGACGCATGATACAATCTAAATTCACCACATGCTGAAATTCGTGCCGCGCCTGGTTACAAATACATAGTAAATTCGCGACATTCAAAGGTAGTCACGCTCTGCTATTATTTATATTACATAAATTTCGTACAGCTTAATCCCTGGTTGAATTATTCTCCGATATGCGAGAGCATTCATTGATTATTGCCTATCACGCATCAGATTTGCATAAGGGTAGGTACGCGTATATCCGAGGTGCGGTTCGCGGACGGCCGCAGCTTTCGCCGATACACCGCCGGGTATTTACTTATACACACGATCGGAATGTGTTGGAAGCGACAGGAACTCCGATATGAAGTGGTAGATCTTACGTGACCTTTCGTTGAAATGTTCCAGCGGTGGGCGGTTTTGGAATAGCTGATACATTTAAATCAGACAGTAGTTTGGCCATAGAATGAGGTTACAGTCAGCAGGCCATATTCCGGGACACCTGGTGCTGGCGTACTAGGAAAGATGTAATGTTTATTATTACCCCCAAAGTGTTATGGATAAACTGAAAATTTATCAGTAGACAGTGAATGCAATAAAAAACTCGAAATATATCTTCAGACTGCTTCATAATCGAACCCGTGAAGAATAGAATAGAACAGAATAGAATAGATTAGAATAGAATAGAATAAAATAGAATAACTTTATTGTGCTATAAAAACATAACTTAATGAATATTACACTGGTTTTATAAAAAAAGACAATTTATGCATAAATGGCGGACTTATCGCTATAGCGATATCTTACAGGCAACCATTTGATAAAATAATTCCTAATTTTCACAATACAATACACAAAGAAGTAGTAAAGTTAAATTTAAAATAAAATTATACAAGTACCTATACGTTAGTAACTTATGCTAAGGTTGCCCAGGAAAGGATGCAGGAGAGGACAAGGTGAGGTATTTGGTTAGTGGCTGTGTAGAAATAAATGTTTCTTCAACAACTTTTTGAAAGAATGCAACGAAGGTGCATGCCAGATAGAGCGAGGGAGCTGATTCCATAAACGAGCAGACTGGACTGTAAAAGAATGCGTGTGAACAGAAGAATGATGTATCGCAATTACGAGTATGTTATCCCGGCTTGATCGAAGTGGAAGACCGTGGCCTCCCAACGGGTGGGAATTCTCCTTGAGGTAGGAGGGTGAAGTGGGGTTATTGAGTATGTTGTAGAGTAGCGACAACGTATGCGAATTTCTTCGATCGCGAATAGGAAGCCAATGAAGTTGCTCACGAAAGCAGCTAACGTGGTCAAACTTTCGCAAATCAAAAACATACCCGAGGAAGACATTTTGCAGACGCTCCAGCTTATTCAAAATAACCTCAATGGCATCTATATAACAAACATCACCGTAGTCAAGTATAGGCGTTAAGAGTGTGGACACAATAATTTTTTTATGCGACATGGGGAGAAATATTTGAAGCCGCCGGAGACTATGAAAACCATGGAAAATGCGACGACTTACTTGGTTTACTTGTTCTTGCCAAGAAAGATGTTGATCAATTATAATTCCAAGGTTTTTAACATTTTTGGTATATTCGACAATTTTTCCATTTACACAATATAATGGTATTGAGATTCTGACGCCACGCGTTGGAGTATAAAGCAATCTGACCATATATTTCGAGTTCTTTATTGCATCCACTATCTACTGAATAATTTTCATCTTTTTCAAAACGCTTGCAGTTTTTTGTCGCTGGCTCTTGCACTATTAGTTCCCTTTTCTATTGTCGATGAAAATTGATATGAAGAGGCGAAGAGGGCTGAAATAGGGTATCTTGAGAGAATGTTAATATTATTTTTATTAGGAATGACCTATACCTACCAATATTTTTTTTACTTTGAGAAGCTTGATTTGCAAATTACAAGATTTAAATAAATCCCCGCTTATCCCGAAAGGAGGGGGGGGGGGTTACTAACTTCAAAATTTGTGAAAGAAAATACATTCAAATCACGGCCAGATAAACAATCAATAACGAGTGAGTCGTGATAATGTGAAAGCGTGGGCACGGGGCTTGCCCACGCGGTACGAGAGCACGGCAATTTCCCCTAGAATATGTAACGTCCCTTCCGGGATGCAAAAGGTACGGCCGAGTTTTTACTTCACAAGTTTAGGGACTATATACGAGAGTGCTCGCTTTAGGCAGTATGTCCTTCCCCCTCGTTTTCCAACATCTTTTGTCCAAATTTGTCCATAGATATATCGTATTTGTTGAGAAAAATGCAACAAAAACAAATCCATACTTCTGATATATTTGCTTTTCAAAGTATTTTAAAAATTTGAAATATCGATTGCTTGATATAACGAATATACTTGACAGAATCATAGATTATTAATTCTTCAAATAACCCAAAAACATGTTACCCCTTAAATCGAAGTAAAATACTGTCTTTCATACAAATTTTATTTTAGTATATAACGAATACAATCGAAATATATATCGAATTGTATTATATATCGAATAATACCAATAAATATATTATTTTTTTTAAAATCGGCGCGTATCAACTCGTCGCAAAACACCTCTAACAACATTTAAGATTATAGCCAACCGTTAAAAAAACTGCAGTCATTCGGTTTGAATGAAAATCGCGCACGCCCTCCAATTTGAATTGAATTATGCCCCAATTTAGGAAGGTCGATTTTGAAATTTTGCTGCTGATTCACTCGCGAACTCGATTTAAATATTTTTAAATAAAGATCATATAAATCATAGACACGGCAAATACGAGCATAATTAATGGACGATCCCGCCGTCAACTTTTCTAACGCGCGCACCCGATAAATTATTCAAAATCAATCGAGCAGTAAAGCGGGGAGTAAGTTGCCAACAAACATATACATCACCGTGAGTTACCGATGGGCTGTTCTAGTATGACGTCAACTTTATCACGAAGTATATTGGTAGGTATCGTAATTATTTATTTTTTATTCACTCAACTGATTACCAGACTTTCTATAGCTAGATGATGTAGTTGCTTCTGAAAGAGATGACCGAAATTCAATGTCTAGAGATTTTTGTTTGTTACATCGGAAATTGTGTAGTGTGTTCAGGACCTACATTTTTTTCGATAGATATTTTTTCTTTTCCAAACAAATACAAACGAGAGACTTTCCTTTGCACCTAATTATGCATTTTATTTACTTGAGATGATTATTTTAAGGGGCGAGTTTTAATTAACCGGCATCCTTGATGTAAATCAGTACGAGCAAGTAAGCAACTTATCGCAAACAAAATGTGGGAAAATTAAAAAATAAAATGTTTTTTTTTAAGTTGTTCAGTTGCTCGTAGGTACTGATTCACCCCCTTAAAGAATGCCGCTTATTAAAAAACTTACCCTGTATATGAAAAACTTAGTTGAAAATAAAATAAAACTTTTTTTATTCATACTTTGGTTAACGTTAAATAGTAGGTATCTCTATATTTTAAATTTAGGATATTCAATATTATTTTTTAACAAGATAATCTAATTAAAAATTAATGTAGCAGATTTTCACTTATAATTTTATATTTGAAAATCTTCTGTAAAACAAAACCTAATAATAAGATAAAACTTAAAAAAACCTTTTTATTTTTTATGTTTAGTTTGATGCACAAAATCATCCTTTGTAAAAAATGGATTTTCGGTCCTGAATACCCTGCATACTGTACCTTTATATATTATTACTTGTTAGTAGTTAATTAAATATCAAATTATATTTATGACACTTGCCAATATTTATTTATTTATTTATTTATTTATAACGTTCAAGAACAAAAAAATACTAGGACACGCATACTGTTGTACATGAGGAATAATTAAGAACAAACATTATTATAGCGAAAACATAGCTCTATGCATATAAATATGCTAGCATATCCGAATGAGGCGAAATCGCATAACCAACTAGACCTAGAAGGTCTGTCTCTGGCTGTGCTGTGTTATACCAACAGTATTTTTGTAACTCGCGAACTGACGAAGGTGATCAATTTTAAATATTTCTAAATCTAAGAAATGTGTTGTTTACACAAATTAAAGTAAAATTTAAAGTAGAAAAAAATAAATATATATGTATGCAATTAAGGGCTAAAAATAAAGTAAACTTTACATTATATACAATAAATTTAAGTGGAAAATAAGTAATAATATATACAAATATATGAATAAACACTACATTCTAATATATATGTAATATTGTAAATAATTTATGAAATTCTTGAATCAAGGTCAACTTTTTTTTTCGGCCATTTGTACCTACACTAGTTTTCGAAATACGATATTTTAAAATAGCAAATATCTAAATATTTTTGTATGTATACATATAAGCAAAGCCAAATCTTATTTTTTATAGAGAATCTAATAAAGATAACGATACTATTTACGATTTCTAAATAGGATTCCGTATTTTTCCGTAAGACAATTACAAGTTAGAAATGCCCGTAAGACAATTACAAGTTATTTTCACTTTTCGACTTTCTCTTATTTATTCATTATGTAAGCAATTGTTTTACAAAATGGGATTTCAATATTCTATATGCAAAATTTCAATGCAATCATTTTACAGTTATTCTTTTGATGATTTCTATAATAGTTCCATAGTTATAGTACCTTTTGTCGAGCGCGGCGATATTGCAATAAAGTCCAATAAATTGCCGAAGTCTGCCATGAAATTATGCCGCTACTCGAAGGGTTAACAAGAACCATAATGACTTTTTACTCGTTTGTACGAAAAATATAAGGTAATAATCTCATGCAACAAACCAACCAATATATGTGGATATATCTGTAATATTTGACGACATCAATACCAATAGCACGCATAAATAATATATGCAGTTTTGCCTATATGTATTTTATGGCGAGCTCATTGTGTTATGCAGGGTTTTGTATGCAAATTATCGGAGCAAAGATCACACCTTTCGCAGATCATAAAAAAAAGCAGTGGATTTTATCGATTAAAGGGCAAATCAGATATAACCTAATAGGCGGAATCTATTACCTATAAAATAAAAATTATGCAAAATAACGTATACATATAGATAAAAAATGTAAGAAAATTTCCATGTTGTCTATAAAGTAGTGTGCAAAATTTCCAAGTTTTCATGACCTAGCAAATGGTGTTTAAAAAAACCATAAAAGTCAATGCCTGAAAGGACATACCTACTGGAGGTCTTCTTATTTTCATCTTTAATTATTATTATATTAATGATAGCCAAAGTAACTCGAGCAATGTTTAGTCGACATTTCCCTTGGTCTTCTTATAAATGTTAATTGATGATTGCTGTTAAAGAACCTATGTCTTAATACAAATAAAAGATGCATTTTCGCGTTTCATTTATTTTGTCGAAAGTTAAATCATATTTTCCCCCCTCTTCATCCACCTTTAATAATGGGAGCATTACTATTATATTGTTATCACTCCTTGCACAGAACGTGTCTACCATAAGTTGCAGCAGGCGTCGACGCCATGAGCTTCAGCCGCTTCATACAAATCAACATCCAACGTGAGCCGCGCATGTCAACAACTCCATAGGAATCCCACCTTAAGAGATAACTTCAACTCAGGGTAATCTAAACATTCTTGCTTATAACTTGGTTCCAGTAACCGCTATGGCCATTTCAAATATTTCTACACAAGGGTGTGGAAGAACACTATTTGGGTCGAATTTATTGGGCCGCATTCCAAACATTAGGGACTTGTTCAACAAACATTACCTTGTTTCGTGTAGCTTGGGCCATACGATTCACTGTGTTCTCGAGTCAGTCCGACTCACGATTCAGCTCCTATTCAGTAGCCTTTTCGTGTGAACGACTACCACGGAAATGACTCTCGCGTCCTAGGCCTCACGGCCTGTGGATCGCCTTTCCCCGGGGGGTTACCTCCCGGCGCTACTGGACGAGGCGACGGACGCGCTGTGGCGACAGCCAATTGTGCATTCTGACTAATTACTAAAGGAGTTTGGAGACTATGGAAATAGACTGTTTCCTAAGAAGCGGGTGTGGATGTCTACCCGTCGTCATACACTCTTGGAATGACCATTCGGCTACCTGATCACGATTTCAGAGCCAGGCAAAATATGAAATGGTGCGCGATATATTCAAACTGAATCACCGCTGAGCATACAGGTAGAGGTCCGCGAAAGTGACATCGAACTCGTGCCCAGTCGGGAGGTCGGAGGTATTCTGATGGTTAACTCTAGATGGTGAACTTGAGATAACTTTAACAAGAAATATAGTGTTAATGCTTTTATCAATTAAACTTGAGAAATAATGGATAACAATGCATTCATTCATAAATTGTATTAAAACACTACAATTATCCCTATGGGCGTTTGTATTTACCGCTGATTTGTGAATGCCAGCAGCCGGTGAGGCACACGGTCGCAACAGGGTCGCACCCATATTCTACGTCTTCTTATAATCAGGGTGCCTCTCCAAATAGTGAAGGTTGGCAGTCAGATCTTCATACTTCTATTTGTCATTCGCCAGGCAAAACAATTCGGCGACAATCGTATTTCCGGTCCATTCTCGAATGCTACGCAAACAAGATTTCCGTCTACGGCCAGTTCTCTCTCCTTTTCCCTGCAACTTTTCCCATCAAAAAGAGTTCCAAGAGATTGTACCTGTCCTACCTAGGTACGTAACCCAGGTATGCAGCTTTGCGTTGTTTGATGGTCTGCCAAAGCTTGCGTTTTTAGCCGACACGCCATAGAACTTCCTCACTGGTGACTTTCTGAGTCCAAGATACCGATATCATGCGTCTGTATGTCCACATCTCGAATGATTATATGCTTTCTATACGGTTTAAATCTAGAGAGACATAATGGGGATATTACTGAATTATAACTCCTGATATGCATGTGTTACTAAAGTACGAGGTAAATGTGTAGTCTCTAGATAAATATAATGATAAATAAGTTTCTATCTATAATAAATACATAGTAAACATTGCAAAATATTGATGTATAACTGAAACAGCATAATCACCAGATTATGAGGGGTTAATTGAATGTTAAATATCCAGTAAGAAGCAGAATTTTAGTAAGTATCCAAAACTGTCAACATTTGCTGTAAATTTATTTTTTTCTCTAAAGTCCTAGTCATACTTCCAAAAGGGCAAAATATGCGAATCCAGCAGGACCGAATATTAAACTAGCTAAGTTTGATAATTTCAATAACAATCGAGGGCCGATTTCGGCACCGGAATCGTTACACGTTCTGAATGCGGCGTAAATTGCTTGTAAATCTGCACATTCACCGCCAAGGGGTTAAAATTAATGTGGAGGAAAATTTATTCAGCGATATTTTCGCAATAGCACAAAAGCCTATTCGAGTAGATGTATGGGTGTAACAGTTGGCAGTGAAATGTATAGAATTGCTAGGAAGTGATCGTTTGATGAAGAGAGAATCGGGATGGGTGGTATTCAACATTCATGAAATCGGCTCGATTTAGATTTTTTATTTAGCCCTTCACTATTATAGAGATTACTACTGAATAACTGATTGCATAAGCGTTTATGTTTAAATCTATATCTATAATATGAAATAAATATTACTACATTACATATTCTTTGTATTTTAATATTTTTGAAATCTTATAAAACTCAAACAAGAAATACCTATCGATTATATTTAGTGTTAAAATTTTGTTATAATACACAAATTGGAGCAATTTTTAATAGATAATTGAACTTACAATGAATTATAAATAATATAAAAAACGAATTTATCGTTTGAAATTTGTAACACCCGATATTTTAAATGAAAAAAATAGGATTGAATAGCTAGCTGCATTAAATAACTATTCAACTATTATATGCAAGTCAAACACAACATAATTTTATAAATTCTATACAGTTGAACAGTTTTTAGCTCTTGAAGACTACAAATACTATTTTGATGCTGTTAATTTTATTTATTTTTTAGTTCATCCATAAAACCAAGTAGTGCTTATGTTTTATTTATATTTTGGTTTCCTGGTACCTCGGTAAATATGTTATCGGCTAATAATAGCTGGAAAGGTTTTTAATGGCTTCATCAGAAAGGAATATTCATTTTAAATTACTTTTATAAGAAATATTTCGATCTTTTATATCGTACATGGCATAGTTGCCGAATTTTAAATAAGGTTTTTTCGCGGTTTCCGTTTTTCAGTGATAGTTGCTGAATTTGATATTAATTTGATATTAAGTCGTCCATTATGGCCATAGAAAAGATGTACCATATCGGTCTTGGTTGGGTGGTATACTGCCCTCTTGGGCTGGGGTGCATCATCTACCTTAGATTTCTTGCTGGGCTGGGAACATTTTTGCTTAAAAGATTAATATAAGTATTAGAGATAGGTATTCGTCCATTAACCGTCTGGTTATGTTTACACGTCAATACTCTATAAGTTCACGTCTGAACTAGTTGACACTTATACAACCTTGATACAACCTTTCCATGATGATAATCTATCCATCGAATAACTCAGAGACTAAAATTTCGACGATGATAGTTTTAGTATTATTCTAACCAGCGCATAGTTTCGTTTGACTTAAGAGCCCGTTCACATATTTTTTCCAGAAAGGCAAGAAAAGTGGATTTTTGGCGTTCTAATTCCAAGAAATAAAGAGATTTCTACAAACTTTAATTACTGAACTACCTGGACCATTTCTTGATGTTGACCATAGCGGCCTTTAATTTTAGATGTAACGAATATTATTTACTTATTCAGCCCATTTTCCGAAAGTCGTTATTCGTAAAACGCTCGGAAGGCAAACTTTGAGCTCCTTAATACAGTAATATCACTACAACGAAAACCGTATACTATTTTTTTTTATGTCCGTCATGTATTCTTGATGTACACTACGGCTTTATTTTTTCGTTTTTTGACCACATATCCAAGGTATACATTACTTACAATTACACAAAATTAAAAAAAAATCTTCCTGTATCATTCTAATTTTCTCAGAAATAAAATAAGATTCTTATATAATACTTATACTATATTAAAGTTCACTCTTTTAGCAATACGACATAACATAAATTATTGTCATTAGAAAGGAGAAAACACTGCAAAAAACAATTAGAAATTGTGTATATATTTGCTTGCGCAAGAGAAGAGCGCTCAGTGCCGCGGTTTTTCTCCCAGGGTTGAATAGTTATTTATTTATTTATTTATTTATTTATCCTATCTTTTATAGTTACATCCAAAAAAAAATGCGTTCATTTTTTCAACTCATTTTAAAAGAATACCTACGCTATTTTGTAATACGGCTCTTAAACATTGAGCCGCAGCAGCCAGAGGGTGGGGACGGGTAATGAGGTCTCATCTGACAGTGAAATTCGATATTAAGAGCAGCTACCATGCTGGTAAATTGCATTGTTCAAGGTAAATTAAAATGACAAAATTGGCAATGTCGGCTATAAAACACGAGCAAAAGACAACCTAAGATATAGAAAACGAGTAGCAATGGAAAGGGCGGCTCAGCAGGTATCTAGGAGTTCTTGGTACCTGCTTCAATTCTTATTATTTTCGTGTTTTTTTTAATTACTATTAATTATTAATTAATTTTGGTTACTTTTATTGTTTAATATTATTTGAAATTTTATTTTATTTTATTTAACACGATTCTGTATTCTATTTTAAATATTTTCTATTGTTATCAATAGTTAGTTATTATTAGTTACACTTTGTAATGGTGACGGTAATATATATTTCTTTTTTCTTCTTTTGCGTATTGCCGAATATATGTGAATATGAAACTAGAGAGCTCGCTGCCTTGGAATAACGCTTGCACTTATTTGGGCAGCAGCAGTACATACTACATGCGAATGATCATATCGGCCGTGTTCAATTTTTATTTCTATTTTAATTATGTAAATAATTGTTCATTGAAATGAATATTAGTGATGCGTATGCATTGTCCCATTATTGTACCATTATTGGAGTAGCTGAGATACAAGATATGTCAAAATGCGAACGTGTGCGGTTCGGTCAACGATGGCCCAAGCACGGCTATAAAACACGGCCACGAACCTGGTGCCACGAACCTGATGCCACGAACCGGCCACGAATCGGCCACGGACCTGGTGCCCGTAGCCCCTAGAGGTCTCACACATAATTTCTTTTATAAATTAAATTATTCGTGACACATTAGATTTGGGAAATATTAACGTCAATTCCTCGAATAAACATTCCGTCATATTCACAAACCATATTTTGCTAATTTTCTTAATTTCATACACATTACGCACCAACCCATTGAAATATATACTCGTATATGACTATGAAAATGCAAATTTTTTTTTCGACGCCATACCCCTCTGCTGAAGCCCTACAACTAGATGGATATTCTTCAGTCCGGTCGCGAGAACAGCGTAACTTGCCGTTGACAGCTTCGTATTTACTTTGAAGCACCTCGTCGTATTTTTATCTGTTTAGTTTAAAGAAGCAACACGTACGTGGGAATAGCGAGAGGGGAGCGAGGGGACGAGGAGAGGAAGGTGAGTGTGAGGGTGGAAGTGCGATCATATCTCGTTCCGTCGACTGTCATCTCTGTCTCGCAGGCTGACTGATGCCGGCCTAAGTGCATCGCCTGCTCGCCACCATTCATGTCTTACCCACAACGTTTCTCGCCTTTCGCGGCATACTCACCTGTGTATAAAATATAGCCAAACGAGATCAAGAGGTCATCAATAAACTTATTAACAACTGCTTCTTATTCTTTATTAACCGACTTCAAAAAAAGGAGAAAGAAATATTAGAAAAATCATGGCCCTAAATTCGGCCAGATTATAGAAAGAGTGGCCTATCAGCATCTCCTTGATGTTTTTTTTAATTTTATGTCCTCCAGCTGTTTAAATTTTGTAAGGAGTAGATTATATAATTAAATGCTAAGGTACAAGTAGCCTTTCTGTACTTTTGGTAGTCGTATTCGAGGTACGCATAAAAGGGAGCTACCGCGGGTATGATGCGAGTGAATGTCTGCATTAATTGCAGTTTCTGTGAGGTGCTGTCTAGCATACATTAAACACTGGTATATGAACGCCGAATACATAGTTATTACCCTTGCCTTGGTGAAATTATATGCGACATGTAACAACATTTTATGCGAAATCTATACTATTGTAACAACACTATAATCAATGCTGAAAGTAAGATCATGTCGTCCGATAACCACAGCATCACACTCATTCCAAACAAAAAAGAGGAAGTAATTATAACACTTAAAAATAAATAGGCTCCAGGTTTAAATGGAACTGGTACCTATATTTATAAATTAGCGATAAGTGTCATTCGAATATATAGAATTTTAGACCGATTTCTATGCTTAACTCACTCTCTAAAATTATTGGAAAGGCTTCAAAGAAAAGGTTAATAGAATATTTGAATTCTAAAGATTTCTGCACTAAAATCTGTTTGGGTTTCGTGAGGGGTACAGTGGCATATCACATGGATAAGGGTGATACAATTTAGCCACTCATTTTAAATCTGTAAAAAATTAAACCGGAAAACAAAATGACGATTAAAAAACCTTAGTATGATATTAAGAATTGAGGAGAGAAGAAGTAAATATTTCGAGAATAGAGGCAGACAAAATAAAAAGAGTTGACGCAGTTTGCTCCAAATGTGACAAATAATTCTCTGTACCTGGTTGGCATTTTTTTTTAAATTTTAACATTTGGTATGTAATATTTTAGTATTATTATTTTTTTATAATGGTTGTCATATTTGGAGTCAACCGTTTCGCTTTCGGCTTCATTGCTTTTGCTTTTTTAATATTTTTATTTCCATTCTTTTCGCTTTTCTGCGTTCGCTTTTTTAGCACTTTGTGTGAGTTTTTAATTTTTCAAAAAATATCATAAGTACATAGATAAATGCATTGAATTTAGTGGCATTGATATCGCGAAGGAAAACTGAACTATTGCAAGGATAGGAAAGGAGAGGGATGGGATATAGGTATTCAAATTAAACTCTTTGCTATTCTCATTTTCGCTCTGTTTTGAAACAATTTGTATACTCACTATGTAATCACTTCCTTCCACTTACCGGGGATAGTAGATATCGTGGTGTGGAGGGGAACGAGCGACGTGTGGGTGGGTGCAACACGTTGCAGACGTTACAAGAAGGAAAAGGCAAGGTCACGCCACCACCGAAACCTTTGAGGGTCTAAATGGCCGTATCGAGCCGTATCGCTCGTACGTCCGTCTTATAAATCCTTTCGTCTTAATGACGACGCCTCCTAAAGCGAGAACTACACTGGCTCGAATCAGGTAACAATGTGAATTTATATTTATTTATTTTTATTTTATTCTGAATAATTGGTACACAAACAATACTCTAACAAATAACATACACGAATTATTACTAATATTTTGATATAATTCCTTATTAGAGCATAATAACCTATGTGTCCTCCGTATGATATATTATTTATTGCCTTTGTGCCGTTTAACTGACGATTCAAAAAAAATCTGTTGTTTCTACCCAAGACTTTCCCGGCAAGTAGCCAAGGACTGATATCATTTGAATATTTTGTCATAAATAAAATCGATGAGCCTATCTCGGCCGGCGGAAGAACCCGATTGTGTTTCATTGCGACGCCTTGAGTGGCGCGGTTTGTTTCTCTGCTGAGGGCGGGCTAAAGCCAAGTTCCAACAGATGGCTTTAATATTTAATTAAAATATATATGGATTTGAATTTCATTATTGTAGCTTGTACAGGGTTAGTTTTAATTTAGTGACTTACTTAAAGTGTGTGTATCTGTACAAGCAACTAAGCAACTTTACATGTTTTTTTTTTTGGAAAAAGTCTAAAAATTTATTTATTTTGACTTGTTTTTTTTTTTAATTTTATGTTTAGAAAAATAGTATATGAAGAGGTGATCGCGTTGCGCTATCTAGCGGTAGGTAAATATACTATTAGTAGATGGCGCAGTGCACTTAACGCTTGGCAAATTTTTTTCGTCAGGTTTTTCAAAATTACCAAAAAAAACATATTTTTATCCCAATTTGTTTGATTAAAACTTTTTCTTTGCTCGTACTGGATTCAACCAGATCAAGCATGTCACTAATAAAAAACCCATCCTGTATATAAAAAAACAAAATTCGTTCCCTAATACGTTCCCCACTAAGGCTAGTGCTATTTAACCGACTTCAAAACAAGAAGGAGGTTATCATTTCGGTTGTATTTTTTTAAAAATGTTTGTTACCTCAGAACTCCGTCATTTGAAAGCATATATATCTAGATTGTTCGCATTTATATCGAAATCCTGTGCTGATGATGGGATCCATGAGGAATTGACAGAACTCCTCAAATAATATCATATGAAGTTGATAATTTACATGTTGTTTCAGTTTCGATGATAATGCATTTTTTATAGTAAGCATGAACTGATCCTTCACCCAGCGTTGGCTCCCGACGAGGGGACTCCTCAAAGGTCAACAGCACAGACACGAAATTTTGATATGATAGTCCGTTCTAAGTTTCACCATGACACGGCTGCTGCACCCAGGGTTGGCTCCCTACAAGGGGACTCCTCAACGATCAATAGCACTGACATAAAATTTTGAATATGCGTTCAATTACAACAGCCTGTTCCAAGTCTCACCAAGACTGGACTGCGGCACCCAGGGTTGGCTTCTATCAAGGGAACTCCTCAACGGTCAACAGCACAGACACGAAATTTTGTATACGCATTAAATTATGATAGCCCGTTCAAAGTTTCGCCATGAAATGGCTGCTGCACTTATAAAAAAAACACTAAAAACACGCTTTTGTAAATGCACGTAAAAACAAAAAAATATTTACACGTCAATATACATCGTATATAGATTTATCAATATTATTCTATTTACACTCTCCATGTACACTCTCTATATACATTTTATACAGGCACATATGTCAATATTTACACTATTTACACTCAATATTTACATGTCAATATATAATAGGTTTGTTATAACCTTGAAGCCTGATCGTGTTCAAAGTCCATTACGTGACCTTTCCCACAAGTGCAAACACGACTATGATACGATATTCCAGCATGGAATGCCAGTTCCTATCTTCCGGCTTCATCATCATGCCTTGAAACTTAATCGTGGTCAAAGTTCATTACAAGACCTTTCTAACAAGTCCAAACACGACTATGATACGATATTCCATCATGGAATGCCAGTGCCTATCTTCCGGCTTCATCATCATACCTTGAAACCTAATCGTGGTCAAAGTTCATTCTAAGACTTTTCTAACAAGTCCAAACACAGCTATGATACCATGTTCATCATGAAGTTCCGGTTCATATCTTCCGACTCCATCATCAGATCAGTTCGACAGTACCGTATTGTCATCAGAACTACATACAGCTGCCAATTTTCATGACGCTACGATCCTTGGAAGATGGTTAAATTAGTTACCTTAGATTCCATTACATAGTTAGTTACATACAGGTCGACCTAATAAAAGCGTGTTAAAAATTGAAGTCGTTTTTTTTGTAATAATAGTGGGCTACTAATAATAACTAAATGACAAATGTGTAAAAGTTGATGATGTATGTAGTGCAAAGCTCCCGCTAGCGCATCCGCGTTGTCCGCGGCTCGGCCGGCCGCGGCGTGACGTGTGACCGGGAGCCCAGATAAAAATGTTTTATTGGTACAAAACGAACGGCTGCCCTACGTGAGTCCGTAACTAAAGGCACTTAGTGATTTATAAAAGGCGCTGTTACACATGCACTTATCGGCTATCTCGTGATTATCTTTTGATATTTTAATTCCGCTTGAAAGGGAGCAGACTTCTGTGCGCGGCTGACTCTGTCCTCGGACGCGTACGCCTTTGAGATAATGCGCGGACAGCCGGTGAGAAACTGGCACCGGAGATTGCCGGGAGTAAACAGCTCAACCGTATGTCACCCTCTTCTTTTAAATCCGATCGAAACATCATCGATCATCATCGGGAATAAGGTGGTTCATCACGGTTTTTTAATTCCCCATAATTTTCTAATCTAATCATTTACCATAATCTTCCAACTGGCTTCGATTGTGAAGCGAATGGGTGGTAAGGTGAACACTCACATGTGGCAAGACAGCTGTCTTAAACCTACCACAGCCGGTCGTTAATCCGGAATCCACCGTTCACCACCCAGAAGTGTAATAATAGTTTATGATACTTCGGTCGGTGAATTCCATGGCAGCTCCGTTTGTATTTTATTTATTAAAGTTATAGATGCCCTTCGTTTATTAGAAAAAATAGCTTTCCGTGAAATCGTAATTTCACGAACTTGCGATGTTATTTTCAAGTGATTTCAGTGATTTATTTTCAATGCCAACAATCGTCAATTTAAAAATTCCACGACAAATGAAGGGTTACTACGGTGAAGAATTATAAATATTCGTTTTCATTTTAGCCAGGGTTTGTTAGAAGGGAAAATAGATTTTGCATTTAAACGAAATATAGATTATATAGATTAGTTTTAAAAACAAACCTTTTTCTTAAATTTACACCTCATTAAAAATTATTTCAATTTGAAAAAAATTGCCTTGGTCGGTTTCTCCGTAATCCTTCGGATTTTGTTAAAAATACAATTATTAAGGACATGCAAACCCTGCAATATTATAAAATTCGACTCAATAAAAGCTAATATATCGTACCTACTTTTTTAACAGACATAAATTTATTTTATTATATTAATTATCTTTTGTCTATAAAATTTTGATTTTGGCTACAAAAATAACAGAAACTGAATTACAACCATAACCGATTTTATTATTCTTTTCTGCTTATTCGATTCTGTGATCCAACTGGGACTAACCCAGTGGACAGAGCTCTAATAATACAATAAATTATTTAAACGTTATAGTAAATAAAAAGCGCATAAAACTAAATTGCCCTAAAATATGGTCCTCAAAAATATAAATCGCAATTCCATTATGAAACCGGTATTAAAATTTAACGTAAAATTCCGTCAAATAGAGTGAGACAAATAGAATCGTAACTATCAATATATATATAAAAATGAATCACCGTGCGTTAGTCTCGCAAGATCTCGGAAATGACTCGACCGATTTGAATTATTTTTTATCGTTTTGTTTGCCTTGATTCAGGGGTGGTTAACAAAAAAAAATATTTAGGAAAAACTCAAAGAAACAACTGATAATCAAAAAAATCGACATCGGACATTTTGGGAAATACGCCACTTTCTAGATGGCTATCGCGGCGATCCTATTGTTTGACAGCTGCGCCATCCATAACTGTTATTTATTCCGTACAATGTGTAAAATTTCAAAAAGTCGAAATGTCAAAAAAGTCGAAAAGTCAAAAAAGTCAAAAAGGTCGAAAAAGTAAAAAAGGTCAAAAAAGTCAAAAAAAGTCGAGAAAGTAAAAAAATCTAAAAAGTCGAAAAAGTCAAACAAGCCGGAAAAGTCAAAAAGCCATAAAAGTAAAAAGAACTCGTAAAAGTTAAAAAGTAAAAAAAAACATTCAATCACCAAACGAAACTCAAACCGTACATGATTCGGCCATATTATAGATTTTAATGAATTGGATTTGGAAGGTTAAGGTAATAAACGCTTATGAAGAGTTACAATCAAATCAATTTTAGGTGGTACGAAGTTCACCTCGTCAGCTAGTAACTTTAATATATTCCAAACGTGTGGGAAAATCATAAAAATGAGTCGTTATGAACAGTTATACTGCTCAGTTAAACTAGTCTGCAATGATTCCTAACCTATAAATATCGTCTTCATCTTTGTCGTCGTGAAAACTAGCCGAAAATACTGCTTATTTTCATGTCGCACGTCATACAAAAATGTCTACCTACTGCAATTTTTGCTCTCTATATGTCAAATCGGATAGAAATCGATAGAAATAATAAGAATAATAAAAAAATAAGACCAGGATAGAAATCGCCCTTGCATCATTCAATAAAATGAGAAATGTCTTGTGTTACCGGAAAATAAATCTAAGACTTAGAACTCGGATCCTGCATTGCTACATCTGGCCAGTGGTTATGTACGGAAGCGAAGCGTGGACAATAAAAGATAACACCAGACGGCGGCTAGAATCTTTTAAGATGTGGTGCTACCGTCGATTGCTCCGTATAAACTGGCCCCATAAAGTTAGCAACGAAAAAGTGCTTCAGCGTGCTGGTACGATCCAAAAATTGTTGCACACCGTCAAAAAGCGCAAGATTGAATATCTGGGGCACGTGCTGCGGCATGACAGATATCAGCTGCTTCAACTGTAGGTTAGCTCTAAAATATTGCCTGCAGGCAATAAGCTCGCCTTTTCTTAAAAATGAAGAGTTTTATTATTATTATAATATCGATGGGCAATATTGAGGGTAAACGACGCCGTGGAAGGAGGAAAAAGTCGTGGTTGTGCAATGTCAGAGAGTGGACCGGGATCACCAGTACGGAACAGCTTTTCCGGATGGTACAAGACCGACAAAAGTATTCAGAGCTAACGGCCAACCTTCAGTAATGGAGAGGCACTTCAAGAAGAAGAAGAAAAATATGCAAATCATGATAATAAAATAAAATGCTTTAGGGAAAATATACCTAATAGTTCATGCAGAAATACTGCGACTAATTAACTGATACATTTTGCTTTTGCATTTGAATATTTATGTAACTAATAAATAAAAATAAATAAATATAACCAATATATGTTTTATTATTATTATAATATTGATGGGCAATATTGAGGGTAAACGACGCCGTGGAAGGAGGAAAAAGTCGTGGTTGTGCATTATCAGAGAGTGAACCGGGATCACCAGTACGGAACAGCTTTTTCGGATGGTGCAAGACCGACAAAAGTATTCAGAGCTAACGGCCAACCGTCAGTAATAGAGAGGCACTTCAAGAAGAAGACGAAAAATATGTCAAATCATGAAAATAAAATTAAATGCTTTAGGGAAAATATACCTAATAGTTCATGCAGAAATACTGCGACTAATTCACTGATACATTTTGCTTTTGCATTTGAATATTTATGTAACTAATAAATAAATATAACCAATATATGTTGAAGCATAAATGAGTATTTTATTTTTCTATTTATGTAGCATATCCCATATTTTTATTAACAAGGTTAGACTAAAATTGTCACTATATTGTTATATCTTAGTATAGGCGAGGCCTAGTTAGGATGGCTCTGCAACTGCAAGTATGTGTCAGATTGATAGATTTAATACAGAATTTTGAATTTGAATTTGAATTGAATATTATTAACCTTTCGGGACGATTTTATATATTATTATATCCATAAAAATTTTGGTTCACTAATGATGAATGTTTCTCGATACTACCGATTCGCTTTGAAATCTTTTTGTATATGCACTAAATAGAATATAATAGAATAGATTCTTCATTAAAGCCCGTAATTTGTGTAAATGTAATTGTATTATCAAATATACCGAAACTGTCAAAATATTGGAATTTTAATGAAAAAACATCTCTCTTGGCAAGATCAAGCAACCACGGCAAGCTTAATTAAACCAAGTAAGTCGTAGCATTCTCCATGGTTTTATTGTCTTCGGCTGTTTCAGCAATTTCTACCGATATCGGTAATAAATGATTGGGTCCACACTGTTAACGCCAATACTTGACTACCATGATGATTGTTATATAAATACAAATGAGTTTATTTTGAATAATGTGGAGCATCTGTTAAATATCTGCTTGAGGTATATCTTTAACTTGAGAAAGTTCGATTACGTTAGCTGCTTTCGTGAGCAACTTGACTGGCTTCCTATTCGCGATCTAAGAAATTTGCATACGTTGTCGCTACTCTACAACATCCTCAATAACGCTTCGTCGCCCTTCTATCTCAAGGAGAAATTCCAGCCTTTGGGAGGCCGCGGTCTTTCACTTCAATCAAGCCGGGATAACACACTCGCCATTCGGCTATGCTATCTTCTGTTTACACGTACCCACTCTTTCACAGTTCATTTTGCTCGTTTATGGAATCAGCTGCCACACTCTGTCAGGCATGCACTTTCGTTGCTCTTTGTCAAAAAGTTTTTGAAGAAACCTTCGGTTGCACATATTCACTAACCAAATACCCCTACTTATACTCTTCTTTATCTTTCCCTCTGCAAAAAATATTAAAAGTCGTATATTGTAACCCTAAAATAACATTGGCATATCAAGAGCATATGATCCGGGTCAATATCATCGGTAACTAAAAAAACTAGGTAATTGAAATAAAACGTATTTTATAAACTTAATACTTCTCCAATAAAGTAAATCAAACTCCCTAGTTGCTATAAAGTAATGCTATCAAAAAGGCTTAAACAATATACATGATTTTTTGAAAATCAAACTACGAATATACTGCAATTGTTTTTGCTTTTGTTTCGGTTCTCTTACTAAAAAAAAAATAAAAGCGTTTCTGGTATTCAATATTCATTATTAATATGTTAATTATTGAATAAGCTAGCACACTTACTTTCCAAGATATTCATTGCTCTTGAGTGCATTTACATTAGTTTATTTTAAATTTAACTTTATTACTTCTATGTGTAGTGTAGGATGACAATTAAAAATTCGGTTATCAAATTGCAAGATATTGCTATAGGGAAAATAGAATAGAATAGAATAACTTTATTGTACTGCAAAAACATAACTTAATGAGTATTACACTGGTTTTATAAAAAAGACAATTTATGCACAAATGGCGGACTTATCGCTCTAGCGATATTTTACAGTCAACCATTATTTATTTATTTATTTATTCAAGTAATTAAAGAATAATTTGAAACAATTTTATCTTAGGAACTATGCATAGAAATATTTTAAACATTGAATAAATAGCAGAAAATGAATACATTGCAAAGTCCAGTGACAACGCCACCTAACTAGGCCGGGACCTGTTCTAAGGTGAACGTTTAATTTTGAGCGTGCTTGTTCAATATTGTGATTATTACAAAAACAAAATATTTTCGTAACAAAAAAATAACAATAAAAAAATAAATTGTCGTAATAAAATAATTATTTGATCACTAAAGAATAAACATGCAACAACTACCTTAAAAACTATTAAATACTTAAAATTAAAATTACTATTGTGCGAAAATTCCTCATTTTGTTGATATTTTTTTTTAAACCAGTGTAATATTCCTTATGTAAAGGTATTTTTATCATAATAAAGTTATTACATTCCATGTACTAACCTTTATTAAAATTAATGTTATATGTATAAACATATTAAATTCTTATTTAGTTTCATATAGAGAATCATCCACTCGTGTGGTGCCAGTAAATTAAATGAAATAAAATCTAAATTCAAATATAAATTGAAAATGTTTTTGGAGAAAATAAAAAGAATTATACACATATTAAAGTTAACTTGATCCTGAAGTAAAGTTAAGTTGAATATAGTAGACTGCTGAAACTCCTCTGCTAATCAATATATTATATCTGAAAATATATAATTGCAAGAACCCATTTATTAATGAGGTGCGGAACCCTCGGCGTACGAGTCAAACTCGCACTTGACCGGTTTTATTTTTTCTTTAGCAATAACTGGATGCGGCCTGTGTTGCATCGCCCATCGCAACGCGTCCGCGTCGAGCCACAGTAATATTTCATTAACGGCGGAGCAAGCGGCGATTAAAATTTACCTAAATTGCCTATGTGGAAACATCTACCAGTCTTACCCGTGGCCCCGGTCACGTGACCATCGCTTCGGGATATGCCGAGGGACTGAGACTGCAATAATTTATAATAACGTAGGAGTGAACTCAACATATTTAAACTGATGAGGTGCTGTAATTCTTCTTATTAGTGGACATCAATCTGGTCAGTCTGAAAGTAGAGAAATAGGTAGGTGGTTTGTCACGTTTTTTGTTATTTCCCATTTGTTTCTAATAGGTATATTGAAGTTACAGATACAATTGGATTACTAATAATATATACGAAAAAATAGCTTTCAGCGAAACTAATCTTTCGAATTTGCGATATTTGAAAGTTTATATTCAAAGGAAGTTTATATTATTAAATTAGTTTATATTCAACGCCAAAAATGGCCATTAAAATAAAATCACGACAAATTTTGTTTTAAAACAAAATGAACGCCTTCCAATCGTCGCGGAACCATACAATTCGGGTCGTTGAAACCTAATTTACTTCAAAGTTTAGTAAACAAATAACAGGTATAAATGAATAATGAATAATTTCAAAGGTATGCGAAAAGTATTAAATTTAATTCAATTCAATTTATTTTTCTAAATTCTTTATCGATTGATTAAACTGACTTTACATATGAAAATATTTCAAAGTAATAAAGAACACTGATACCTAATAAATAATCATGATAATAATATTATAAACAACAATGATAATAATATTACAGCAAAACTATTATGTCAAAACTATTAAGTCGTTACGAACAGCCTTATTACGAATATTTAAACCAACCAAAAGGTAGTTTTACTCACGAACCGAGGGTCTCGTACAACGTACCTAATTTATTACAAGTTCTATGATAATATAACATAAACAATAGTTCGCGATCAAACGATGCGTGGATCGGATATAGCAGTGCGTGAAATCTTAAATATAATTTCGACGAGTTTCTGCCTAACATATCCTTACTTGATCATACAGAAATATAAATATATTTACTGTCAGAATTACGGTGATAATTATTACCACTCCGATTCTCATAATTCCCTGATACGGTAACAAATTGATTTTTTAAAACTTATTTGGTATACGTGTAATATTAAATTAGTTGCTATCATTATTGCGTTGGTTCACCTATAATATCAATAATTAATGTTTTTTTTTATTACAATAGAAGGAAATTAGAAAAACAAAATAATAATAATAAACAAAACAAGATACAATTTTATTAAAGATATAAAATGTATTTTCATAAATAAAAAAAATACAGTATTAAATAATAATTGTCTCTGGAATGTGCAGAACTTACAAGAGAAAATAACTCATCAATATCATTAAAGAAATTTAAAATCGCATATAAAATATAAACAAACTTTAAATATTTTTTTCGTACTTTTAATAATATTTTTTTTTAAATCACCAATAACATTAAATGACTTCCAAAAGTTTGAATATAAAATAAAAACAGAAAATATATGTAGGTACGTGATTTAAAATTGGGTTCGATGGAGATGAGGAGAAGGGTGATTTCGACGTTAAGCAAAAAAAATACTATTGTACTTTTGGACGTTTTGACAAATATTTACGATAACATAATGACACAGTGGATTTATGGATTTTTGTTTAAATAAGGGCTAAATAATTGGTTAATATCTAGGAGTGTGTTTGCATGTAATGTGATTTAAATATTATGTCAAATGTATTTTTTACTTTTAGGTGTATTCTTTAGCCTTTAAGTTTAACGCTTCGCAAGCCGGGTGCTATTGTCACGTCGCGGCCACAGAAGAAAAAATCCACCGCGGCGCGTCGCGTGCGCTTACGTCATTTTCCTATGTACTTAGGACACATTGCATGACCCGGTGGTCGTTTTGTTAATTCGTCAGATTTATTTTATATATTGTTGCAGAGGCAATATATTTTATATATTGTTGCAAAGGCAATATATTTTATATATTGTTGCAGATGCAATATATTTTATATATTGTTGCTATGCCTTTGGCAATTTATCCAAATACAAAAGTTCATATTTTCAGAATTATTAACCAGTTTCTATTTTTAAACTAGCTGACCCAGCAAACTTCGTACCTCCTAACAGTCAATGAATATCGTGTTACAGATTAGCTGAACTTAATTTATGATTTTATGAAAGTAATACAATGAATACAAAATAAATATTAAGTTCACTATTTTATTAAGATAATAACACAAAAAGAAATATAAAAGTACAAAAATTAAGTATATCAATCGTGTGTCAGCAAGACATGATTGAATTAATTTATTTACATATTGTGCAGCATGGTATGCACTCGGTTTAATTCTCTTCATTGAAGCACCTTGTGATATACGTCATTTTTTGTTTTTTTATTAAGCGCAAGAACAAATAAAGCGGATGATTTGTCGACAAGTGAACATGCCACGTACAACTGACCTTGAGAAAAACACGGATTTACATTTTGTATGGGAAAATGTTTTTTCTTTTATTTTAATTTTTCGTCAATTTTCCAATTTTCGTTTTTAATAGTTATTCTGCTATTCGGGACGGAGACAAATACAACAATTAAAAAACCATGAAAATCGGTGTAGCCGTTCTCGAGTTATAAGTGTTCGATTCCCAAACCCGACTTTGTTTTATATATATATATAGATAGATAGTTATAGATAAAACAGAAACTGAAATAACTAAATATATTGCTTATTTTTGCACCTAAACTCGTATTTATTTATGCTATAAAACGTGTATAGAATCGGTATATTCTTGATTGCATTTTTATGCTGAACATAATGCGTATCGTAAATGTAAATGAAGCGATTTGGATTTACATATTATTTACACAGGGCACTACTGGAACCTATAGTTTGATAAACGTTGTTGTCAAATTTCACAACGGGCGGGTTTATTGTCAAACGACAATCTCTTACAACCAACCCTACCATAAGGTGTTTATATGTACATTTGACTGAGATAAATGTAAGCGGTGACTGAGGTGCGGGGACCAGCGTTCGGTCTCCCCACTACACACATTAGTGCTGTGATTTCACTCGCCCGGTGCTCCTCGACAGTAATAAGTATAAGTATGTACACTATCGAAAAACCGCGTGTTCTACGAACGCCAGTCCCTGTACCTCGGCTACCGCTTATATTTAGCTCAGTCCCCAACAGTATGTGTGCTTGTCATGTTATGGCATTCGCGCAACAGAATTGAAACGCGATTCCGTTAATTAAAGGTATCCCAACGGAAAATTGTGACACAGCCGGGAATCGCACCCGAACCTTACAATGTAAGATCAGGCTACCTAACCACTATGCCACTGGTCTATTGAGGGTGTTGTGTACATTAATGTGCGCATTTAAAAAGAACTGCTATATGTCGATAAGCAATGAAAGCAGAATTCGTTATTTTCTCCTCAGTAAAATAATCTTGACAAGAACTCCTGTTCGTCTATTGAAATATTCTACGCAGTCCTCTTTTAGGGGAACATTTTTTCTGCTAGTTGCAGCGTTTCCCCGAAATTACACCGTAGGGAATAATCAAAAACTAACATTACTAAATGGTTAATAAAATAGTAACTATTTTATTAACCATCAATTTTTAGACAACTGTTGTCTCACGGTTCCTCGGGAAGGACAGACGCTTGGTCACTGGAGCGTGCTCATCTCTCGCGCATTCCTGCCTCTTTTTGGCTTCTTTGGCCAAGGCTCGCTCATTTCAGAAGGCCAGCATTATTGGAAACGCCCTCAACACGCAACGCGCCCGACGCGAAACAGTAGTTAAAATATTTGTGGGGGGATTACCCGGCGAGGCTGATCGCTTATTATAAGATGCCCGGTATGGCATTTGAGCGTTTCAGTATACTTATTAAACTCTGATAATAAATTAAAAGGCTGCAGGAAAGAAAACGAGAGCGATGAGTAATAAAAAGAGATACAATTTGTAGGGCCTTGTAATGGATAGAGACTAGGAACGATAGACTACTGAGTAAACGTACAGTATTCAGTATTCAATTTATTTATTCAGAATATATAATAAAATCATGAATTATCAGTTAAAGCTAATTATCGCATATTAGAATTCATCATTTGCTAGTAATATATGAATATATAAAACTATTTTAGCATAAATATTAATTAATTTGACAATAGCGTTGTCTAAAGTCAGCTTTACACGGCAGACAAATAAAATAAAAAAATAGAGCTGAATCCAATTATTATAAGAATATTAATAGTCATCTTAGGCACTCTATATAAAAAATAATCACACAATAGAAAGTATCAAAACAAAATTGTAAAAAAACAGCGTATGTAATGGTCAGGTATGTTATGTTAAACATTGTAATCTACATATTAAATATTAAATTCATAATGTTATTATTGAACAAAAAAAACTAAAATGAGGTACCTGAAATTCATATTAATGTTATTCCCATTTGAAAGAATTAGCATGCTCAAAAATATCACCCAGCTTATAGAAAGCATGTGTGGATTGCAGCCTTTGTTTAATAAGGCTGCAATCACCTACATATATGGTGATTCTCTCGTGATATAAACTATAAGTCTGAGATTCATAGAAACCACATATCCTTGTATTGTTTCACCTTTAAACCCTATCGTGTGTTGAAGCACACCCCAGTGGGTGACTTATCGATAACCATTTCTTTGTCTTATATCTCACATCCTACGGTATTAATCCTGTAACTACTATTCTGGGTTTTAAGTGTTCATACCAATCGTACACTACACTACTCCATACACTACATACACTACTCCGGCGTTTGATATTCCATGTATTCTCAATGCGTTTACGGCACTTTACTCTGACGGTAGCTAGTCGTGTATGTGTGGCTCCTTTCGTGTTTATTTCATAAATACGTTTCATTTTTCAGTTCGAGCCTTTTTGGTGAGCTATATTTTGACGCTTATGTGTTTAACTCCTGCGGTGTTGAACTAGTGAAAATAAATTATTTAATTTATAAAACTCAGAAACTTGGACAGTGATTCGAGACGAATGAAAACGGAGTCTAACACAGTGATAACAAATCTGAACACAGTGACAGCTGCACCGACTAGAAAAATAAATATTCTTCTATTTGTAGCTTAATTTTCTTGAAATGTATGTAAGAAGTTAGACTTAATTAAGTTTAAGAAATGTGTTGATATTCATTAAAGTGATGATTAACCTCTCATTAATCTCATTAACCTCTAGAATAAAATTTCCACATAAATACAAATTGACATAATTTGATGAAATACTCTTTATTGTGAAAATGTCACAATGGGCGGGTTTATTGTCATATGACAATCTTTTAAAACCAACCCTACTACGACGTGTAATATGTATGTGTGCGTGTAACATGTCTGTAAGTGTGTGTCTTGTTATTGCATTCGATCCACAGAATTGAAAATGCAATGCCGTTAATTTGATCACAACGGAAAATGGTGACCCAGCCGGGAATCGAACCCGGGACCTTACAATGTAAGATCAGGCGACCTAACCACTATGCCACCGGGCCGTGTCAATTTGACGCTTAGCAAAATTTTATTCCTTCGTCATGTATTTTTTCACGTCGTTCGTTTCTTTCAATATATAATAAAAGTTAATTTTTTCTGTATTTTTTATTTTATTTAAATTACATAAAGCACGAGATACACATTAAGACAGCAGTAAAAAAATATGTGTGCTTGGGCCAGTCGCGAAAAAGAAAGCACATTGCAGCACCTTGATCACTACGCCAATGCCACCTAACTAGGCCTAGGCTGATACTAGTGCAAGCGTTAGAGAAAATTGTTTATCCTTAGCAAAGGTTTGGTAATAAATAAAGAACAACAAAAGGAATCAAGTTGTGTACGTATGTGTATTTAAAAGCTCATGTATTATCATTTAAAACAATAAATTTAAGATGGTATTCAAATTTATGAAGTAAGTTAAAATGGTCAATGGTATTTCAAATTAAAAAAAATATTTCAAATAAATTTCAAAATCGTCCTAAAAAATTGTCAATAACAATATTAAAATAAAGTCGAAATTAAAAATAAAATCATTAATACTCAATATATATCAAATTAAAACTTATTCAGAACTCAAAAAGAAGAATATATGTATACCTACAAAATAGGTTTTATTATATTAAAAATATAATTAAAATTATCATCGAGTAAATAAATAAAAATCGAAATCATAACATCGAATCATTAATGGGAGTATCTCTATAAAATGTACATTACATATACATTTGCTGTTTTCATTACAACAATGATAATATATAGGGTACTTATATTTGATATCTGTAGCTGTTGCAAAATTACAAAAATCAGAATCGGCCTATGCGAGCAGTTATGCTATAAATATTGTTGGGTCGCAGCGTCGGCCCAAGGCGCCTGAACAATCAGGCACCTCGCGAGAAACCTGACGCAGGGTACGCAGCCCTGCCACGCCACACCCAGAAAGCCGGGTCAATAGGCTCGGCTCACGAGAATTTCCGTTAGTGGGTAATACACCAGCAGTTGACATGATGGGTCTTCAACAGGGCTAATTCACTGAATGCGGCGTCTGCATCGCACAAAATATTGGCCAATATTGGCCAAAATTTATATCTTTTTGGACCTCTGAATTTCGTGGATAAACAATATACATGATACTGCTAAACTATTCTATAGAGCGGGGGTGTTACCTATAGAGCGGGGGTGGTTGCGTACCTGACGGCGACTGCTCTTGAAATGACCATTGGCCATCCGATCCCGGGTAAGAGGCGGGCAAAGGACGCCATGGTCCGCGATAGATTCGGTATTCACCGTTTCACCGCTTCGTAAGGGAGAGGACCGCGCAAGCGACCTCGAACTCGGAACCAATCGAGAGACCGGAGAAATCTGGTCACAATTGGTAGTAAGGGCGCGAGTGTCGCCCGTCAGGTAGCATTCCTGGCTATCTTGCGGTAAGGCGTTGGTCTCTTACGGGTTGTGGCGTAGCTAGACGCTGGATTGTTTTGTCCAAAGTCTTCACGCTTCCTGCAGGTCGATAGAACGACTAATCGTTAAAACTTCCTGTGGTGACGGGCTCGCCCGTTGTAGTCGACAACTCAAGTTGCTAAACTATTCTACAACTTTGTATATGGTGATAAATAATAATACGACTAAACTTAAAGCAGTTGGCTATAATATTTTGACGACTCATATTGATCAACGGTCGCTTTAGTATTGTGTAAATAAATCCGTAAAGCCTGAATCGTCATACTCTGAAATAAAACTCTCTTCTTTCACTTGTGTAAATATAAAAAACACGGAAGACGATAGCATCTACCATTCATTATACATTACAAAAAAAATATATCGAACATCATACATCTATTTTTTATCATCTGTGATAGTCGTATATCACACCAGAATAAACTAAAAAATATGAATTTCCTGAGATAGTAGCATTACGTGGTCATTGGTCTCGAGGCACATCCGGAGATACGAGGTCTCGGGATGGAACCGCGGTCAGTCTGTACGTCTGCTCAGTTAATTAGTAATTAACGAATGCTCGGGGCGCCGAAGCCCGTGTCGCGGAGGAAGGATAAAACTCGCAAGATAGGGCCGAATCGGGAATAGAAAAAAAAAAAAAAAGATTAGGGTAAATATCTGATGATGCTAAATGTATAGGAACTCGAAAACTAACATTTATTTATATTTTTTATTAAATGTAAAGCACGAGATTTATATTCCTGCAGCATTACAAATATTCGGGTTTGAACCGATAGCAAAAAAGAAAGCACACTGCAGCATCCTGATATTTACGCAACGCCGCTTAACTATGCCTAGGCCTCTACTAAGTCAGACGTACCAGAAAATGATTATACCTGCGCACAACTTTCGTTATAGTCAAAAGAAATTTAATTGGGGCAAAAAAAAAGTTACCTTTCTCACGGCGTTGGCCTCTGACGGACAGGTGGCATAACTAGACTGCGGATTGTTTTTCCTCCCAAGTCGTCTGCGCTCACCTCACGGTAGATAGAACGATCTGATATCCTTAAAACTTCCTGAGGTGACGGGTTCGCCCGTTGTAGTTGACACCTCTAGTTTACTATTATTAAATTGAAAAACTTCAATAATCATGAAATCAAATTGGAATAATACAAGAATAAAAATAAAATTAGAATTATAATTAGGAGTGGAAATTAATGTGTCAGTGAATTAATCCCGATTAAAATAAGAATCAGAAATTAGAATAAAATATGATGAGGAAATAAATTTTAATTAGGAAAGCGAAAGTGGATATCCATAATCGATTAATTTCCTGGCTAGTGTGCGTTTTCTTTTCTATCTACTCGTAAAAACAAAAAAAAGAAAATATCCTATTTGTAGGAAATGCGCAATATATTGTATTTTTTGTAACTTTACTTCTTTTATATTTCTAGTTTTCTCATAAGGTTTCTTTTGAATTTAAAAATACGAATGAAATATTATTACTAGAATAAAATACTAATTCTAGATTCTAATATTGCTGACACAAAATTTTTGGAAATACAAACGCAAACGAAACAATTAAAAAATCGATTTTATTACCTCAAGACTTTTCCGGCAAATAGCCAAAGACTTATTTTATCTGAATATTCATTTCATAAATACAGACGATGAGCTGTTAACGAAAACACCTCTTAACCCCTAGAGCCCCGATTGGCCGATATCGGCCAAAACACGATTCAGCGTGACGGCCCCGTTTTAATTTTATTTTAATTTCATTTGTTTTATTTTATTATGTTTTATTATATTAATATGTTTTATTTTAATTATGGATACAGTGGTTTGGCAGTAATTAAGGTTTTGGTGAGACAGGGTCATAATTTAATTTTTTTACTAATTTTTACGAAAAAATTTTGGGACATCAAATTGTCAATCGGCTGAGGGGGCCGAGGCCTGAAGGGTTAATATACGACGCAACGCAATGAAATTCGAACGCGCATCATATCATTCAATTTAAAGTGAGCCTTCGAATTCGAATTTTGAACGATCCACGCATCGCAAGCGTTACCGCTTTTAAGGGCCTTAATATTTAATCAGTGTATGGCTGACTTCAAATATTATTTGTGTCGCTTGTATATGAGATACTAAACCAATTCAAATTCAAATTCAAATTCAAATTATTTATTCTACAAAAAATCATAATATCAATTACAAGTAAATTAAACCTAACCTAACTGGATCGCACTAGTCTAGGTCCGCACTAAGGTAGGCTCAGATTCGTATAATTAAGTACTGCCTAATGCTAAATAAAAAAATACGTTGAAGAATGCCGTGAAAAATAAAATCAAGTAAACTAAAATTTTAGTAAAAAATAAAATTTCATATAATCTTAAAAGGTATGTGATAATAATAATATGAAGAACAAAAAGCATGCCAATCATAAATATATGGTAGGTAAATAATAATGTGTTAGGAATGCTAAGTTATCTAAGAATAACGCAAATTAATTTTTCAGTTTCTTTCTTTCCCTGGGTGATCAACAAGTGAGTTAGGCTTTTTTTGTTTATATTTATTTTTATATTTATACCTTGAGTATAAATGCCGGGTATATCCTTAGTTTTATTGAACAACGACGGTACCAAGTATAGAAAATATCTTTGTGCATGGGTACTATTCAGTTTGGGCACTATGTTGTTACTATTAGTTATCGCTCGTGTTATAATTTTATGGCTTGTTTGCTGGTGCAATTCTTTATGTGTCTGATAATACAGTATTATCGTTTTAGCAAATGTTTGCCGTACGTCAAGAACATAGAACTCACGAAAAAGTTGCTCAGACGGGTATCTCAACGGTTTTTTGTAGACAACTCTTAACAGCGCCTTCTGAGCTTTAATAAGTGAATCGAGGTGTGATAGTGCTGCACCGCCCCAACCAAGAATCCCATATGATGTAATGATATGTGCAAGCGCGTAATAGACAACTTTTAGTAACGGTTTCGACATTACGTTACGTCGAGGTTTAAAGGGATGAATGAGTTTGCGAATTTTAGCCGCTGTGTTGTAGATATGGTAAGACCAGGTCAATCTATTGTCCAAAGTCAAGCCTAGGTATTTATCACAATCACAGTGTGATTTCGGTGCAACAAGTACCTGTGTACCAAAAGTCGCTATGTGCAATATTTAGAGATTAAAGTATTTTTAGCGGGTGCTAATGGTGGAGCGATTTCATCCACAATTTTAACTCTTGCCATTGCCAAATTATGATTGCATGCTGAATTTCAGCTCAATCGGATGAAGCGTTTGGACACTATCGTAGAGGATTACACACACACAAAGACAGAAAGACTTCAGTATGAAAATTGTCTTAATCGTCTCAGGGGTGGAGGAGGGATTGGGGGGGGGGGGGGGGGGGGAATTACATATCCGTCTTCATCTCAAAAGAAAAATGCGTGTTCACAGCACTTTACTTCCTAGTCGTTTAACTCTTGGGGGTAAAGTTAAATTATATTTGTGATATAATTCATTTGTGGGTCGTTCAGTTCGGCCCTGGTTGTTGTCAGCCGTAATGAGTCTCGCTAGTAGGCAGTCCAACTTGACCACTATTTTAAATAAGGATTAGGCAAACCTGATAATGCATTTATTGTGTACTTAAAGTAACGAACTCTACCTGCTTTTTTGTCTCTAACTGTATTACGTTGCCGCTGGATTTTACACAACCAGAGTGGACTGTTGCTCCGGTCGTATATATTGCCTCGGAAAGGGAAACATAACACGGCTACTATACCTACTAAGAATTATGTGGCAGCAATGATGGAATTTGAAATGGAATCACTGTAATTTCTAGTTTGATTTGTCAGTTATAATAGAATAATGATTTTATGGAATTCCATTCGTTTCTAATTGGTTTTAAAAGAGTCGTAAATTACATGTCTAAGGGGCTCTCTAGAAGATCAAGCATGCTTGACAAGCTTCGCGTCGCGGGCAGGGAGGAGATCGTAAACCGCAGAAAATATGCAAATATTTTTTGTAATATTTACCAAAAATTCATAATTTTGTAGTTTATACCAGGGAGTCACGTTAATTAGACGTCATTGATTAATGAATGATTTACTCCCTTGTATAAAAATACACAATTAGGCATTTTTCGTAAATATTTAAAAAAAAAAATTGCATATTTCCTGCGGTTTACGATCCTCTCCCAGCCCGGGACGCGATGCTTGACAAGCATGCTTGATCGTTTAGAGAGCCCTTAAGATGGATAATTAAATAACTAGTCTTATAAGATTTTTGATTTAAAAATCCAGTACTCACATCAATGCAACCAATATTCTTAACAGATATTGGGTATTAGCAATAAGACAGTGAAAATTTTTGTATATTAGATTAGATTTTAAATCACATTTTCGCCAATTGTGTCACTTTCGATGTATGTCCACAGATTGTTTATTTGACTCAAAGAATTTTTTAAATCATACGTCTGTCAGGGGTCACTGTATCAATTAAATGACTATAAGTCACAGTGGGCCCGATTGCGTTTCTTTGCGAAGTAAAACTAAAATTAGTCCAAGCGAACGAGACAGAGCAATACGTTAGAGCGGAATATGCAACGAACGATAGTCGATAAATACTACCTGTCGAAGTTATACTCGTCCGAATAAATTCGAGCATATTTCGTGCGGTGTAAGATTTGATCTTGGCGAGCAGTTACTGTTTTAATGCGAAAAAGTGACAACCGGTCATCTCACATTCCGCTCTAGCGTATTGCCCTGTTTCGTTCACGCGTACTAATTTCCGATTTTAGTTCACGAAGAAACGCAATCGAGACCAGTACCATAGCCCGATGAAGCAGTAGTGTGCGAATTAAAGCGAAGTCTTGACTTTTATGACAGGGAATTGTTTGCTTGACGAATTAAGCAAACAATTCCCTAACCAATAGAGGTGTGAGATTTCCTAACTTTAAAGTATTTCATATTAATTTTGATGTATGGCATGATGCATGGCATTTCGATTACACGTATTTCTGAAATCCCTTTGCCATATGGTTCAATATTTTAATGTTAAGGACAATGTATATTCCAGTAAATCTTTAAATGTCTGACTATTCATCATCCCTTCAATGGGCACAATTAGGGTTTCTAGATGTATGGTTTTCTTTATGTCTCTCCAGTTAAGAAAATCTTGCTAAACAAGATAATAAAGTTTTGGGTAATATCTGGCGCTTGCACTTGGGGAGACAACTGACAAGTTGGCACTAGAATTATCACAATCCTAGTTCCTTGCCTATGCTGGATAGAAATGATTGAGCTATGGTCATTATATCAGCAAACGGCAGATTAACTGTTAATTTAGCGTAGTATGCCACTTGGTAGAAAATTAGTTAACTTTGAGATTTTTAGTGACAAATTTATTTGCTTTAAAAAAAAAAAAAAATATATCTGTTTTGTTTTTATGATACATGGCAACCATAGACACAACAGATACAGGATTGTTTCTCTTGTATGAGAAACACCCCTAAAAGAACTTTTTTTGGGTATTTCACTGCTTGGTAAATATGAACTGAAGTGAGTTTTACATTCTTGCTTGACGCGACCCCTGCATTAATAAGTGTGTCTCCTCTGACAGCAACGTCTTTATCCAATCTTCTACTATTCAGCTGTCTTTATTGGCTCAAAGAAGCCTTTCATTGTCATATGAATAGTTCAGAGCTGTTTGTTTTGGGATCGGACAGATTTACTCCTGCGTTCATTTATAGCTTTCTCGGTACAATTCAGTCGTCAAAAGTGACTCCAGCTCCTGCCTAGTCCTTCTATAGATCAAAACATATCTTTGTGTGATTGATTCCCCCTATTTCTGAATGAAATGTTTTCATCTCTTGCAAGTCGGACGACAACTTGTCTTTTTTTCCATATTTTCCTTTCAAGCTTCACCTCAACGAACCCAGTTTCCCGTTGTAGATTTAAAATTGTTTTAACGTAAAAACTATGAAATCGATTTCTATCTGTGTCTTGTTCTATTCTAAGTTTAATGGCCCTGCGATTTAATTGTGATAATAATTTGTATTAGCGTATTGTATGAAGAAGTAAACCTTTAGCAGAATTAAGTTGTTCAGTTCCATGTACAGCATAATAAGGATGGTTTCATAAACTTAACCTGATGTCGCATTTGTCAATGAATACTTTGGCAACCACCAATGTTAATTGTAGCTTCGCCATAATTATTTCTTCAAGATAAGGTGAAGTGGTGCGACGGTCGCCGGATAAGAGGAGTAAAAAGTTATTAGGCGCTCAGGCAAACAAGAGTGATATCCTTTCTTCGGTTGTTGTACGGTAGCCGTCGCGCCCGTGCGAGTGGGCGGGCGCGTGTATCAGGAGCGCACGAGAGTGAGGGGGACGGTGGCTTTAATTAGAAATGCGAGGAGCAGAATCCTTTCCGTGGACGTTATCTGTCGCAGTCGCTCACTGAACACGCATACCCACCCGCCTCCTGTGCTCCTGGCACCCGTATATCCGCGTATCGCAGTCGTGGGCGGTATTAGGAGCGTGCGAGAGGGACACCACCACTCGCTGATTAGATAGCGGTCGCTGCGACAATCTTGTTCACCGTCATGGACGAGTCTCTTAATTAACGGAGCTTGGGAAGGTTGACCGAGAATTCTATAGGTACACTTCATACACAAAAGATCTATTATGTTGCTTTCTCTTGGCGTCTACTACACTGTTATCTCAAAGTATAAGCCCCTTAACCCTGTACTTTTAGGCATCCATACTAAAGCGTACTTACTCAACTTTATTGTTGAAACTTCGCCGTCTATTTGTGTGTTACTGTCGATTATCTCGGCCAGTTTTAAAGCTATCCCCATACAATTTGGCGTTGTTATAGAATTTGATTGGCTACACCTAGCAGAAGAGCTAAAATTGTTAAACAATATTGTCGCCGGTAAATAATAAACCGAGGAGTGTGAATTTCTTAACTGATTCAAATCTATAGGAACCAAAACCAAAAGGTAGAGATGGGTTCACTCTTTCAACGTAGGCAGCTGATGTATTTTGTTTTCTCCTGAACAGGTCCGTATATGTTGCTGCTTATGCCAATGCTGAAGATCGCTCATTTGAACGCTTATGCAGATTGTGGAATTATCAAGTGTCAGTAGTTGTACCGACTTAATAAAGACGGTGCCGGTAGTTTTAATACCGGAGTTAAATATTGCTTCTCAAAAGTGAAATTAAAGGGCAAACGGGCCGATTGCGTCTCCTTTTTACAGCCATTTCGTTGTTGTTCAGTGTAGTTCTTCAATGGGTTCTGATAGCTTTCTTCACTCCTACGTGGCATTGAAGTTTATATTTGAAAGTTTCAACATCTTTCCAGTTTATTAGGTATCTGTAGGTCTTTCATTGCATTCTAGAAGACTTCTATGTTAACTGAGACATTAACAACCTTAAAATCATTGACCATGTGGTTTCGTTTTTTATATTCTCCGATTTTCTCCAGAATTTGTCGAAGAGCAAATATTGCAATATGGCTTACAATCTCCTTTACAAAGCTACTGCTTAAAGCTAAAAGTATTCTCAAAGTAAATTGAATCTGGATTCCCTAATGTCATTTTGCTTAGATACCTCAAGTCTGTGCTGTATCGACTTCTACTCCTGTGGCAATGTGGGCAGAGGTTCGATTGATGTAGCTTATCTATTGCTTATCACTTCAACTGTGTCCTGTCGTCCAAATGTGATACTATTTCATTTGATATATTTGTGGGTAGGTACTTGATATAATCCATTTATATTTATGTATACTTTATATGTATTCTTCATGCGCTTGTAGAGCTTTATGTTGCTTTAATGTGGTAGCATTCAACCTCTTGAGAATAGAAAATGACACAAGGCAATACAGCTACCCGGATGGTAAAAGAAAGGCTACTAATCCTCCGCCGTATTAGACGGAGATACCGTTAATCAATAAATAGAGTTTCGGAATTTCAATACCGTTCATTTGTATGTGGACATGGAACATTTGTGTTGAAGCGGACCTAGGGTGGTAAATGCAGCTGGATTGCAGGCAGAGTGCGATCCAACACCAGAAGCCGCGTTCGAAAATAAGACAAAAGACGGTGCAGCGACATCCGCACGGTGGCAATCTTGTCACCGATACACCGCGAGGCCCACTAAATGAATCCTCACGCGTCGCTTTTGTTTTTCGCCACGAGAACAGCGAGGAATCCACTTAGCGAGCGTTGCAACAAGAGCACGCCGAACTGGCCCCCGACCAGCCACCGCCGCACTTACAAACCCTATGCAATCTGGCAGGTGACTTTTACACGTTCTGGAGAAGGGGTCAAGTTGATTGATGGTAGTTATAAGGAACTGATGGATGTGGTCGTTGGTCACGTGAGTGGGTGTCTCTTCTGGTACCCGGTTTCGACAGTAAAATGCCGTAAAGTGCCCGGCCTAGTCAGTAAAATGAGACATACTACTGAAAGTAGCTGAAACAAACTAATCGGGCCGTATTTATATGTCTACATTTATTTAGCAGTCATCTTCAGGATGTCGGGTAGTTCATCAAATACATCCAGCTAATATGCAAGGCAAAAGTGAGTCACAATCGTGGATTGATATTATTTTCAACTGTATTTTTGCATTTTTTTTAAGGCTAATACACTATGTATTTACATTTTATAGTCATGCCCATAATCTTAAATAAAAATAAAATAAAATAAAAAAAGTAATTTTTATTTTTAATTTTCTAAATTGTTACATTTGAGAATCATCTGGCTATTCAACCTTCGATTGAAAGCGGCAACACAAGAAGAAGAATGACCACCGAACACCTAATCGTTTTGAATAAGCGCAATAATAATGCATTTTCGCCCACTAAGTGTGTAGGTTAGTTAGGTTAGTTATCGATCATGAATGTGTCCGTAGGTTCGATTACCATTATATGTACAAGTTCAATTACGCCATCCTCGTGCTCGGAGCCACTAGATCAGCGCTATCACTTTTAGAAGTCAGCCAGCGCAGCTGAGAGACCTGCAGTCGCCGCCCACGGCTTCGATCGTTGCGCGGCGGAGTGCAGATGAGCCGTAACTTCGAGCGCATTACAAAACGATATGAACTTCCAGGGACGCCTCTATAAGTCCCGATGGCAATTGCATTCCATTAGAATTCTCGTTAGCGAGATTAGCATCTAATGGGGACGGGTTTCCGCTGAAATGGATGATCTGCACTGAAACGCATTCGTAACGCGATTAAGCAATATCACACGTAGTCGCTACCGCCCCTCTAGCCGACTTGTTACCGACTAATTAGCGAGATGCTGGATTAATTACACGAATGCATATTAGCGGTTGATATGAGATGAGTGATAGAATATAGAGATGAGTGATAGAATTGACCTGCCAAAGATGGTGCTCAGAGAGAAACGTACGGTACGTACTATGATTAACTCTACGTACTATGTTACGGTGATGGTTAGAGAAACGTACTACGGTTAACCCTACGTACTATGGTACGGTGATGGTTATAGAAACGTACTCTAGTTAACACTTAGCCACGTAGCATTTTTTTTTGCTTTATACGATCGTCCGTTGTGACAACTTAATTTTATTAATATAATTAGTAGAAAATATTAAAATAGATGTACCTTCATTAATATAATTATTTACCTGTAATTATTAGATTTAAATAGGATTTAAACATTATTTTCTGTGGTTAAAATACATAATAATTTGAGTTATTACATTCGGGAATAAGCTAATTTAAAAATGGTATAAAAAATTAAAAATATGTTAAGCTGATTTAAAAATGTTCAATGTCTTTATCTATTAGAAATGTCTACAAATATAAAATAGGGACAAATAGAATCATGTAACTGCAGGCAATACAAGAAGACGTTTTGTAAATATACAATTTGGTTGATACACGTTATTACTTATTATTTATTTATTTATTATTATTTATTTAAATAAATAAATAAATAAATAAATTACATTATTTTCCAAATTTCGTTTATTGCGTCGCTGTTCTAGGTATTGGCCTTATAATCAGTATGAACGTTTATTAACTTTCGATTTTCAAACTCTTTTGTTTTCTTCCCTTCTAGTTTTTGTCAGCTATAATAATCGAGTTTTAAGGTGCGGTTTTCAAATTTCTCATTTTCCACCCATAATTTTTAAATTTTAATTATTAAACTCGTAAATGACTAAATATATTAAGGAACGACTTATATCCTCAGAATTCTACCACACCTTTGGTATTTTATTCTAGTCTAATAATAGCGGAGCGATGAAATATTAAATTTTCCGATTATAACATTTTGAATTCAAAACCCGCTGTGGATGTCGAAAAGTAACGCAAACAAGAGCTATGGGCAATGCATCGGAATTCAAAGTCACATTTTTGAGTTTTCTATGATTGGAATTTACGGATGATTTTTAAAATTTTGACAAGGCCGCCATTTTGAAACGAATGGCGGAAAGACCACATTAGCTTTTAAATCCCTACATTAGGATAAAATCTTTTTATACGTAATTGGTTCTAATTAGTCACACACACACACACACACACAGAAATCACTTGTTTTAGGTAACCAAAATCTCGAAACGTAGAGATTAGGTGCAACCTCTATTTATTTATTTTCTGGAAAACAAGAATTTTCCTATTTACAAACTTCTTGTAACACGATCTACTTTTATGGAAAACTAAAACCTGGAAACTCATTTTAATATTATCCTTAAATATCTTACTAAAGATTATGCACATGTGAGTTTCAAAAAGACACATGGAATGTTTTAAATATTTTTGAAAATTTGAAGCTTTTGCAACAAACTCATATTAGAGGACATCGAGTGAATACAGAGCATCTAACAGACAAGACAACAATAAACTCAATATCGTAGAGTCTATTTTGAAACTATAATAGAATGATATGAAACAGGCAAGATACTTAGACCCATCGTCGTCTCCATCATACTAAAATCAACAAACGAGAAAATCCATTAAAACCCCACTGGATGTAATAATAATTAAAGCCAAAGTAGGGATCATTATTAATAGAGTGAAGAGCAAAAGTTAATCTTGACCGAAACCATCGTTTAGTCATTACACTGCCAGCGTCGACGAGAGGGGATCCGCGGCGGGTAAGCGATATTGGCCGCTTCGCTCCGTTCATAAGGTCTATTACCGTGTAATTCGAAACGTCATGTCAAAGTCATTAATCATGAACACGCCGTGGAACGGGTTACCAGATACTTGAATTCAGTGGTCGAAAGCTTTTACTTTCGTTTCTTCGTAGATGGAAATGGGTCGGCTGATAAGTAATAAAAAAAGAAAAGGCCCGATTTTATGAAGATATAGAGCGATATGCATCTGAAGATAGCAAATTCGATCCATACTTAAGTAAATTTGAACGAATATATGAATGGCATGAACGGGACACTGGCAATTCTCATTTAAAGAAATCAAGATCAACGGGATCGCAGTGTGAAATTATGTAAAGGATATATTATTTTTAGGATATTTGGTTTAAAATACAAACGCTTCTTGAAAACGATTATTCTCTGTGATTCAAAAGTTATAGGTTGATATTTTAACACATCTAGATATAAAGCAATATCGTAATGACAATAACAGTAAATAATTAATTACAACGAAATTACAGCAAAGCAATGTAACAGCAATATAAAAGAAACAAACCAAAAGCAATGGCGTATTTAACTCTTATCGGTCAAAGTCAAAAAAACGGCCACCAAATTAAACAATTGAATTGGCAACGGATATGTTAAATTATTAACGAGAAAATAAATGAAACAGCAATATTGAATATCAAGGAGGAGCAAGCAAGATGGCCAAATGAGATGGTGACAGAATAGAATGGCATACATTTCGGGAAGCTTTCACCAAACAATAAAACAAAATGCTTAAAAGAAAGCGAGTGCTTTGAACATCATCAACAAACTGGATACAAGGGCCTCTAGCAGCGCCATTCAAATGTGTCCAGCAGGTAGAGGCTGTCCCGACTACTCTTAGTTTTAGGTGCCTATTTTGTTATATTATTTCCAATTCATTCCTCTATTCCTCGAATGCTCGTACTGGCTTCGGCGACACATCGGGGGGCATAGACATGTACAACCTTACGAAGAAATATTTTCGTTAGCTTTAGGATGCAGTGCGCCAGCATCGGTTTCGCCACATTCCGATTTTTAATGTTTCCAGCGATAGCCTTTTTGACGAGAACCTAAGCAACTCCTTGAGAAGTGGAACAAGTTTCCTGATGGCAGTACCTGATGGCAGTTATATTCCACTAAATTTACTTTTTTCCTCTTGCAGTTTCTCTACATTTTAGTTTTCCATCAGAGTTCATGAACATAGCTCACCATATTTTATACAGTATTTGGTGACTATAGCAGGGAAACCCAGCGATGCATCGAACCCTTTGCCATACCGTTAACTCCGCCGCTAACGGATCAGGGACTAGTAAAGCCGCTAAAGCCTGTGGCTTATGGTATTTGTGACGTCATCATAGTAGGTTGTTATTTTTTATCACCTTGCTAAACCGGTGAGTTAGCTATCGCACTGCTGCTGCCAGTCATAGTCTGGGGTATTCTAGACTTAGTCATTCAATGGTTATTCGCTATTATTTGGGATTTAGTACCTAGTCTGTTGTCTTGCAGGGTGATTAAGAATAAGAATAAGAATAAGAATAATGTATTTTCAAAAACCCGATCTGGGTATAGACATAATATATGTAATTGTATTTCTACAAATAAAATTACATTTCAAATTACTCATAAAATTATAAAAAAGTCAATAAAAAACTAACAATTGACAAAAACATAGAAATTCAAAAATTCAATAACAAAGACATAAAAAGTAGAAAAATAAAAAACAACAGAAATAATGAGAAAACATAGTCAACTTACGATGAAGTCAACTTTTGGGCAACCAGGTGATACTGTGCCTTCTCCCCTTACATTCCTCTATCTTCAATATCAACCTACGGCCAAAAGTGGATATTATATTTTAAAACTAGCTTTAGAAAAATAAAAGGGAAATGTGGACCGACGGAAATTAATTATTGTAAACTAGAAGGAAACATTTTTTTAAATAATATATATCATTATGTGGTGTGGTCAAAAAGACAGAAATACTAAAAACAACAAACAGGAATAACACTGCGATGTCTAATCTATATTTCCGTTAATAAATAATCAGTAAATTACATCTTGACTAACTCGGACGTAGACAAAGAAGGTAAAGGTGACACTGTCGAAACGGCGAATACAATGTGGTGATATAGTAGCTGCAATGCATAGCAAGAGTGGCGACGTCTTACGGAGAAAACCGGTAGCCAAAATCTGATGCACCCGAGTCGTTGTTACCTACACGACAGGCGATCGCGCACCTACTATAAATTCGGCTTTACATGATTTTGTATGATGTTATAATATGATCTATCTCCTATAACATTTCACTCTTATTTCATGCGGTAATATTTCTGGTATTTCAAGTATTACAAAGTATCAGAAAATTCGGCAAATAAGCTCTAAACATGATCACTTTTGGCACCATCTACCATGGCAGTGAAGAAACGGAATACGAAAATGTTTTTAAACTGTGCTTAATTTACTTTTTTTCACCTGATAAGCTTTGTGTAAGGTAATTCCTCATAGGACCCCGAACACCAAGACGTCAGTTGAGTTGAAGGGCTTCGTTTAAGCGTGTTTTAGACCCTAAATTAGGCACCGAAAAAACGGAATACGTCTCATTAAGGCCATACCGCTGTCGTTGTTTTCCATCTGTCTACGTCCCGTGCAGTCTCTATGGGGCATTTCGCTCGCGCGCGGCCCGCGTACTGCTAGAAAATGCAGGTTATTTTTGTTTTCAATAAGATGGTTCTAATTATTAAGAATCTAATTCCTAATAAAACCTCGTCTAAGAAACAGCTTTCTTATGAAATACCATTTTCGACTTAAAAGATACAGACTTTGATTTTCATTTATTTTCATAATAAAGAGAAGATAATATCAAGAAAACTGATGTCTGCTGACAGAGACTCTGTATGTAGCTCGGCAAGGATTTGAAGATTCAAAATCAAATATTTAATTACCCCAATACGAAGCTGCCCTCAATGAATGATATTGACTTCATGTCTACCCGCGGAACAACGGATTGACAGCTCATTCAGTCTACCCTAGACAACGGCGGCTGCAACGTCACTGAAACGTCGGGTGCTACAAATATAACACGGTAAATTCGGTTATATCCTATTTATAACGTCAAACAACCGCGATAGTCTTCTATTCGATTATATTTTTGTTACTGCTATTTTGCTAAAATTTCCTGAAAATCTAATGAATATTGAAAGGCTTCCAAACTTTGTAGTGGTATCATCAACTTACTGACGTATAAATTGATATTTAAACCGATAGCATTTCTTCGCGAACAAAATTGGAAATTAGTTTATATGAAAGAGACAGAGCAATGCGTTAGAGCTGAAAATGAAAAGAACGATGGTCGATAAGATATACGTATATACGAATAAGTTTAAATTTATTTCATATGGTTCTAAATTCAGCCGCTCTATTTTCGGTGAGTAGTTTTAATGCGGACAAATGACATCCGTTTATTTCACATTTTATATATATACAAAAAAGTCTAACAAATTACTCTATTATGTAAAAACAATTGTCTGGTATATTGTAAATAAGTATTGTTATTAAGATATTTATTGAAAAAAAACAATTTTTTTTTACCCATTTTTTGGAATAACCCGCAATCCTGATCGTAATCCTGTCGCAATAAGTGTAATAATTCTGTCGCAATCCTGATCGTAATCTAAAAATCATGGCGACATTTTGACTCGTTCACATGAACTAACTTTCGATTTTAATTCACGAAGCAACACAATCGAGCCCATTATTTACGTTATTTTAAACGCCCTACCTATACGAGCGTACGGGATACGTCCGTTATATTATCACCCGAACGCAACAAGCCGTATCACGTACGATCAAGTACAAAAACAAAAAAAACGAAACCCACAAAACGTACTTGGTACGTCAAATTGTTACTACGATTCTAAATACAAAAAAGGGTAACACATTGGTCTATTATGTGATAAAAAATGTCTTGTATATTGTAAAGAAGTATTGTTATTAAGAAATATAATGAAAAATAATACAACATTTTTTGCCTACTTTTTGTAATAATTCATAGGTAAGGCAAGGCGGTTAATCACAATCCTGATCGTAATCTAAAAATAATGGCGACATTTTGACTCATTTTAATCGATATTTCTCTCCTTATTACCCGTGACACATAAAATATTACTAAATAAGACTTTAATCGCATGACACTTTAGATCTTTATCTAATAATTCGTCAAATATTAACAGTTGAAACATTGCTAACTATATCTCTTATTTTGATTATGCGATGTATTGTCTTGTTTGTTAGTTTCTGTATTTTATTGTGAAATTTCACAATGGGTGACTTTATTTATTTATTTATATATATAAGTAATGCAAATAATTAAAAAGTAAATAATTTCAGCTTAGGAATACTTTCAAAATTGAATCAAAAGCAGAAAAATGAATACAATGCATAGTCTAGTGGCAACGTCACCTAACTAGGCCGGGACCTGTTCTAAGGTAAACGTTATTTTTTTAATGTACTTGCACAAATACCGTGTTTATAAGAGTGGCATATATTCCATGTATGCACAAAAATGGAATTGCAAAACAATATTAAAAATGACTAAATACTTGATTAAATTAAATAATTAAATTAAAGTTAAAAGTGGAAAATTAAAATGACAGCAAATAAATTCAAATCATAAAAAAAAAACAAAACAATTTATGATCTTACCAACCTCTCTTATAACCAACCCTACTATGAAGTATTTTAATGTATGCGAGCGTGTGTAAGTGTGTGTCTATTGCATTCGATCGACAGAATTGAAATGCAATTCCTTCAATTTTGTCCTAACGGAACATGGTGCCTCAGCTGGGAATCGAATCCTGAAACACAATCTAAGATCAGGTGACCTAGCCACTATGCCACCCGAGAGGTGTCTATCTTGAACGAGGCAAGTGTAATTCGTATTTTCACTTTCTGAATGGATGTCTCCTCGCTGGTGTAAATGTGGGTTTACCAAGCCATTTCAGTACGGGTGAGCGGAGTATCTGGGTGCTGCTATCTCTGTCCGTTTCTGGGAACCGTGGGCGAGTGCCGTCTCGCTCGCTCACGCCTGAGCGATCATTGATCGATAGGTATGTACTTAATGAAGAGCTTGTAAGTATAGCAGCGATAATGATATGATAGCCTGCTCGGGGAGACGACCAAGAAAGGGGTACCCACATATTTCCAAGGGAAAATGTCAGCCTTCACCGTTTATGAGGTCGCAGCCGATATTTAAAGATTTAATTATCTTTTAATGACAGCAAAAAATAATATGCAATATCATTGAGAGGAGAGATAAACGCAGAGAGGACCGCACTGCAGATTTGTCGGAAGTGAGATTTTACGAGATAAAAACAATATGAACAAAAATCATCAAAGTGATACCCTATAATTACAGAATTATTGAGTGGAGGGACTCATACTTTTGTTCAATTACACTTAATGGTCAACAAATGAGTTTTCTCGGATATTTGCCCATCTTACTCGATCATAAAAAGGCGATAAATCATTCTTCATAATTAGGTCCATTTCAATCTCGTAAATATAAAATGATGTCATTAGGCAGTGATAATTTTCACGTTTTTTAATATTTCTGCTGATGCAGAAAAAGGTATTATTGCAGCAATGCCATTGGCCAAGATAAGGAAACAACGCTAAAAAGTAAAGGATATATCTGTTTATTAAATTTTGTTTCATTTTCGTTCATTCATTTCATTTCATTACGTTCAGATTTTTTAAATCGATATTTTCCCGTTGTTTTTTAAGTAGGTATATACAGGTTGAGTTTTAATTAACCGGCATCCTTGAAGGGGGTGAATCAGTACGAGCAAGTAAGCAACTTTTAAGAAAAATGTATGGTTAAAACAAAAAAAATCTTTTTTCTGAAAAATAGTTTATAAAGAGTTGAGCACGATGCGCCAACTAGCTGTAGGTAAAATACCGCTAATATTGTTTATTAGCGATATTTTATCTACCACTAGATGTAACAATAAAGTTCTTCAAATTTTTAAATAAAAAAAAACAACAAAAAAAAAACGAAAAAAAAAACCATTTATTTTTCAATCAAAACTTGTTTACTTGCTCGTATTGATTCACCCCCTCGAAGGATGGCTGTTAATTAAAACTCACCCTGTATAAAAAAAAAATGAGACTCTGACCCATTCATAAATTCTAAGAAACGTATTACCAAATGAATATGAATAATCTTCAATTTCTTTCATTATAGAACCAACTAATGTTGACCCCGCGACAAACGGAATACGGGTGACTGTTGCGCTAACGTCCCACTAATTAGGAAAACAAATATAGGCTGATGGAAAGACATGTCAAAACTTGAATGTTATTCACATATTCCTATTTATAGTCTCACCGTTCTAGCTATATAACAAGCAAATATTGGAAATAGTAGTGTGGGGCCTTATGGTTTTATATATATTTTTGTGTCTGTTTTAACTCATGGTTCAGCTCTAATCCGGAAAAGTCCTTGAATAGTAAAATTAATGAGAAAATTTCCTTGTGCAAGCTCTGAGCAGTGCACTCTGCAAAAGCAGTGTCGTATCTGGCGGATTACTAGGGCAGTACGTAACCTGTAACCTTATTGCTATCGAAGAGCCATGACAAATTAGGGCGTTCGCTTATATTTTTTTAATCGAAGTAAAATGAAAAAATAAACAAATTGAGAGTACTAAGGAGTACCTAAATAAATAATCCAATAGAAGTACTCAATAATAATAAAATCAATATTGTCTAAATAATAATTTAATATTCATAATCCATAATGGTAAAATAAAAATAACCAAAATAGAACAAGTAAATATATTATAAAGAACACGACTGCCGTTACAGAAAGTGAAGTATTGTATTTATATTAAATTTTATTACGGCTTTTTATGAAATATTTCTGGCTTATTTATTTATCCACATACATGCATGTATATTTCTGGAATCTACTAAACCAGACCTTTCTTTTGACACTAAACACGATATATTTATGTTAATTTATTGACATTTAGACATTTAAATAACTACTTACTTGATATTTGACCAGTTAATGTATATAAGCTATAATTTATTTTGCTAAATTAATATTCTAAAACTTTCTATTCATTACTGGCCCTGCAGGTTTTATTCCTGGCGTCCGCGAAAAAGAAGTAAGAAAAAAATAAACTTTCAAATGATAAGTGTCATTGATGTCAAATGAGGAGCGTCTTCGATATAATTCGCAGTGTTACGTGTTGTTTACACTTGTAACACGGCGAATTATATCGAAGACGCTGCTTTCTCCTTATTTGAGAGCAAGGGGTAGTCGCACGTACCCTATGACAATCATGATGACATAACGATTCTAACAATACTACTTTGAAATCGGTTCAAAGAAAGAAAGAAATGGAAAACCTACATAGATGAACCCTGAATACACTAATTTTTTGTTGGGCAGTCGTGCAAAAAAAAACTTTGATTACTTACAATAAAATCATAATTATAGTCACGGAAAATCGTATTAAATATTTGTAGTACCTACTTTTACAGGTCTTTTCTAGTAAACATTTTTCTTAGTTTCCTTTTAAAATTATATATATATAATATCTATAATATTAGGAAAATTGGTTTTTATGCGTAGGTATTTAAGTAGTTTTGAGTAAAATATAATAATAATAAATTACGTTACAGTAACACTAGATTAATTGAGATTTGTCGTTCTAAAACAGAATATGTAAAATAAATGCATTCACCCATTTCCCCTGCCTGTTTCAATCGGCCACAAAGCAATTTTTCCTCTTTTTTCATTTGCTAATTTCTGTATGGTTTTAACTTATTCTAAAAGTAATTATAAAGTTTAGAAGCTACAGAACTAAAGTGCCTTAGCGCAAATTTAGTTCTGTTTTTTTAACGCATATCCTGCCGTTAGAATTTTCTTTTTAAAGATGTTTTGTGAGTGCGCATTGCTTAGAGAGTTAAGTAGGATCACTTTTACATAAATTTGACTATTGTCCAATAGTCCCAGCTCGTTGAATAGGTCATTTGACGTATATCGATGTGGCTTTCTAGCCGTAACCTTAGGAGAGCTTTCTGCGCTTTAGAAAGCCGATCTAGCGCCGAGTGTGTAGAACCTTCCCATCCTAATATACCATATCCAATCGCACTGTGAGATATAGCGTAGAAGATCCCAATCTGTACATAGTAGCTTCTATACTTAAACTCAACTCCTGATTTGATTATCGCGTGTAAACACTTCGCGCCTATCACCCGCGTAAGCCATTGTCGAAGCGACAGCGATGACTCGTCATATTTATCGATCGCCGAAAAGCTCGAATCGATAAATAATAATCGAGCGCTTAATGCAAGCGAAGCATGGATCCGATCCACTCGGGAGCGAATACTTCGCGGCTTGGAGATGACGTGTAAACGCGCGGCGTGAGTGCCTCCGCGCCGGAGCGATGAGGGTTTCATTAAAGAAGCCTCAAAAAACGGGTCAGCAATATCTTAAATCAGCGGTTAATCGATTTCACTGTATGAGATCGGCGGGCCTCGAATCGCGTTCCCGCATCGCGCCGAAAACCAGGGTTGCCAAAAACTATCAAATTAATATTTTTATTTTATCGATTTTATTGTACCATATATTTCATATTACGACTTTTTTGATATTTTCTCTCGAATTTATCTTTCTCTTTTTCTACTGTTTTTTTATAACTTTCTTTTTCTCTTTTTTTTGTTTTAGGTCTATACTATTTGTCTTACTTTATTAAACGGAATTTTATGATCAATTTATTTTTCTCTTTCTTTAAATTGAGACTGTTCTTTTTATCTCGCTTTATTTAACGGTATTGTACGTTCAATTTTAATCCGATTTCATTATGGAATCGTGTTTTTTTTCGAGGGATTCAATTTTTTGCTAGTATCATACTACTACGTTTAAAATATATTTTGTATTATTAGAGCCCAGTTTACCCTAAAACGGGTTTGTCCCAGTTGGGTGACAGAATCGAACAAGCATGAGGTTTTTGCCATTTTGTTATTTTTGTAAGCAAAATAAATGTTTCATAACAATTTATTCTTAAATATTAAATAAATATATAGGTCTACTAAAATTCAAATGTGGTTCAAATGTCGATGCAATTATAATGCGTCTGTTGATGCAGGTCTTCATGTATTTATAGAACATGTAGAGTCCGCCCATTTCACGAACTCCATATACACAATTAATATTAGAAAAACCTTCTTACTGCAGCCATTTCCTAAAAAAAAGTCGCATCTTTCTTACTACGTTCGTAGACGATCTTGATTTAGAGACGCCGAGCAAAGATTCGTAATACGGAAATAAAACCGATCAAGTGCGAATCTGACTCGCATACTGAGGGTTCAGACTCTTCCGTAAGAAGTTGCTTGCATTCTGTAAGACGTTATGCGATCAATCTTCTATATATTTGAGATAAATAAATCGAAATATTGTTGTTATTTTTTTTTCCACAGTTTACATTTTTTAAATTTTATTTCTTTTAATTCAACTCTATGGACGAATAGATCAAACTCTATAATACACGTTTTTTTTAAAGGGAGTCGAAATCAATGTTTCTTTTTAAAACTATATAGAAATTTGGTGGTCATAATAGCCTAATAACGACCTACCTGGACTTCCTCTATTTCTAAGAAATTGTTGGGTAATTAGAATTAAAGGGTCAATTTATATCTTTCGCCGATGCATTGCGATAATTCAGCCATAGTAGACCTATTTCTATATTAATAACAATATTACAGAGAAAGATAGAGGTACATAATCTCGCTGCGATGCATTTAAGAATATTATATCGCATCGCATTTCCGACGATGTTTTTCAATCTCCTCTAAATAAATGTATCTGGTTAATTAACTAAACCAGACATGTTCAGAGAGGTCATTCCTTGATTTAGATCTTTATTAGATATCTCAAAAAAACACAGTATTTTCAGTAAGGCGAACATCTAAAATCGATTAGTGTAGCTAAATTACACTAAATAAAATTTAAATAAAAAACAAAATCATGAGACTCTGAGACGAAATTAGACTTTTATTATTAAAGGAAACAGAGCTGTAAAATAATGACTACGCATCGCATCGCGAAGTCATTCTTCTCACCAAGCAATATTTTTCTGCGCAACTCGAACATCGTGAGGCATTTTGACAGCCCTGCGGATGCTCGAAATGCTTTTATACCTACTCTCTAGGACGTCCCTAAAAATAATTCCGGAAATAATATAAGCTTGAATAATCCAGTTATTATTGAATAATACGCGTAAATAATCTTACTTTAGGAGTATGAACTTGTATGTAGAATAGAATGGGGAGAATCCAACTCATTACCTAACTCATTAATTATTTTTGTTTCTCATACTGTCAGTACTCGAACCTGTACTCGTGCCTATTTGTAATCAGAGATGTATAAAAATTGACTGGATGGATACAAAAACTATAGGCAGGGATGGATACAAAATACCTGGAAAGGTAGCAATCCTGGAAAAATAAAACTGTAATGTGTAAATGATAGATATTTTCTATTTTAACACTGTTCATCAATTAATTAATGAAATGATAGAAGTGGAAATTATAATTGCCTCTTCAAGATCTTTATTGTCTCAGTGATTATCTGTTACCTCGTCCAAATACTAACAATACTTAATTTAATTTCCGAAAACAATATATTAATGCTATTACTCCAAGAGCAAGGTTCAAGGTAGCAGTCTAGCTGCTCCTATAAACAAGACACGATAGGCAGGTAACCGATGTGATCGAAGGCATTCTTTTGTTTTGTCCGATCGTGACAATTTAATGTTATAATCGACTCGAGTACGTAACCGTAACAACAAACGATTGCCGAGTCACGTTATGACGAGCAGATAGCAATCAGCTGTTGTGGCTGTAATTTGCTAGCACGCGAGATTGAGATACACCGAAATTTTACCGGCATTTAATACATTTTATAATAGGAGGGATGTTATAATTTCTTGCTGTTGCAATGGTAGATAGAAAGGAGAACGCTACTATTTGTATGAGCCCTGCGCCCACCAACTAATACGCTTGAGTGTCATATATATTTAGACATATTTTACTTATATTTAAAAACGAAATCTTACCTTTACTATCTTAGTGGTATTTGATTTACATATATTTCAATTATTAGGTTTTGAAGAGGTATATCTATTAAGAGATATTGTTATTATCACATTATTACGATTATTACTTGTAGTGCCGAAATCCTAACGAAGGTTGGCAATAATGTTGCTGATTTCAGTCTAGGCACACGTAACGCTCTTTTTGGGCATCATATGCTTGTACAACGATGTTTTGGTGTAAATCGTGAGTTACACATCTGCTTCATTGACTATGAGAAGGCCTTAGATCGAGTTAGGCATGTAAAACTATTTGAAACTCTTAAGTCGGCTGGAGTCGAAGTCAAGACCTTCAAATAGTCAAAACTCGATATTGTCAACAAGAGGCCAACGTGAGAGTCGATAAATGCTGTTCAGCTGATGTAGAAATACTCAGGGGAGTGCGACAGGACTGCGGGATAGGGTGGCTAACGGATCGATTCAAGGATTGAAGACGTCAGATCGACAACTAGCCTATGCTGTTAATGAAAGTATACATCTTCAGATCCCGCTGGTTATTCACCGGCTGCGGCACTCTCCGTTTTATTTCAGTGTAGATAGTGCTCCAAGCGTCCATTTCCGCCCAAGGTATTCCCTGAATTTGCGATCTTCTGATCCCACCCGCCTCCGACTGCAGGTTTACAGCCGTGGCAGAAGCTCACAGCGGCCCTGACATGGTAAACCCCTCTACGAGGAAGCTACCAGATAGGAGTTGAACATTGAGTTGGGCAGGCCAGATGACATAAATAGTTTGGCCAACGCCACCCAAGCTGCACGGAACCATTAGGAACCTGCTAGTTATCACAGTGTGTATTGTCAAAGTATGAAAGTCGTTGTAGAAAATTAATAAAATAGTGTCATTTTATAGGTGTTTGCATCCCTTGAATTCACCGCTACTAAATATGTTAGTACTTTTTTTTTGTGAAAGTTTCTTGCTTTATCTATGCAATAATATTTAATTCCACAATTATTCTAGCCAACAAACATATCATATATTCTAAGTTAGTTGTAAACATTTGTAAATAAATTAATTGTTTTAAAAAAAACACTAAAAACACACTTTTATAAATGCACGTAAAAACCAAAAAATCCGGCTTCATCATCAGACCTTGAAACGAAATCGTGGTCAAAGTTCATTACAAGACCTTTCTAACAAGTCCAAACACAGCTATGATACGATGTTTTATCATGAAGTTCCAGTTCATATCTTCCGACTCCATCATCAGATCAGTTCGACAGTACCATATTATTGTATTGTCATCAGAACTACATACAGCTGCCAATTTTCATGACGCTACGATCCTTGAAAGATGGTTAAATTAGTTACCTTAGATTACATTACATAGTTAGTTACATACAGGTCGACCTAATAAAAGCGTTTTAAAACCCCAGGTATTTTCTTCTGCCTGCTTGGCCGCTATCGTCGGTCGTTAGCAAAAATATTTTGCTTTCACTTTCATCGGCTGGCAGGGGTTTGAAATATACGGGTCGTGGTCCGTAGGTAAGGTTACGCGACAAAAGCGAACATATAACAACTTCTATGTCAGCGGAATACATCAATTCCTTTATAAAAATCCGGGTGAAATAACTAAATCAAAATTATTTTATTTTATTTCTTTAAATAATATAAACCAGTGGTGTCTATCCTATATGGTTAGAAAACTTTCACAACTAGTGAAAATATGTTTGTCCTTATATCCAAAAAGAGACGCAAATAATTTAAATATATAATACGAGTAGACCTATCGCTTGGTAGCGAAAATTAAAATCATCATAAAATAAAATATACGTGTATTTTTAATTAAGACGTAAACTTTTATTGAGAACCTGTGATTTATAATGCCTTCATTTCTTACCCGCATTGCTAAAACACCGGGCGGCGATCACGCAGGTAGAAAATGTACCTAGTTTTGTTGACCAAAATTCACACCTGTTTCAATTCCCTATATATTTTATTAAAACACCGTCAATTTAAATATGAATTAATCCTTATATAGTTTATCATAGAAGTAAACAGCTATATTTTGCTAATTTTATATTGCTAAAATCAACTTTTATATTGCTAAAATACTGACGAATACAGCAGGGTTCAAGTAATAGGGAAGACGATGCATTACTGGATTAGAAAACTACGATGCTCTGAGTCGTCAGAAAATAAAAATATTGAGAATTAGATATAGAAACTAACTGAAGCAAACTACAGCTGGAGCTGTCAACTACAACGGGTGAACCCGTCACCTCAGGAAGTTTTAACGATATTAGATCATTCTGTCTCCCTTGATGTGAGCGTAGAAGACTAGGAACGAAAACAGTCCACTGTCTAGTTACGCCACTCGCCCGTAAAAAGTCAACACTTTACCGCTAGATAACCAGGTTAATCATAAAGCGGACCGATACTCGCTACCTTACTTCCAGTTGTAAACAGATTATTCCGGTCTCCCGACTGGTTACAGGTTCGAGGGCATTTGCGCGGTCCTCTCTCTTACATAGCGGTCATTCGGTGTCTACCGAGCCTATCACGGACCACGGCATCCTTTGCCCGTCTGTTCACCCGGTATCGGGTAGCCTATTGGTCGTTTCAAGAGCAGTTGCAGCCGAAAGGTTAACAACTCCCAACAACTCTATAGGTAACAAGACCGTTTCTAGACTCCCCCGGCTATCAGTCGGAATCACAATCGATTAGCTGACGCCGCACGGTGGGCAAACCGTCAAACCGCACGCGTGCCCTAAGATTGATTCCTATGGGAAAACGGGCCCGCAGGCCACAGTCCTACGCACGTTCGCACTTAGCGTGGAGGCTGCTGGATGGGCGTTGACCCGTGAGTTTGGCCGACTCGTAAACACATGTGTCTTAGTGGTCCAACTGCAATAAGGCTCATCATCTCCCACAGAGCAAACTACAGAGAGCAAGACACCCAAGGTACTGCAGCAGAATATATAGATGGGAATAGTTCCAGAAAAGATTTAGGGAAACTGTTCAGTAACGCCACTGAAATATACAGACTAGAAGCAGGGGCACTGAAAACGAGAAATAATAAACGGTCAAAATCAACATATGTATGTTACAAATAACCACAAACAACAATCAAAAATTGCAACAAAAAGAAATCGGTTAAGACTAAACATATAGGAAAGATAAAGGAAGTAAGCCAACTAAACGTTATGATGTGATGTTTTGGTAAAAACATTATAAGGTTATGGTAGATAACGGCAACGCTACCAGGCGGATAGACTGACAGTTAAAAAATACTATGAAATAACGAGAAATCAAATTCATAAGCATGAATACACAAATAAAATAATCAGAAATGTTACTCTAGATCAGTTTAAATCAAATTGATACAGATTTTTTTTCTAGGTACAAGGGCCTTTTCCTTGTCCAATGTCGGGAATAGAAGGTCTGGCAGTAATTTAATTTCCTTGTCCAATCCGAATTTAAACCCCTTCAAATTCCAAATTTCTCACCCTGCGATATAATTTCAAAAGTTGACCTTGAGACGACAGTTCCTCAATTGACTCGTCTCTTTTTCGCCACCAAAAAAGTAGCGTCTTGCCTCATCAACTTTTGAATACTTTAGCTCATCGAGTGTGCCATTGTGATCGAGTGGCCCCCGAGGCGAGCGGAAGTTGTGAGTCTCTCGCTGAGGCTCCTTTTGATAAGATTGCTCGTCGTGATACGGCAGCGAGTAAGCCGTCAGCGAAGGTGGACCCGGTTGACCTTCTGGGCGGCTAAAAGTCACTCTGACACTTCCAAGTGGCCGTCTTGCGCCTAACGATCCTAGCTAGGACGGGTTGGTTATTGGCGTTGCGTCGTAAGAATATCGATATGTTAGAATATCTTCGATATATTTGTTTTTAAATATATCGATGCAATATATTAATCCAAATGAATTCGGAGGCAGCTATAAAATTTATGCTATTTTGAAATTGGTCGGGAATCTTCTTGATCGTTTGCTAGCACTTCAAAATGAAATACTGAAATCGAATGAAAAATTGAATGACTTAAGATACATGATTTCTTTAGATTGAATCAGATTTGGGTAAAGTTATTGCGTTGAAAAATATTTTATTATAATATTTCTGCTTTAAATAGGCTGGGGTCTCCTATTTTTATGTTTCCATGAAGAGTCATAGAGATGGCAAGGGAAGCTATTGCTATGAATAAAAATAAAAAATTAATTCACGGGAGCAACGGGCATGGCATCAACCAAACCGCGCACATTTATGTACCAACATTGTTGGATAAAGAAGGAGAGCGTGTGTTCAAGGTATAAAAACATAAATATCGATTTTTCAGCAATTCAACAAAATTTCAAATCGGGAAAGAAGATGATCAAAACATCATCGGCATATATTGATCACACTCCACTGATCGATTCTGATGCTTATATATCCCTCGCTTGACACTTGCAAACGTATCTATTAACTTGAAATAAAGGACAAGCTTAAGTTTATTGTAAATTTTATCCCGATTATTAATTCTGGACTACGAAGTAAAAAAACACCTAAAAGAAGTTGAATATTTTAATGAAAGTAGAATCGTTCCCAGACCGTTCAGACCTACTTGAAAATTTTCTAAAAATGTATTTTGTGATTTTCGGGTCACTTAAAATTGTCGACGACATTTTGAAGAGATCAAGAGAGTGTACATTAAAGAATAAAACATCAGTAATGCAAAATCCAATAAACACTCCAGATCGATCCCATGTAAAGAAAAACATTTCGTAAAAGTGATGATAGAAGCAAAGAAGATATTACCACTTGCGAGAAATAAATATAGCTTCGTACAAGCAGTCACCCCACAGACCAGCTCTTCCAAGAGTTCATGGTGCTTTATATCCGACAAATCCATACAAAAACTCTGACTGTATATCATCAGATCCATGACCAGCTGCAAATGCAGCAACATAAAACAATATTAAATACAAGATCGAGAGAGAAACGTATTTCCGATACACCGAAGAATATCAGTTTCGGCCGGCGGCACTTTAGGTTTTTGGCGCCAAGGTTGTTCCATGAATTGTCTCAGTTAACAAACGGTGGTGGGGGGCCAGACTCGGAGCGCGCGAATTTCGAAAATCCGTCTTGCACACAACACTCACTGTATCCTGTATTACGTCCTTGCGTTCGGCGTTCGGCGGCGGGAACATTTTAAGAAGAGGGTTCCACGTAGAAGAGAGTTCGTAACCGTCATCTCTATTGAAGTTCGGGGTTCTTCTTATTTCAATGGCTTCACGGATCATGCGAGGAAAGTAGAATTGTTCCTTGGATAGCACAATGTGATTTGAAACGTCAGGTGCTGCAAATTTCACGCGGTAAATTCGTTTCTATTCTATGTATAATTAAATTCGTGACTATATGTTAACGTGATAAATGACCATTTTTAGTAGGTACGGACTTTCATCTAGTTAGTGTAGATCTGTAACAATTTTTATCGTAATTGTATTTAAAAACATAAAGAATTTGATATAAATGAAGACAGAAAATTTTAAACATCGATATCGAGGTTTTGTTTTCTTCCTATTTATTCAGACGACTTCACTCTTGAAGGATTTATTTGCACCGTACAAGCGCACCTAATTGAAAAGTTTGCTAAACAGGTTTCATTTCTATAACTATTGGAATCGTGCGTTAGTTTTACGATCCTAGTATCGAGATTCTATTTTGAATAGAGGTGGTACCGACATGCGATTGCTGTAACTGCATTACTTCATACGATAAATGAGAAAAAGGTATTTGAATTACAATCATAATATTTCATCTGATATCTATTAGGAATAATGTTGAAATGAGGCAAATAAATGTTGACAAAGGCAATAAATCGACAAACATGTTGTACACATACAGGGACAAGCATTGATTATATAGCGTATTAGATTGCTCAAAGTCATAGTACAATTTGGCAACCAGGATTTTAGTATGAAAGGCAACGTGTAGATGGTACTTATATTTCCAAAAAAAATATTAACCTTCTATTATTATATTCAATATGGTGACTTTCGTTGTTTAACAGTATGGTGGCGGACTGTGATTCCCGCTAGTAACACGCCTATCTATACTAATATTATAAAGAAGAAATGTTTGTAAGTTTGTAAGTTTGTATGTAGGGGTTAATCTCCGAAACTACTCATGCGATTTCAAAATTTCTTTGACTTATGGAAAGCTCAATTATCAATGAGTGCTAATGGCTGTATTTTATTGTGATAAATATTGGTTTTCATTACGAAATCGCGATATTTCTAAATCAAGTCGGAGAAAAATGAGCTGGTGAGTTGCTTTATCGGCGTGCGCTGACTAAACGGTTTGATATATGTGAAAATAATATATGACAAAAATATCAGCCTCAAAAAGATGATAAAAAAAGTCGACGACAGCAAATATCTAAGTTTTATATTTAAGCTACAATAACTGCTAGTATATCTCAACAAAAAAAAACATAAGTAGGCAGCGTTTGTTAAAGGCATTGGCAATAAAATAAGAATCCCTTTTAAAATAAATTGATTTATCATCACGGGTGTTAAATTGAACTGAAATTAGCCATTTACTGTAAGTTTTTAGGTGGTATAGTTTTAAAGATATTATGAAGTCGGTAACGCCTGCAAGCACCTCAAAATACCTAGCAAGCGACGGCGGCGGCTGCTGGCCCAACAAGGTCAGCATGCCGCGGAAGGCGGCAGGTGGCGAGGAACAAGACGCGTACGGCTACGAGATAGGTAGCGTGTATCTGAGTCTTGCACTATATATCTAAAGGAGCGTCTAAAAAGGCAAATAAATGCCAACCTACTTAAATTAACAAATCGATTCCAAACTTTACGCGAAGCGAAGCCGCGGGCAATATCTGGTATGGTATATAATAGTAATATATAATAATAATAAACAATTTTTAAAAATCATATTTATTGTAAATTTATATATTATTTTCATAAATATGTCACTTATTTATTTCGTATCCAGGTTTCATTTATTAATCATTACGCATTTTAAAGTTCAAATGGACTAATTAAGATGATATTCTATCTCTCCGTATTATCTCTGTGATGTAATCAGCCTATATAAAAATGCGACAGATGTCACTAATAATTGAATATTATTGTTATCATTGGTTAAATTATCAACTAGAGCTATCAACTACAACGGTCTATCAACGAGCTATCAACTACAAAATATACTGTCTCCTAAGCAGCGGGGGTGGATGTTGACCTGTCGTCAACCACTCTTGAAATGAAAATTAGGCTACCTGACCCTGAATTCAGAGCCTGGCAAAAGACGCTTTGCGGAAGATTCAAACCGAATCACCGCTGAACATACGGCAGGTAGAGGTCGCGAAAGTCACTTCGATCCTGTGACCAATCGGGAGGTTGGAGGTATCCTGAAGGTTAATTCCAGACGGAGATATCTTTCCAAGACTGGTAGACAGGGGGCGAGGCTGCCTACGGGGTAACTTTTCACGGTGCCTCGCCGTAAGGCGTTGGCATGTGTCGGGCAGTTCCACTGTCTGGTTAAAATCAGTCCGTTGTATAAAAATACATTAATTTGAATGTTGATATAGATGGCCGTTTCAGTTGTACAAGTAAGTGAAATTTGAGCAATTTTTTTAATATTATGTAGTTTGCTTGGCTTTACTTAAAAAGTACCAAATTTGAAGGGGTTTTTGGTCGTAGCGTCAGCTTGGGAATGACGACGAGCTGTATAATATTTGCCAACATGGAAAGCCACTGCTACACGTTCTTGTCTCGTCATACATTCTTGGCCTAATACAAACAACGGGCTCCCATGCCGAATATTAGTTTCACGGGTGCCCACTGTCTCCGTCAAGATCAACATCGAGCAACTATACAAAAAAGAGATCACGGGAACGCAACGTGTTTGGTGGTTCAGTTAGATTATAATCGACATAATCAAAAAGGGTAATAATGTTGAACACGGAACGAAACCTGTCAATGAAATACATTACACAATCCGTAAATATATTGAATGAGTTTTGAAAGACACCGACATACGGCCCGGTGGCATAGTGGTTAGGTCGCCTGATCTTACTTTGTAAGGTCCCGGGTTCAATTCCTGGCTGGGTCACAATTTTCCGTTGGGATAAAATTAACGGTATTGCATTGCAACTCTGTCGATCGAATGCAATAACAAGACACACACGCACACACATACAAATAAACACTTCATAGTAGGGTTGGTTGTAAGAAATTGTCGTACGACAATAAACCCACCCAACTATAATCTGGCCGAATTTGAGGGCCATGATTTTTCAAATATTGTGCCCATTTAAATTACTTTAAAAAGTAGAGCCTTATTGTCTGATTATTTCATATGGTCTAATATCTGTACTTTTAGTTTAAAATGCATAACTTAGCTTTAATTAGATTATTTAACATTTTACTGACAATTTGAATATTACGATGAATAATTTTACTACGTATCTTTTCAAATTACTAACTACAGGGTGTCTGGCGGCAGATTTATGTTTTTCAATCCTATTATTTCCAAAAGTAATAGACGGTAAGGGGGGGAGTGGTGTCATTCGAACCACCAATCGTGCGGATTTGTCAGTGACAATGCCGCAGTGGTCGAGTGAGCATCGCGCGTTCGCTGTCGAGGCGTTCTTTAAAGGCGGCGATTCTTATGTTATTGCTCGTCGACAGTTTTGTCCCAAATTCAATATCCGACGGTTAAGTAATGGACCAAGCGTGAATTTAATTCGTTTTTGGGAGGAGAGATTCCGTGCAACTGCTTCCGTTATGAACAGTCCATGTCCGGGACCTAGCCGGACTACAAGGACCGCCACAAACATTGAACTCATTGAAAAAAGTTTAGGTGAAAATCCCCAACTTTCGATACGGAAAAGGGCAGCCTCATTGGGTCTCTCTAGAGCAGCTGTCCATGAAATTTTGAAAAAAGACTTGAATTTCCATCCATTTAAAATCCAAATCATCCAAGAATTGAAGGAGAATGACTTTTTGTTAGGCAAACAGTTCTGTGAAACAATGTTGCAGAGGTTTCGCACTGTGAATTCAATTTTTTGGAGTGACGAGGCTCGTTTCCATTTAAACGGCCATGTCAATAAACAGAACTGTCGTTACTGGGCTCCACGAACTCTAAATCCATGAATTAAACACCAGAAACCGCTGCATTGCCCGAGAGCCACCGTTTGGTGTGCTTTGTCCACGAATGGGATTATCGGCCCATTTTTCTTTGAGAATGCTCGAGGACAAGAGACAAATGTCAACAGTGACAATCATGGAAGAATGATAACGGATTTCTTCTTGCCGAATCTGCGAGCTCATCCATCGTTCTCGTCCCACACGTGGTTTCAGCAGGATGGGGCGGCCCCGCATACGGCTAGAGCTTCAATGGTTTTGCTGCGAAAAGCTATGACTCAAAAATTGATTAGTCGCTTTGGGGACATCCTATGGCCACCAAGGTCACCTGATTTGACCCCGATGGTTGTTTTTTTATGGGGATATCTCAAAGAAAGGGTTTACAACAACAATCAGCGTACTGACGAGGCCCTAAAAGATAACATTCGTCACGAAATACGAAGCATTTAACCGGGATTGCTGCAGAACGTTGCACGAAACGCGAGGCTTCGTTTCAAACAACGTGTACATCTCAATGGAAGACATTTGGATGAAATTATTTTAAAAAAATGAAATCCGCATGATTTGTGTAACTAATTATATAATTATTAAAAACATTTATTGTATAATGAATTTGCTATTTAATTTTGAAATCATAAATCTGCCGCCAGACACCCTGTACTTGAAATATTACGTTTCTATTTTGATTATTTGTGTTTATAGTTTGACAACCTAGTAGTTAATTCTTGACTACTTATGTATGTTCAGTAAAGAGTAGTAACGAGACTTACATACTACCTAACCCAATTATTTTGACACGTCCAAGAGCGGTCTATAGCCGTCAATTGGACACAACGAAAATGTATTGTAATGTAATTGTGAAATTTCACTATAAAGAGTAGAAAAAAAGGGAAACAATAAAAGGTAAAATAGGGCAATCCGATGTTATAGCTGAACCTTGAACTTAATATTTCATCTTTGACTTGCACACGGATATAATAAAACACAAGATAGTATTCTAGATAGGTACTAAGAAGCACCGTGATACTACGCTCACCCATACTGAAATGGCTCGGTAAAAAGACATTTACACCAGCGACAAGACATCCATTCAAAAATTTAAATTACGAATTAAACATGCTTGACCTACTTGCTTCCTTCGAGATAGACATTTCTCAGACACTGACAAGTTATTCGAAGACATGGCTGATATTGAAATAAACGAACATCGAATTTAACACTGACATATATAAAATCAGGCACGACCGATGAAGAATCTATTGAAATAAAATGTTATTTATAAAGTTGAAAAAACAAATTTGATGCAAGCTCTTAGTTTCTTTAGGGCCAGTGGTCTCTCGCGCGGTCACCAAAACAAACTGACCCACCCAAAGTGCTTGTGTCATGACTTCAATCGCGTTTTGCTCTCGTGTGAGTTGTCCACCGTGAGTTTATTTTCGGTCAAGAAGTTGACTGTGTCTCTAGCTTCGTAGTATACAATATGTGGTATACTAGTGTAATGATTTTGTACACATATATTTGTTTAAATTTAAAAAAAAAATAATAATTAATTTTATAATAGAAAAATATTAAAAAAGTAAAATTATTTCAGTTTATACAAATATATATGGTAAAATTACAAATATATATGGTGAAAATATAAACACGATTAATCAGTTATGAAATGATCACATGAAATTTATTATGAATATAAAATTAATACAATAAAAATGACGCAATGGAAATAGTACACATAATTCAAAACAATAATAATCCATTATTAAAATGATCGGATTTAGTAACGTAAATAGTCAACAGTTAAAAAAATGTAATAAAATAATCATGAAAGATTAGAAATTCAATAATGTCAAAGTCCTTCATAGCTTAAATTGGGTTCCTAATAACAATATCCTGGATCATTTTCTCAAATTCAAAGTCTCCAGACCCCTGGTGTGTAAGGAAATCTTATTGTAAAAAAGATTAGACTGATGCAGGAAACTATTTCTAAATTTATTTAGTCGCGCTTTGTAAGGTCGAAAGTCTTGTTTATTCCGCGTGTTAAGTGAATAAATATTCGAATTTGTTAGAGTAGTACCGATATTTTTCCTGCATACCTGACACCATGGTATATATAAACGGCGTACATTTTCATAATACTAGATTAAACGAAATAAGGGCTCGCAAAATGTTAGATGATACGTAAACGAATTGACAATTGCTCTTCTGTAATCGAAATATTCTTATCGAATATGCCGCCATTCCCCAGAACATAAGGTCATAACCTATTAAGGAATGTAAATATTTTACAGAATTTGCGGTTTCAAAGCAGCACGCTTATTTTTTTTAATGGCAAACATGGCACCACCATTTTTTTTTGCTCAATTCATTCAAATAAGTTTATTATTTGAGTTTAACATGTAAACATGTAACATGTAACATGTACAAACAAGTAAACATGCAACATGTAACATATAACATGTACCAAAAAAAATATTATTTAGCTCAACATTTTCAAGTTTATTTTTACCATAGCGGATTCGAATGACGTTACCTAGGGACGGGCGAAGAAAGAAATGAATTCAGTGATTCATGATTTCGAGGTTTACGTAGAACCAAGTATTCAAATTTTCACCAGTTTCAACGACATTTATTGGCCCGTTCACTTTCCACCGGTGTAAAAATTAGTAATATTTTTCTTGTATTTTTTCAGTGTGCATTTTGTTCTTGCCCGCTCGTTGATCTTGATAGGATCTGTATGATGATTTTGATCTTCATCGCTGATAACCCATCTTGCTAAGACGTACGGATAGGAGTCGAAACTTGTTTAGTAATGCCTGAATGCTATACGTTCAAGTTATTTATTTTCACTAACCCTATCTTGGTCTAAAAATTGGAATAGTAATTAATATTAAAAATTACAAATAAAATTACAATTATTTTAAAAAGTTTCTATTAAAATCAAATTTAAAATAGATATTTAAAAAATAGGAATTCAGAAATTTATCAATTTAAAAAAATTGAAACTCAGAACTTTAAAAAGTTAAAAAGTTTATAAAGCATTCAAATTTAGTTTTAGTGTAAGATTCCACATTTATTAAGAAAAAAACTAATATCTATAAACAACGTAAGTAAATTAAGGATATTATGAAATTATAACAACAAAGTAGAGAGAAAATTATACAAATAAATAAATCGGATTATTAATAGTATCAAAATTATGAAACCGAATCAAAAAGCACTCACAAGCACTTTCGCACTACAGATACACACACCCACACACACATACATACACGCACACACACATACAAACACACACAAATACACGCTCTCCATCACACAAACACACACCACACACATACACTCGCACATAGCGATTTTAACTGTTAGTTTTAAATTCTTTATGGTTTTCTTTGTATTGTTTTGTTTAGCACATTTTTTATCCTTATATAGCAAATAATTAAAAACATCATTGGCTTTACTACTGTTATATATTATGCTTATACGTTATTTTTTATGCTGTATGTTTTTAACAAAAATAAATTAAAAAATAAATAAAAAATAATAATATGAACTATAAGACAATACTGATTAAATACTTTAAGTAGGTAGGTAAGCATTAAATCGATCTGAATAAAATATGAAACTGAAGCCTTTAAGTAAATAATAAAAACAACTTTGTTTCTCGGATATAGTGCTAGAATTTGCAGAAGTGCAAGGCGGTAAAATCATCTAGTGAGTCAGTATTACCATCTGAGGAAGGATAGACACTATTAAATATTTAGAAAATCTTCATATTCATACAAAATATCTGATGGGAAAAAGGAACCAATGTATATCAAAAAAGGTTAAAATTGACCAAGCCAAGTTCTTCATTATTACCTAATAACTTAATTGTAATTTTTGAAAATAGTCCTATGGCTTATATATGTGTGTGTATGTGGATCATCTCTTTTTTGATATTTAGATGTGTAAACATTTTATCATGATTTGTTTAAGGACGGAGTCTATCTGAGCCACATTTGGAATAGGTGCGGAGACCGTTTTGTACAGCGTGGGTGCACAGCGGGGAGTGGGCAGCCGGCGCGAAGGCACATTCCAAGCGGTCGCGTAAGTCATGCCCATACTGCAGTGTAAGTGTAATAACTCACATGGTGGGTTCTTCAAAGAGAGAAAAACGACTAGACCATCAACAAATCGTTAAAATAACGCGAGCATGTCGAGCACGCCCTTCCTGCTCTCGCTTATGCAAATAAGAGTTGGTTTTGTACTATAGCAAGATGATCAGATGGAAAAGTGGACTTGTGTTGCAAAATTGAGGAAGAATGTGAAAACTGGCGTTGCAGATAACGAGAACAGAAGAATTTATTTATTTATTTATTTATTTATTTTTAGTAACACATCTAGTAAAAAAATAATGTCATTAAGATGTTAGCAAGAAATTGATGAGACATTATTTTTAATGATTGACACAGTCGCCTAACTAGGCCTAGGCCTGTTCTAAGGCTGACTTTTATTGACGATATTAAGTGTGCACTGTCAACTTAAGCTATAGTTAGTACTTATTTTTAAATCGACAAATATAAAACTACAAATATTTACGCATATACAAATATTTATAGATACTTATATACATCTATAGATAAAATATATTATATCCATATATGCACACATACACATACATATATTTATACGAAAATAATAATAAAACCAAAATAAATAAAAATAAAAACTAAAATAATATAAATATATAAATCAATTACATATTGATTTAACGCTCACATACCTATCATAGTCATTTAAAATTATCATGTAAAAACTAAATACTAAGTACTAAATACTATCATTCAAAATACAACAGTCAGCATATTCCCTAAACCGTCCCTACCCACCTCCAACAACCAATCGGTTAGAGATTTTTTAAAAGTGGATGTGTTCTCACTACTTTTAATTGCTTCGGGAAGATTGTTATACATTCTAGGGCCAATGAACGTGACATGGCGCTGGCCAAATGTTGTGTAAGATCTTGATACCATCATATCACCAGTTCTTGTTGCTCTCGTCTTTCCAACTCGTTGTTGATTATAAGGTGTCATTTTATTTTTAGTATATATTAGGGCCAGGCGAACATAAAGCTGTCTTACATCCAAAACCTCGGACTGGATGTAAAGAGTGTCTGACGGAAATCGATACGGTTTACGTGCGATTACTTTTAAAATACATTTTTGCGCTACTTCTAGAGGGTGTAGAGTGGACCTTGTACAACCGCCCCATCCTATAATACCATAGCATAGTATTGACTGACACAATGCATAGTAGGTGTTTTTCAGTGTAAATAATAAAAGGCAAAGAAGGAGGCTAACACCTATACTGGTTGGAGAAGACACGAAAAGTGTCATACAGCTTGATAACCCTAGGAACCTCACTCTCAACGAGAGAGATCCTGGCAGAGTTAAAGATCAAGGACTCATGTAACAATACTCCGACAAAATGGTGAAAATGTGGTAAAAATGAAGAAGTGGTGAAAATAATCAATGAGACAATTTCAGTTTTCAATTTATTTATTTTCCTAAAAATCTTAACAGATTGTAGCAACGTAATATCTATGTACATTACAGTATTCGTCCGTTTTTACAATGTACAAATTTATCACCAGGTACATACAGTTGAAAGTTCTTTAATATTGCTTTTATGATATGCCCATATGCAACATTTGAATACTGGCGATACTCAAAAATTATTATTAAGATGTACTTACTAAAACCACAAATTAAAATAATCAAGGAAATATAAAATCAGAAAAAGTCAAAATAATTCTAAAAGCTACTTAAAATTGTAATAAAATGGCCACGTTTTTTAAAAATCACCTAAAATCAACATTTTTTTCGATCGAATAAAAAGCTTTTTCTAATAAGAATTCTTTTCGTAATTTTGTGAATAAGCTTTCCACTTGAATTGATTTTAAACTTTCAGGTAGCTTGTTAAAGTAATATGGCCAGGAGTTCCCTAGTTGGAAGCCAACGAGGGAACTCCTATTTTTGTCTGTGCTGAACTCAAAATTTTGTGTCTGTGCTGTTGACCGTTGAGGAGTTCCCTCGTCGGGAGACAACCTAAAACGAGTATGTGTACGAGTGTAACTGAATGAGTATACAAAATTTGGGGTCTATGCTGTTGACCGTTGAGGAGTTCCCTCGTCGAGAACCAACCCAGGGTGTAGAATCAGGTCATGCTTACCATAATAATAAATGAATTTCATCGGAATTGAACCAACATGTAAATTTTCAATTTCAAATGATAATATTTGAAGAGTTCCCTCAATTCCTCACGGATCCCATCATCACATCAGATTGTAATGGCATAACTTAGGATAGCTTCAATGTAGCTGAAATAAACATTTCTTGTTTGCAATTCATCCAACGACCTTCCTTAAATACTCAAAGCATAACATGACCGACTTTAATTTCGAGATTTTTACAGTGGAAGTTCTGTTTTAAAAGTTCGTCGACATGAAAGCCTAAAAATCTAGAATAAAATCAATGAAAATGCGAAAACGAAAAAAAAATAGGGTCCGCTCAATAATGCAATCGAAAATGATTATAATGTCAAATATTAGATAGCATGTTCATTCATATCTTATACGAAGATTTTGAGGATTAGTCATTAAAAATATCCGCTCGAATGCTGTACCTATATACTGTGTATTTACTAATAATAATAAAACTCCCTATTTTAAATAAAAAAGCGATCCTTTTGTATTGCAACAATATCTATCAACTAATCTATAAATTAAGTTAATATTAGAAGTTTTGCGTTTGCTACTCAAAATAAAATATTTTTTTAAAAATAACCAGAAAATTACAAAAAGTCTTTAAAATAACAAAAATATAAACGAAATATTAAAATTAAATAAAGACGCAGAAAGAAGGAAGGAGACAAAGGAAGGAAAGGAATGCTAGAAAGAGGTGAATGAAACGGGTTGGTTATGGTTATGTTATAGTTTTAGATTGACGTGCGCTCTGATTTCGGCCTTAAACGTGGTGATGCTGGGAACTGGCATTAAGTGTGTAATGTAAATTTTACTTCCATATAATGTGTGTAATGTATGTATGTGGTAGCAAATAGTTTCGTGCCGCTTGGGCCATAAGATCCATTTTGTTCTCCGATCGGCCCAACTCACGCGATTCAGTTCATATTCAGAAGCCTCCTCGTGTGGAAGGTTACTCCGTGTAAGACTCTCGCTTCTAAGACCTCACGACTGCTGGATCGGCTTCTCCTGGTGGAATTGGCTCCCGGCGTTACTGGGCGGTTTTTGCACGGCTCGGCGACGCCAATCGGTTGTGCACTCTGACAAATTGCTGAAGGAGTCTAAAAACTATGGAAATATACTGTCTCCTAAGCAGCGGGGCTGGATGTTGACCTATCGTCAATTACTCTTGAAATGATCATTAGGCTACCTGATCCTGAATTCAGAGCCGTGCAAAAGATGCCTTTGGTCCGCGATAGATTCAAACTGAATAACCGCTGAACCTACGGCAGGTAGAGGTAGCGCAAGTGACTTCAGACCCGTGACCAGTCCTGATGGTTGATTCCGAAACGAGATGTCCTTGCAAAACTGGTAGTCAAGGGCTGAGGTTGACGCTGGTTACATTTTCCGGTGCCTCGCGTTGGCCTCTGACGGGCTCGTGGATTTGCTGGACGATAGGTTTATACCGTTCTAAAGTCTTCTACGCTCATCCCACGGCTGAAAGAACGATCACCGCCTAACTATATGCAATGTATGTAATGTATGTAATGTATGTAATGTATGTAATGTATGTATTGTATGTAATGTATGTATTGTATGTAATGTATGTAATGTATGTAATGTATGTAATGTATGTAATGTATGTAATGTATGTAATGTATGTAATGTATGTAATGTATGTAATGTATGTAATGTATGTAATGTATGTAATGTATGTAATGTATGTAATGTATGTAATGTATGTAATGTATGTAATGTATGTAATGTATGTAATGTATGTAATGTATGTAATGTATGTAATGTATGTAATGTATGTAATGTATGTAATGTATGTAATGTATGTAATGTATGTAATGTATGTAATGTATGTAATGTATGTAATGTATGTAATGTATGTAATGTATGTAATGTATGTAATGTATGTAATGTATGTAACGTATGTAATGTATGTAATGTTTGTAATGTTTGTAATGTAGGTATGTAATGTATGTAATGTATGTGAAGTATGTAATGTATGTAATGTGTGTATTGTATGTAATGTATGTAATGTATGTATGTAAGTACATGAATATAACATACATTTTACTTCTGTACAGAATGTGGTACCTGATTCGTCAATTCGCCATTGATTTCATGATTACAGTTGTTTTTTTTTTCTTTCCCCAACTTTTTTTCACTTTCAGATACTTCTATAATTTCTTAATTTTCTCATATGTTTTAATTTCTAGAATTGTATAATATAAGTAATATAAATATTATATTCATTCATTCATTCAGTTTTATTTCTTTGCTCATAATCAACAACCGTGTTTGTCGTTTCCAACTTTATTATCTCTAAAATATCATATTTCTCACCATATTCCCAGACTAATGTCGAGTTATTTCAATGGCACTGCATGTGTGCAGAAATCATCGCACGCGCGCCTACCTTAGCCTGAAGGTCTCCTTGTCCGCTGTCTGTTTCCGAGTTCAGATGGCGAGTTGGAGTTGGAGTTATAACCAATAAAGGATTTTATGTTCGTCAGGCACGCGACTTCGAGGCGAGGTGTCTGCCACGGCGCGACTTGTTTTCATTGGTGAGATTTATTGAGACCATGAGCCGCCACTGGCCACTGATGCCGCCATATCGACTCAGACGATTGCACACTCTCTCGATCTTTTCAGAGATCATTCAAATTATTCTAATTTAATGACTTTTTTAAGTTAAGTCTATATCTTATCATTCGATCTTAAATGAGACTTCATTGGTAATATTAAATTGGATGTATATATTTAATTTCTTAATTTCTTTTTTTTCAAAAAAATACTGTACAACTTCTAAGGGTGTCAACACAACGAGAAAACCCTGCACCCCATAGAGTTTTAAAGACATTAAGTTGTTCCATCTCCCATGGAGTGAAAGTGAAGGGTTAGCGCACAAGGACAATCCACTGTCTAACTCCACCGACAAGCCTGTGAAAGTCAAACGCCTTACAGCGAGGTTCTGCACTAATGGACGGATTTCTCAGTCCTCCAATCTGCACACAGATTGGAAATCGCTTGCGCGCCTATTTTGATTTTTGCGGTAATTCAGTTCGAATTTATTGCGGACCATGGCGCCCTTTGCCGTCAAGCTCTCACGGGATCGGGAGGCCAACGAATCATTTCGAGGTAGCTGATATCAGGTCAATAACTACCCCGCCGTTTAATAAACGTACCAGACCATTTCCAGACCCCCCCCCCCCCCCGGTTGTCTGTTGAATTGTTCAGTCGATTGGTAAACGCAGCAAGAAGCGTAAACAGCCCAGTATCGCCCGATATGTTCCCCCAGATTGTATCCGATCCCACCTGTCCACGAAAGAGTCCTGTCTAGGTTAAGTTGAGGAGGCTACCGAATGGGAGTTATATCGTGAGTTGAGCGGACCCAAAATGATAAACAGGTCATAAACCCCATGCTGCACGAAAACGTTAGACACCAGTGTACAACAATAAGTAAGCAAACATATGAAATATACTAAATGATAGCCATGTTAATAAAAAAACATAAAAGTGAAAACTGGAGTAAGACAGAAAGTGTAAAACCAGGGAGGGGATGAAAGACTTCTACAGCAATACTACCTACTTATATACAGGCTGAGTTTTTAAATAGTAACAAACTTGAAGTAGGTGAATCAATACAACGAAATATAAAACTTTTAATTTAAAAAAAATGTAATAAAGCAATAAAATCATCTTATTGCTTTTATTTTGTGAAATTTGTAAGTTTTATCTATTGAAGACAATTTTTACAATCTTTGAGCGCGCTGCTCCATCTAGCGTTAAGTAAAATATCGGTAACAAACAATATCAGCGATAATTTACCTACCTAAGTAACTTTTTATATTAATTTTTGAAATAAAATAAAAAATAAAAAAAATAAATTTTTCTATTCTTTTTATTAAAAGTTGCTTCGTGTGTAGTTTTCATTCAGCAACTACAAGAATAAACTAATTAAAAAGTCACCCTATACACTACAATTTACATACTAATATGACAGATAAATATATATACATATTATACGATATGATACATAGAAATATGTTCGAGATACCCATTATTTACGTAGGATATGAAATATAAATATATAGAATATAAAAAGTGTAACATTCACTTTAAATATCTACATGTTTAACAGTTTATGAACCCGTTGTTAGATTCAGCGAATATATCGATATATCGATTGCGATAGCGAATATATCGATTGATGCATAATGATCGCCCTACACCCTGCACACACGGTTTATGAATGAGTTTACATTAATGTTAATATTGCAGTATGTTCAATTATTACAAATTGTATAGTTCGTAATGCTCGTAAGCAGTATTCTTCCAGATAGTATGGTTTTAATAAGACCCTTTGCATTATACAGATGGAGTGAAAAAAATACCCCCTAAGGTGAAGATTCGGATAAAAATATCAGAATTAGTTTGAAATGCATGTAGACTCTCGAATTTGACTGTCAGCCGCGTGTACCGTTTCATTCACAACAATTGTATTAATAGCTAACAACAAATCTTCTATTATAGTTACAGAATGTCATATTTGTTATCAAAAATAAATTTCAATACGAATTTACCGCGGAAAGTTAATAGCACCCGATATTTCGGCGATGTTGCAACCGCCGTTGTGTTTCGGTAATGATGCAACCGCCGACAACGGCGGTTGCAACATCGCCGAAACGTTGGGTGCTACAAACTTAACGCGGTCAATTTGATTTTAACCGCCCTATCCACACGAACTTATTTTGTACGTGATACGTCCGTGATACGTTCGCTCTTTGTTATCCTACTCCGTCTTTTTATTAAATTATAATTGTTGGTTGGTTATAAATGCTGTTGGTTTTCCTAAAAATAAATAAATAAATAAATATTATCATATTGAAAATTTAAAAAAATATGTAATATAATTATATATGTACCTATATAAACAAAATTAAATTTATATAAAACCCATATATAAAAACCGCTATATATTTTGTCTCGTATATATTAAACAAGTACCTATTGTTATTGAGAAATCTAATTAAAAAAAAACAAGGATCTACTTACTTTTTTAATATCAACCTAAAGGTAGGGCTGTTATAACTATTATAATATCAAACAACCGCGTAAGTCTTAATTTCAAGTCATATTTGTCGATATTTTCAAACAAAATATTATCACTTACCATTATTTCCACACCTTTGGTTACATCACCGACAATTTTATCTAATATCACTTAAATTTTAATATCCTCTCAAATGAAGCTATCATCGTAATCCAGCTTTTGTGATCCGAGCTTGCGTGTCCGCATGATCTCGTCGCTGACACGATATCTTTGCTGTTTCTTTTCCTCCGGTACCGAGTGTGGTATGAGTAAAGGTGACGCACGATGCCTCGAGCAACCACGAAGCACGCGCTGCTCACAACCTGTAATTTGTTTATTTATTTAAATAGTCAAATGGTGGTTATCGCTTCGCACTTACAAATAATAACAGCCAGACGGGATTGATGCATTCAGTTGCGTCAATCGCACGTAACTCGGTTTATTCTTATTTGATTCGCTTGATTGAAGCTTTTGTGGATGCAATGAGATTTATTGATTCGTGCTATGGTAACGTTATCATGACTACTGATTTCGTCAATTGTGATAACGCCTTTTGTAGCATCCTCTATATCATAATATTTGACAGTTTCTTCATTAGGGCCATGTCAATTAATAGTATTACCTATAAACATCCTTGGAACATTCTTTAAATTCGCTCGATTGACATCCCAACCAATGTATTACCAGATTATGTGAGTATTGAAAATAGTCCCGAAATGTCGAACAAAAGTAATATCAAGTCTTCTCAGTCTCTTCTGAGCATCTATAAACCCAAGTAATGTATTTCATTTTGATCACAATAATCAAAATTTTCGGACCTACTCTTATTTCGGCTGCTACCCTACTTCCAAAACTTCGTCTTCTTTAGCGATTTGCCGATTTAGTATGTCTATTAGGGACCTTAGAGATTTGAATATGTATAGATTCAATCATTACTCTACCTTTCGTACCTTTTCGCCAAGAGATTTAGTAACAGCTATCAAACTATACCTACTACTCAAACCCCTTGATATCATCTATCATCTGTATTACTTTTATATCTTCTTACTTTTGGCACGACGATAATCGTGACGATATCATTTTTGTTTTGTCACTCATCTCGAAGTGTCATTTCAAGGATGAGTCTCAGTAGGCTTGTCGCGTGCCTTCAGAATATCTGTACACAAGTCCATATAGGACGATAGAGTTATAGTTACACTATAGTTTTTTGTGGCAGTGGACACAGACTAACTTAAGTCGTTTTTATTAGTAAGGTTTTTTGGATTCCAGAGCTTTCTCTGGCACAGTATACCAGTATACGGTGTTCGCTGGCGCTATCAGCTAGAACAAGCCGTGTTATTCCTTCTGGGGGTTTTGGAATTGCTGTCTTTATAACGTTTTTATCTACACAATGCACGCCTTAGGACATACATGCCTTGGAAATTTTCTACTTGTTCTATTGCAATATGATATTTTTTACATTAATTAGTATTTACACTGAGACATGGTCGATAACTATTGGCCTCATACACAAGCTCAAAGTCGCGCAACGAGCCATGGAGAGCGCTATGCTTGGAGTTTCACTGTGTGATAGGAACCAAAACGAGGAAATCTGCAGAAGAATCAAGGTCACTGGTATAGCAAGTAAAATTAACAACTTGAAATAATAATTGATAGGTCATATCGCTCTCAGAACCGGCAACCGCAAGGAAAACTCTTGAATGAACCGGCAGACGGGTGTAGAACGGACCCCCTCGAGATAGACCAATGATATTGCTACGGTCGCAGAAAGTAGGTGGATCAAGGAGGCTAAAGACCGTTCGTCATGGCATTATATGGGGGAGGCTTTTGTCCAACAGTGGACATCTAGGAAAAGTGGGCCCAAAGCGGGCCCCTTAAGAGAAATGTAATATTATTTTTCATAGGAATGATACACAGAAACTTATTTTTCATTTTGAGAAGTTTGATTTAAGGCTTTTGAATAGTATTTGTTAAAAAAATCCACAAAAAAACAAAAAAAAATAAGTCTAAACTTCCACGAATACCCGCTTTGCCCGCAGGGGGGCCTAAGGCGGGCACGTCTTTATTTCGACACTAAGTAGTTGCCATCAAAAACTAACCTCAAAAGTTTGAGACAAGTGAAAGTAAAGACAACCAAATCACAACCAGATAAACACTCAATGACGGATGTGTTGTAATAATTACATAAATAACACAAAAATAAACACAAGATACCTTAAAATTTTGTTAAGAAATTATATAAAAATTTTCTTTTTGCACAGATTCTAAACGCGTGCTCGCAGGCGAACAGGCTGACTGTAGCTATGTGACAGGGCGCAGGCTTTATTTACCCTCGCGGTATAAGAGTGTGCCATTTAAAAAAATATATGACTGTTTACATGAGGATGCCCGCTTTAGGCCCTATGCCTGCCTTAGGCCCCATTTCTATACCCAATGATGATGATGATGATGACATAAAATATAAACGTATATTTTTGTTCAGGGGTTGGTGTTAAGGATAGATACGAAGGATAACTAAATCGCATTACTTTGATTTGTCTGTGTTATTATATGATCTAGAAAGTGACCAGTGCAGCGTCCGTCGTCGCAGCTCAAGCGCAAAGAAACAAATCTTTTTCGAACAGAGACATCCTCGAGAGCGTTTGGTCATAACTCATATTTAATTCGCAGAGGAGCTCAGCCTCCGCCATTGCCGGTTTATTATTTTCACAGTTCGTAAAGCAGTCCAGCTCGACGGCTGCCTCGTAAATACGGCCTCCGCGCCTTGCACTGTCCACTCGTTATGCTGTCGTTCCGAGCTTCACGCTCAAAACAATCAACCGCTCCAAATGCACACACCGCTAATTCTCCGCCTTGGCTTTTCCACTTATTCTGAGATACGAGACAATGTTGAGACTTTCGATAATGGATTAAGTACAGTCGATCATCGCAGTAATCGCGGTAAAGATAACACTCTGGAGTCGACATCTACTACGGGCAAACCCGCCAGCCCAACTAGAGCTGTCAACTACAACGGGCGAACCCGTCACCTCAGGAAGTTTTAACGATATTGGATGGAAGTACTACTAACTTAATGGAGTAATAACGTTAAGTCCATGTTTTATACATTTTAATTGAAAAACCATTGCATGCATATATACCTTTTCATACATATCATTCAGGCATTAAATGATAAATTAATGGAAAAGATAGCCTAATGTCTGATTTTCGTGATTGGATTGTCCAAATTTCTCTCTCTAAAATCAACCATGATATTTTTTATGACTGATTTTTCTATTGCAATCACCGTTGCAAATACAAATTTAGATTTTATTTCCAAATAGGCCAAATTATATGGTATAATTATAGATCCGTCGAAGTACCAAGCCATTATTGTAGGCAAACAAAACCTAATACCATCGATAAATCCTTTGTCTCTGCCGCGCTTAAAAATCGGCGATAACATCATCGAGTATTCTAGAGTTGTTATAAATTTAGGTGTACTCATCGTAGAACAACTTCTCGGCAAGCATAATCTACTGTAATCAGTAAACGCTTCTTTAACAGCTTTCATAGCCTTTGATATTTCCATTTTTTTACCAGTTGAAATAAAACAAGCTCTTGTGAAAAACCTTGCTTTTGTACATATTGGACTATATGTTTGTTATTTAGACACAAATGAACTCAATTCTGGATATACTTGACCGCCTTCAAAACCTTTTTCTCACATACATTTTCAATTGACGCTGTGACCATATTTCATAATAATATAATAAACTCCAGATTCATGAACATCGAAATTTGCATACTTTATCTTTTCTCTATAACCTTCTTTGTAATATCATGTCGCATGCTTATAACAATCAAACTATCACTTTTTTATCAAGTTATGTGTGTCTCTCCGATAAAGTCAGGATAATACACTATCTATTTCAAAAAATCAATCGTCATCGTTCTTTACCCTTCATGCAGTCCGACTATGGAACCAGCTACCTTCAACGTCCCGTCAGAAGCGCTGCGTCGGTCTTCACCTTCAAGGAGTCATTGAATATACTCGTACAGTATTTCTCCTAATAAACCTAGTTGTTTCCCTTAGGGTGGTGAACGGTTTCGTGCAGCTTGGGCCACAAGATCCGTTTTGTTCTTGGATCGGCTTAAGTCACGATTCAGCTCCTATTCAGAGGCCTCCTCGAGTGGAAGGCTACTTCTGGTAAGACTCCCGTGTCTCAGGCCTCAGAGCTGGTGGACCGGTTTCTCCCGTCGGGATTGCATCCCGGCGCCACTGGACGGTTTGCACACTGGTCGGCGAAGCCAAACGGCTGTGTATTCTGCGTTATTTCTGAAGGGGTCTGGAGACTATGAAAAATATACTGTTTCCTAAGCAGCGGGGGTGGATATTGACCTGTTGTCATACCACTCTTGAAATGACCTTGGGCCACTCGATCCCGTGTGGCACTACGGGCAAAGAGCGACCAGGTCGGCCATAAATTCAAACTGAATTACTGCTGTAATACAACATGTAGAAGTTGCGTAAGCGATTTCAAACCCGTAACTAGACGGGAGGACGGAGGTATCTTGAAGGTTAATTCCAGACGGAGATATCCTACCAGTTAGGGGGTGAGGCTGCCCGCTGGTTACTTTTCCCGGTGCCTCGCCGTAAGGCGTCGGTCTCTAACGGGTTGCTGGTGAACTACACAGTAGATTGTCTTGTCCCCAAGTTTTCCACACTCATCCCACGGCTGAAAGAATGATCTATATTGTTATACCAGCCTGGGGGTGACGGGTTCGCCCGTTGTAGTCGACACCGCCCTACTAGTTGTTTCCCCTATCCTGTATTCCTTTTTTCTTAGATATATTGCTTTTGTTTTTGTTGTTTATATTTTGCCTCTATGCCACACGAAGAATCTCAATGAATTTGTTTTATCGTAATAAATAAGTTCCAAGTGAGTTATAAGCTCACCAAATATATGTATATAAAAATACGTATGCAAAAAAATGATTCAAATAATTCAATAATTAATGAATTCATTGAAATAATTAATTTATAATTCTAATATATTATTAACATTATGGAAATATAAACATTACAGCTGCAGAAACTCAACAGATACAAATAATATTTAAGAATAACGTCAACGAAGGAAAAAGTAAATAAATCATTTCGAAATAATATTCTTTAAAATTACCAACTTTCTTTGTATTTTCAATTTAGAGACTACGATATTTTTTCTACCAATCATGCTTATACCTCCAGTTTACTTATCCTCTGGCTGGTTTACGTTTATGACTGCCATTTTAGCAAGATGCCTGCCATTAGATGTTATCATGGATGGAGTAAAAAACGCATAAGTTGGTAGAATTACCGCACGTGGAATGAAACGTTACGAAACAGCATTGACATTGTCAGTGATAATAACTTAAACGAAACCTAAAGCACTTTGTATTGGGAATTAATATTCACAGTAGATATAGTATAGACACTATATCATATGTTGATGATTATGAACATTTTAAAGTTTTAAACATAATGTTATTATAATAGCTAGTATCCCAAATCTCATATAATTTATTACACATCTATTCATTTACAAAAAAATACGAAGGCATATGTTGGATTAAAAATAAAATTAATTTACTTTGATTATTGTACATAGAATTTTTATTTATATTTTAACCCTTGGAGTAAATGGGTATTTTCATGGATGCATCTGTCTCTTTTGCAGGATTTTCGGCGACTTTCGACGGCGCTCGACTTAAAGTACTATAACTACGAAACTACTACACCAATCATAAAAAGAACAACTGCACAATGATTGCATTGAAATTTCGAATATAGAATATTGAAATATCATTTTGTAAAACAATTAGATAATTATGAATAAATATGAGAACGTCAAAGAAGTGAAAAAAACGCGCGACCAGATTTGGTCGACTCGTACTCAACGGATAATTGTTTCGCGACCAGATTTGGTTGACTCATACTCAACGGGTTAATATATTATTTTTCCTGACTACTAAATGAAATCATTTTAGTATATTTTGCTTATTAGTATTTATGTAGGTCATATTGATATAATACAGCCATGACAACTGTCATAAAGGTAAGGTTTTTAATAATTGCAATTTTAGCATTTAATTTTGTGATGGGAGTATTGTATTGTATTGTATTTTATAGACGGTATATCTTTTAAATGTAGGCTTTTCTTTCTACAGGAAATGAATCTGTACCAAATTATTCCTCTAAAGATAATATTTCGATAAATCAAAATTAATTCTTTGTCAAATGTATTCGAAGCAATGGTAGTTTATGATTTTTTCCACATCTGATTGAAATGGATATTAATGTGGCCAATCCTTAAGATTAAGAAATGTTTGGTAATATTTTTTTATAGATCAAGCGTCAAAGAATTTAATTCGTGTTGTATAATATTAATTGAGCAGTAGCATTATTTATATAGGGTATTAGATTGATCAATGCCATAGGACGTGTTGGCAACCTGCCTACGTCAGCGACGTAGCATTGTACGGCGGAACTAATATCAATTTTTTGGCCATCTTTGATAACATTTAAAATACATTTTTTTATACAGGACGACTGATTTTTTAAAACCTAATAATTTAAGAAATGATAACAATAATAACTTTCAATTATTTATGCCATCTATAGCATTATCATGTAGCCTGATAACGTCACAGAAATAATATGGAGAGATAGAATGCCATATATTAGTCTATCTGATCATTAAAGTACGTAATTATTACGTATTAAAACCTGTATACCAAATTAAATTGACTTTTTTATGTAAATAATATTGAAATAATAAAAGTTATGAGTTGAAAATTCCTTTGTTTTATTAATATTATTTTATTTCGGGATAGGATACCGTAGAAGCCTGTTTAAAATGTCATCTATAGAGCGCCGCCACACTGCTATGCCACAAATACTGCGATATTGTACAAAAGAGAAGATTTTTTTTTTTTGTATATGAGTGCCAACTACGAGTTGCGTATCCTAGGTGCCAAAAAATCCTAGTTGCTAAAACGTACTTATGGAGTTGAGAAATCTAATACTCTATATAATCAAAGGTAGTAGGTAGTTTGCCAGTTGCGCAAAAACAAGGGCTTTTTTACAAAAATCTCTGAAATTCGTTCTTTTAAGATCGTTTATTGAGATAATTAACAACACTGTGATATGACATTTATTACTTAAATAAAGTTCATGTTTTTGTGTTCAATTCTCAAGGATTACTTTATTTTATTTTTTAATTTATATTAAACTTACAGATATTAAATACATGATATAGTATACTTAAAGCATATTACATTTTGAATGTGTCATGATTTTTCTTGTAAAACATTTTTTTACAGATCTTGCAAAAATGTCGAAGAGTGGTAAGTTTGGCTTAAATGTCAAAACAACCACTGACGGTTTTTAAATAAAAAAAAAACATTGCATGCTCGCTAATTTTATTACGGCTGTTTTAATTAACGGTGGCTATTATTTACCATACCACCTAATTTAGATAAAAAAACGGACGTAACCGACCACGCTGCTAGAATCAAATGGCTGGGAATCATTAAATAGTCTTGTCCTATTCGTACGAGCCTTCCTAGACCCAAATCCAAATATATCTCTCGACAGGCCCTGTATACAGGCCTGTGACATCTTCCATTGGGCATGATAGCCCTTTCTGGAGAATCATGTGAGCCGGGTCCATTGGCCCGGCTTTCGAGGGTATGGCGTCTCAGGGCTGTTCACCCTGAGGCAGGCTTCTTTATGAGTGCTTCTCTCTGGGCACGTGGTAGGTCCATTTGAAGGTACGTATTCAGCAGCACGATGTTCTCTTCCTTCGTGAATTACCTTCATCGAGACCAGCTCGTCTTCCTCGAGGAAGCGCATCTCGTCCCTATCCCTAGACCGAATTCCCTATCCTAGAACGAGGTCAACCGCTCCTTTTAAATGTCTGAATTGGGGGTAGAGTGATGCATATACCCGCCTTATTTACTTCTAAAAATGTGGATCGTGATGAACGATAGAAATTCGCATTAATCCCAAATCGGATAGAAGACGATTGGAGAAAAAAAGTCATAAAGAAATCATCGCCTTCACCATTTATATTGCAGTTTTACGGCAATTCGAATGAATTTATTTAAATATTTAAATCGTTGACCCTAAAAACTTTATGATTCTCCGTGCTATCAACTCAGATAAAGATCACAATTCATCTATCATCTTCTGGGACTATTGGCCAGTTTTATTAAACTAGATGTAACGGGTCTTATTTAATATAATACCGATTCTATCAGGATAATAATGTTGTTTTAGTATTTATTGATAAGTATTTATTCAGGCCTTTTGTTGCTTATAGAGACATTTGATTCCGTTTTATTAGGTACTTGGAATTATTCAAATTTATGTATTGTAATCTATACCAATAGTGGTGAAATTGAAAGCAAGCTATCAAATATCAAGCGGCGCCAAATGGGTGGTCTACATTGGGTAAAAGATAAGAAAAATCGTAAAATAAATGCTAGAGAAGATGATGTATATAGTAAATAATATATTACACATCACACATATAAAATGTCAACGAATAGAGCTGGTGGATATCGTGTAGGACGACAAAAGCAAAAGCAGTATCTAGGCGGGTCAGAGTAATTAAAATAAGTAATACAATTTATGTAACAATTACCAGTATTTTGTAATTTAAGCGTGACTTCTGCCGAATTAGTCGCTTCCGTTAACAAGACCGTATCCTCTGCGAATCAGATGACTTTCGCATTAAGTTGGAGTTCACATAATTCAATATATTCAGAACAGGAGTGGCCCAAGCACATTTCCTTGTGGAACGCCATATCTTATATTTAGTTTATGACTGATCTGTCCATTTATTGCTGTCACCTGATTAAATATAAATTAAATATAAAATGTTATTAATATAAATCGAATTAAATATAAAATGTTAACAAAATTCACCAGAGATAAATTTACGTGAACTCAGGAAATATGATTTGGTGCCCGAATCTTCTTAATGACAAATATATAGCAACTCTCTCAGATATAGTCTATGATATAAGCTATGATTTTAATCCGAAGTTTTTATGGTAATGTTTTAATACCCTAAATGTAACTCTATAAAAACTAAGACGAATATAAAAATGGGGTCATTGTTATTCTTTGGAGCTGATTTATTCTTACGATGTAGCTAAAGATTAATAGCGTAACATATTAGACTTTGGGATAAAAGTATGAAATCTAGAAACACTAAATGAAGCGATACATCAGAATAATAAATGAGAAACTATAGGTATATTGAACATCAAAAAAGATTCAATTAAAAGTTTCGTTCACCGCTGAACAGATTTCCAGTCATCAGACATCGTCATTTCAAAAATATAAATATTACTATAACACATAAAAATGCTTCCATGGTGAAATAGCATCGTATCTAATAATTATAATAAATAAAAAACTATAGATTGGCATCGAAAAAAATAGAGTCGGAGTCGGGTACATTATCATATTAAATATATTCGTATTCACCGTGATCCCCCCATTTCTGGAGGTTGAGTGGTGGTCTTCGGACGGTGACCCGGCTGTGGTACATTAAGGACTACTCTCTTGTTGCATGCGAAAGTGCACCTTACCTTCCTCTTGCCTCCGCTTGGAAGCCATAAAATTTGCGAAGGAGAAATCGCGGATTTAGTATTTTCTATGAATGAGGTTATTTTTTTCCTACAGAGAACAAGATATTTGGTTGGCTGTAAGGAATCGTGAAACGATAAGCCTGCCATTTGTGCTGATTAAAATAGGATGTAAGTTTTCTTTTCTATTTATCATTGTTTGTGCAAATTCGGTACAAAAAAGCTATTTTCCTACTTTATTTTTTGTCTTTAAAGGTTTGAAAATGAAAATAGGGATTTGGCGGGCAGGCCACGAGCGCTAACCTTTACCGCTTGAAAATGAACAGGGACGCCGTGGTGGTGGCATTTGCAATATCGGCATTTATTTAGTTTGTACTCGTGGTCTTTTGGGGATATTTGCTTCCCATGGAACTGTTAGTTTTACAATAAAGGCCTCCTTCCGCGGTAGGGACTGAAGGGTTATATCTGGACGAAGGGCTATACATCCGAGACTTTTGGGCTTCTCATACTAATTAGACACTGAATCAACGCCCAGAATCTAGCCAAAAGCTGTTTCGCTTATTGAGAAAAGTTTTGACCTGCAATATTTTTGCCTTTTAAGCCATCCCGTACTAACTGTATAGGGTGTCTATAGCTTTAGGGTTCCGTACCTGAAAGGGATCGGCGAACTGCCATACACATGGACGTCTGAGAAATCACGCATTAATCCGTACGGCCGCCAACATTTTATTCGCTATTCAAGTTAATATTAAAAACAGAAATTATCAAAAGAGTTTTTGAAATCGTATAGTGCGTTTTTGAGTTGCAAAATTTGAAGCTAAATGACTGCTGTCTTAAGGGGCCGTAACTTTTAATCGAAATATACGACTTGAAAAAATATTTCGTAAATTAGTTTTATTCGTCGTATGGATGGGTTGATTAAAGCTGCCAAATACAAACCGATCCGAACCGATGCCGTTTTGAAAACTAGTTGTACGATTCATCTTACTACTCCTTTAATGGTTTTATATTACAAGCGTTTACCATAACGTAGGGAGTTGTCAAGTCGATAACGATAGTTTTTCAGAGTTAAAAAATATACAATGTGTTTTGAAAACCAACAGCCAGTTTAGGTACTTAAGGCCAGCCATAAGTCACCCAAAACAGAATTGTGGTTCAGACTCTTCTGTTTAATCTTAAATATTTTCTTAAACAAATTTGTACGGCTACAATTATTCCGAGAATATAGTCTATTCTAGATATATCCAGCATTGGCGATGTCAGTATCTACGAGTATCTAGTAGCACGGTATAACCAGCAATAAATTCCTAGCCGAGATCAGATACAGGTCGACCTTGAAGGTATATTGTTTATAAGTGAAATAGTCGCCGTTTGCCCACATCTCGGATCATTCGCCACATACTCGGCTACAAATAATTGCCATTTAGCACTAATGCGTATAATTAATGACGTCGATCGTTCGATTAAATAGGGGGAAATTGAATTTATTTCTTCCTTCGTATCGCGCGAACCGCTCGAGTATTGCGTCATTGGTTCGATGCATATTTCCCCACTTACGCATCAGATTTGTTTATTTTTATTCATTCTTAGGAATATTTTTCATTATTTCTTTATCAAGAAATTGGCCATCGGTATATACAATTCTATAAACCAATATCAGCTTCTCTTTAAAAAAAACTGAGCATTGAATGTGGTCAAGGTTATCAAATAAATTAAAATCAGGCTAAATATTTATTAATCTCCCAATACGTGTTTAGCCATAGCTTTTTCAATGTGGTTAACACTGATTCAGGCAACATTAGTTAATTTAATTACAGCCCACCTGCTGCTAAGTTGCATATCGTTAAATTCTAATGACTGTTTAGTCAGTTAGCACGTAGATAACAGCTTTAGAGAGATAATATCCAATAGTAATAATAATAAATTTTATATTTAATTTAAAAAAAATACAATTACTGATATGCAAGCTATTTATTGTCTATTGACAGTAATAACTACAAAAAAATCCTTGTTTAAAAAGAAATATTGTGTTCCTAAAATCAGTTTATGTAAATAATATACAAAGAGAATTCTTCCAACTGTTAAATTATTTAAAGTAAAAACCATGGTAATCAAAGTAGATATTAAACTGTTTATTTATTTATTTTATTCGGGAAAACAACAGTATATAACTGCTGATTATATTTATAATAAATTGTATAATATATATTAATATATAAATATAATACATATTGTATAATAAATAGATTTACAAAGATTGGTCAATCATAAACCAAATACAGTTTCCAATTAATAATTTAAATTGAAGATTAGGTTTAGTAACTCGCTCAAACATTGACGAGGGAGGTAAATTTAAGGGGGGGGGGGGGAGGGGGGACAAATAAAATATATAATAAATGTTTGTAACACCCGGCGTTTCAGCGATATTGTAAACGCCGCTGTCCAGGGTAGATTGTTGGGTGTCAATTTCAAGCGGTAAATTCGTTTTTATCGTATTTATAATGAAAGTCAAATATCCCAAAAGACCAAGAGTACAAATTAAATAAATGATCTCGCAAATGCCGTCATCCGGAACGGTTTCACTGTTCACCTTCACGCGGTGGAAGTTGGCGCTCGTGGCCTGCCAGCTAAATCTCTGTTTCACCTCTTTAAAGATCTTGGTCTTTCCAGAAAAATAATCAACACTTTCCTAGAAAAAATATCTAAAACCGCGATTTGCGCATCTCAAATTCTATGGCTTCGAAGGGGGAGTGAATGTGTGGTAAGGTGCACGCTCACATGTGGCCAGACAGCTGTCCTAAACCTACCACAGCCGGTCGTTTGTCCGGAATCCACTGCTCACCCCCCATAAGTGTAAAAAAATAGTATCATGATGGGTCCAACTCCGGACGGTGAATTCAATGGCAGCTCCGTTTGCATTTTATTTTGTTTTATTTAAACAATCGAATAGTCTTCGATTTAATAAAGGAAATGTAATCTGATATTGTATAGGTAAACAAAATATATTATGATATAAATATAAATAATTTTTAATAATAATGTTACATAATATGAAATTGATGATAATAATTATATAAACAATATAAAATAAAAATAATAATAATCAATCGATTACAAACTGTTGAAAAATTGCCTTTTGCACGTAACTCTGAAATCCAGTGATGGAGTATGTATGGTCAATTAGAAGAGTATGAAAAGGTCAATTAGATGCATACATGTATATTTACATCTTACAGACACGGCTCAAGTATTTAAGAGTTCAGTACAATATTAGTATCTATTAAAGCGGCGCGTTAGAAATAGTTCAGCCTGTCTGGTGGATTTCGCTGGGATTCGAAAGTTGACCATGCTGTCGATTGTTGTTAATAGAATCGTATCGATTTGTCTAAATGTCAATAACAAGGTTGGCAGTTAAGTATTTGGGTCACAGAAGATTCTTGCAGTTTGTCTAGAAAGGATGACATCAGCCACCTTATTATATAAATATATCGGATAATCTTTGTTCATCACAATGAACTAAATAAATTTTTCTTCGGCTGTGCCTTCACAAAATTCCAGAGAACAAACTAAAAATTCCGATATATCATTAAACTACTAATTTTATGGGTTAAATTCGCTATTCGATCGTAGAAGCGTGTAATTATTAAATACTTTATTCTTCAATAAAACTTAATATCCTGGAACTAAGCGATTAATATTCTATTATTGACAAGAAACCCCAAGAGGCCGTCAAAATGATATGTAGGTTTAACTTGGCTGCTTTCATAATATATGATATTAAAATATGGCTATTAGTATCTTGTTTTGTGAGTAACATAAATATTGTCAAATCACCCGTAAGTGATTGTTTTATATATTTTTTTTTTCAATTTCAATTTCAATTTATTTCCAAAAAAATCTTAACAGATTGTAGAAACTTAATATTTAGGTACATTTAAATTACAGTATATTAGTTCGTTTTTACAATATTTAAATTTATCACCATGTACATACAGTTACTTCATTATTGCTTTTAAGGCATCCAAATCATTTTTAAGATTTATTTACTAAAACCACAAATTAAAATAATTGATAAAAATAATCAAGAAATTAAAATCAGAAAAAGTCAGAATAATTAAAAAATGCTACTTAAAATTGTCAAAAAAATGACCAAAAAATTTGAAAAATTATTTAAAATTAACAAACTCATCGATCGAGTAAAAAGCTTTGTCTAATAAGAATTCTTTAAGTGACTTTTTGAATAAGCTTTCCACTTGAATAGTTTTTAAACTTTCTGGTAGCCTGTTAAAGTAATATGGCCCTGAGTATTTTTTGTCTTGCCTTGCTGTGTTTAGTTTACATGGTATAAAAATGTTTAATTTATTTCTCGTATTTTTAGTATGTGTATCTGAAAACTTTTTATAATGTGTTTCTTTATTCTTAAAAAACTCAGTTAGTAACTTAAAGAGATAGAGTGAGGTTAAGGTGAGGATTCTTAGCCTTTTAAAAATGGGTCGACATGACTCTTCCCTTTTCACCTTTGCAATTATTCGCACTGCTCTCTTTTGGAGTATAAATATAACATTAACATTTATGAAGTTAGATAACATCAATTACATCAAAAATATTATCATTGGGAAATTATACGAGTAACATCACAGGAAAACAACACAACCAAATGAGTAATCAACAATTCTTGGAAAGAAACAAAATTAGGGTACATCCCGAAATACGTTTTTTCCATGTCAATTTTTTTCCGAATCGAAGCAATTATCCTTTGCAAAATGTCACTTCACACAAAGTGGTCGTATGTTTCTTCCAACCTGTCGCTTATCATTTTCCTTATGTATCCTATTTAAAACGTCCCAACGTAGCCATAAAATGTTGTTTTTATTACTTTAATGATGTCCACACATTATTATTGTTTCTTTTTTTCGATGAAACGTCATATATTGCGAAGGTAAGGTATTGTTGAACAAACGACAGCTTTTTTTTAATTTAATGGTTGTCAAATTAAACGTTTTAGGTTTACTCAGAAACGTGTCGTGAGTCATACCATTTTGTTGTTTGCCGAATTAATATTATTATTTTTTTTAATCAGTGCGTGAGTTATTCTCATAATGTTGCATATATTTGTGCCATTTTTATAATATGATTATATTAATATAAAAGAGATGTTTTTTTAAGAGCACCCTTTATTTCGGCGATGTTGCAACCGCCGTTGTTCAGAGTAGGCTGAAGTGCTGTCAATCGTTATCCGTTGTTCTGCGGGTAGGCGGAAAACTGTTGCTGTTATTAAACATATTAAAACTATCCTAGTAGATACGGCATGAGTGAATTTTGATCATCCGGAGATTGCCGAGCGCAGTAAGGGCCGAGCCACACGATGCAACGCGGCTGCGGAGCGGCACCGCTCAGTTGTTAAGGGCAGTCGAAGGAGGGTACATGCTTGCATGATTCATTTGTTTTCTAGTGTTTTTGTTAATTTTTAATCGAAGTGTTTAAAATGAGTACCAACGAAGAAGATATTGGTATTGACTACCTCATTTCACTAGTTCTACGTACACTGAACTACAACACTATTCGCCCACTGCGGCGTCGTAGTAACGTTGCGGCGCCGCACCGTGCACTGTACGTGTGTACGCCTATACGGCGAAATTTTTGCTGTGCGGCGCCGCACCGCATTGTGTGGACCAGCTTTAACGTAACACAGGATACAGCGAGTATTGTGTGCACGGCGGATTTTCAAAATTCACGCGCGCTGAGCCCGCCGCCACAATATCGTTATAATATTTTTAGTAACAGCAGGAGTTTGTCGCCTACCTGCAGGATAACTAGTGACCATTGGCGGCACTTCAGTCTACCCTGGACAACGGCGGTTGCAACATCGTCGAAACGTCGGGTGATACAAACTTCCCGTTGAATACGTTTTATCTTATTTATAATGTCAAACAACCACAATAGTCTTCGATTTCACATTGTTTCTATTATATTTTAACCGTCAGCCAAAAATGGAGGCGGTTGCCAATTCAATAATAAGGACAACTACATATATTACGTAAATTAGGATGTATGGCTACATTGTAATTTAGCCAAATAAATGAATAAAGATTTTCTTCTTCCAGAAAGCAATTGATGGCAGTTTTCTGCTAACAATATTGTCCTGCTACTATGATATATACAGTGTTAAGTAAATATATATCCAATGTTTGGCTGCTGGTGATATATGAGGTATTTTAATTGGAGTTGAGCTTACAAGAGCATATCGTTTTTTTGACGGTCAATCTGATACCAATCTGTAGGTATATATCGTGTTGATAATCGTGTACGTCGATTGTTAACCGTTTAATGGTCAAGTTGAATTCATTATTCATTTATATCGTTTGAGTTACTGATTTAGTTGCTCATGATATATTAAAGAGAGACGATCTTTTTCTTGAACTTTTTTTGAGATATGTTACAAACTTCTTACAGACTTTTATGGGACAAATTGGACTAAATTCTTATCGACATCGAATTAGATTGCTTGGTAATCTTATTACATTTTCCACCTTATCGAAAAAAAACCAATATACAACCCTATACACTAAACTGAATCATACTGGAAAGTATATCAATACACATTTCTTATAAATCATGAATTGCATATACATATTATAGTTATCCCTCTAATAAGAAAAGTATTTCTTTTTCTTTGATATTTCCTTTAAGAAACCAATAAAATCAACAGAATCCAGTATTCTGTCATGACTTGTTCTGCCATAATTGGATGGGGTGGATGTGGTAGAACCCTGCTAGAGCAGAATTATTCTCAGAAGACCATATCGACATCCCAGTAATAAACTTTATTAGGAAGATAAAGTCTTTGATTGTAGGCAACATTTTTTTAAAAACTTCCCTCTTAAAGCTATTTTTGGACAATAATTCAAATTTAGGAATAATTCAGAACCGAAGCCCAACAAGACAAGTTTTAGAAAATAACTTAATAATATCCAGGATGAAAACATCATTTGGACGAAGACATTAACTCTTTCAATACGACGAGATTTTACGAGTCGAGATACGGCGAGTCATGAGAGACTAACCATACATCAAATGTTAGAAATTATAGTTTAATAAAACTTAGGTGAACAAATTATTAACATATTTTTAAATATTACATATGTATATTTATTATATTTTATATTTTAACATTCAACTTATTACCAAAAATTATTTTATTTTGTTGGTATATATTTGTTTTGACAATTAATTGTACTTTTTTTTGACTAGGTATTTTATATTTCTTAACATATATTAAAAATTATTGACTTTTCACTTTACTTTAGTTTTAAGTCAATTCTGTTTGTCACGCTCTATTTATTTTTTTTCTTTTTTGAGGACCATGTTTTAAATTTAGTTTTAAGAGCATTTTAATAAAACTTTTACATAAGTTATTGTAAAATTAGAGTCCTGACCACCCTAGAACGAGCTAGTCCCAGTTGGGTGACAGAATCAAATAAGCAGAAGGTTAACGTTTTGCCATTCGGTTCCTGTTATTTTTATAAGCAAAAACAATGTTTTATAGTAATTAATTATTAAATAAATAAAATAAAAATAACTTATTTAAAATCAACCCTGTTTTAAGACGTATATACGTGGTTGAATTTCAATAGAAACTACAGGGGATGAGCTTACCTCAATTAAAATTTCTATAAAATGACAAAAATGTTAACCTATTTCTGCCGTATCGAATATCTACGTGATAAAATTTTCGCAAGATGCAAAGTGAAAATTTATGCCTGCTTGTTTGTTATTCTGTCATAGCTCCTGAGGATTTAAGTTTGGGCAATTTTAGTCTACTATTACGACACTATAATGGATTTTGCACTCAGTAGGTTTTTTCTTTATAAGTCTATAGTCTTAACACACCACTATGTTAAGGACTACCTACTAACGACTACCTTAAATTTGGTTGCCTTGTTGGACGAAATCACATTGAATTTTCGCCGGATAGTATATTTGCGCAAATGATTGAATCGAACGTGTTTAATGCATTGCATTCTCACTACCGGCGCTCGTCGACGACTATCGACTATCAGGTCAGCCTCCTTCCCAAAGGGATATCACGCTCAAAATCCTACCATAAATCATTGGCTACTTGCCGGGAAAGCTTTGGAGTGCAAAACCGCCTTTTTATTTTCTTTTTCTTTCCTTTTTTATATTATTGGTAATAAAATTGATATGAATATGAATATCAATGATCAAAATTTAGGTGTAGGTCATCACTACATCGTCACTCATCTGCCATACAACTCGAATTGTATTGCTGCGGATTTGATCTCGCATTGTTATTCATAAAGTGTCTCTTTCCATTGCTTCTTGTGGACCTTTCATTTCATGAGAGACAGTAACTGGTTCAATACAATTGTTTCGTTCGTTTGTTTGTTTATACTCTTAATTGTGATTTTTCACAATTTATTTATTTATTTATTTATTATAAAAGGTACACAAACAATACTCTAATATTACATGGCTATCGCTAACATTTTTACTTTGTTTCTAATTAGAGTATAATATTATATGCGTACTCCGCATGCTTAATTTATAATTGCGTATGTGCCGTACCTCATGATTTACAAAATTATCAAAATTATCAAAATTATCAGTACAAAAATTAATATCCTTAAAAATTATCAAAACAAAAATTAAAATTTTTAGAAATAAGTTTACAGTGAATTCTGAAAAACAATTAGACAATTAAATGGTAAAAAAAATAGATCAAATATTGTCTGGAATAAAATAATAAAAAATACGGTAAATTATCAATTTGTTTCATAATACGTTATTTATAATGGACTTAACTACTAATGGTCCCAGGTTGAAGAAATCAATGGGCGGGTTTATAATCCTACGACAGTATCTTACAACCAACCCTACTATGAAGTGTTTATATGAATTTGTACGTGTAATATGTGTGTAAAGTGGGTGTCTTGTTATGGCATTCAATTGATGGAATTGAAATGCAATTCCGTTATTTTATCCTAAGAAAAAATGGGAATCCAGTAGGGAATCGAACCAGTAATCTTACAATTTAAGATCAGGCGACATAACCACTATGCCATCAGGCCGTATTTTAGGTTTGTCAACTTGCTTGGTTAATCATCCAATTTATTGCTTATATAACAAAAATTATTAATTCAAAATATCATATTTCTCTATTGATTATTAAAATATTATATTTATTTTTAGATCTACATGAAAATACAATAAGTCGACTTGAGAATTGCAGGGTTAAAGTCGACTGGAATGTTTCCGCGAGGCGAATCACGATCTCGCCGACTTATATAAAACAATGACGTCAGGCAGTCGCTTTTATTGTTATTGGTTCTCGATCACATCGTCCACTTCACGATCACACGCGGTATCAATAATTAAAGCAGATAACAATCTCGTCTTCGAGATTAGATCTAAGTGGATACACCATTTTAAATCTCCGCTGTGTCTTAAATATATTTTTTTTGGTTTGGTACTAGGAGCTCTTCATTTGCTGCAGGTGTTGAGCTCTTGTGCACTGTCTTGAAAAATTTAGATCGCGTAATCCAATTTCGAAAATTCATTCTCGAATCTATTTTATCCTTTATTGGAAATAGCATATTAGATTATGACCGCCATCCATAAACCATACAGTTAAGAAGCTGCCATACAAATGGATGACTGAGAAATCATATTTTCATCCATACGGTCGTAAATGGTTTATTAGGTATCCGAATCAATACGAGAAACACATTATAGGTTTTTTGAAATCAAACTGTGCGTTTTTAAGTTGTAAAATTTAAAACTGATTAATCGACTTAAGTCGCCCAAACATTTACACGAATTATCGCGTTTGAAAAACTCTTCTGCCAATTAGTTTTATTCGTCGTATGAATAAGCTGATCAGATCTACTATATAAAAATCGATGCTAGTCCAGCATTAGCGTTTTGTATGTTTCGTCTCTACTATTTTTATGACAACATTTTCATTTGTTCCTGTGCGTAAAAAAATAACCTTTTCGTTTATTCAAGATATATTTTTTTTAATATACTAAGGTTTAAAAAATACGCAACAGCAGTATGATAATGAACACAACGTCTTTCAAGATCTACTATATATATTCTCCACCCTACTGCTCAGTTCAATGGGAAACGACCCATTAAAAAATACAAAAACACAGAGGTTTCTTAAGAGTTGTCAACTACTACAGGTAGTTATAACGCTATTAGGTAGTTATTTCAACCACGGGGTGTACGCAGACACTTAGGAACAACACAGGCTAATGTCTAACAACGTCAATCGTCGCCCGTGATGAACAACGCCTAACCGCGAGGCACTGAGAAGTGGACCAGCAAACAGCAAGTCGACCTCGCGCCCTATCAGATTTGGCCGGATTTCTCCGTCCCCCAGTCTGGTCAAGGATTCGAGGTCGTTGCGCGGCCTCTATCTGACGTAAGCGGTAATTCAGTAAGCGGTAAGCCTATCGCCCGTCAAGGTCAATCGAGATCTTTTTTATTTTTTTAAAATTTAATATACAGAGAAAATATAAATTTTTTTTAAATCGAGCTATTTTTTTATTTTTTTAATTTAATATTCAGAGAAAAAATACATTTTTTAAATATTAAAATCTACCCAAACTGGTATACCGTTTGTTGGCGAGATAAACTCTTATTTTTCTAGTCTTACACTTCTAATTTTGTGATACAAAAGACATTAATAATATAAAAAACAATGCACAGCAGTATTACTACTGGTCTTACTACAGGCTCAAATTAGGTCAGTATTACTACAAGCTTAAACTATAGAAACGTATAACAAATTTACTTATGACCACTAATTTCACTATAAACGTCCAAAGGTAGCTTTTTTATCATCTGGTGGCCAACGGATCGTTTTAAGAATATATGACGTCAGATCGACAACTACCAACGCTCTCTAGGAAATACACGTTTCCATAGCTCCCCCGGTTATTCGCCGGATGGGCAGCGTTTCTAGCAAACCGGACAGTGCACTAACTGTCCAGTTCCCCCAATCCGCATACTTCTGATCCCAACCACCTCCGACTGCAGATTACAGCAGTGGCAGAGGCTCTCTGCAGCCCTGACAGTTTAAGTTCTCCTACTAGGAGGCTACCGGAAGGGGATGTTGAACCATGAAACCAAGGTTAAATACAATTAGCAAAACCACCCAAGCTACATGGAACCATTAGGAACCTAAACATAGGTTCCATAATGTTAAAGTTACGATGGCAAAGGGGTGATCGAGAAATTTACAATATTTTAAGTAAGAAAATTATATTATGTTTTCCAGAGCTGCGCCGGGTAATCCACGAGATCTCACTTGCCCACGTGTGTTTCCTTTCTCTTTCTGCTCGGGGACCAAATGCGACGCGATGTGCAACATATTATCATTTATGTTCGCGCGTGAGCTCCAGTTTAATATCCTCAAAAAATATACGGATGCTCCCCCATATCGCTGCTTCGTCATATTAACAATAAACGAAATTGTCGCTTTTGCCTGCCACGTGACCCACTCTGTGAAATGAGCTGTCGTTTTTCATTGTATTTCGTTGGGTACCTGGTAGGTATATGTTAACGTTTTATAGTTGTTTCATCTGAATAGTGTACTTTGTGTGGAAGTGATGCCATATAAAAGGCTTTATGCTTTTCAACGAATCATGTATTGCTCGACAAATATACGACTGCTCTGTAATATATAAATATAGAAATAGATTTCCCTTTTTTATTTTATTTTATCCAAAAAATCGACAAAGTTAATATCCAACCAATAGATATAATAATACGCTGTGATATATAATATTAAATTTATAAAAAAATAGCTGTAATAATAAGATAAATAGGAACAATCTACGCATACTGGTGAGGGCGCTCACGGGGCATTGTGGTCTGAACAAACACATGTTCAACCTCAAGCTCAGAGACAAAAAAATGTACAGGTTCTGCCAAGGAGCAGAGGAAACTCCCCCAGCACCTCATGTGCGAGTGTGGCCCGCTGATGCGTAAAAGATACACCCACTTGGGTGGTCATTACCTCCAACCTGAGGAGGTAAAACAATCTGGCTCCAACAGCCTGCTGCAGTTCTTAAATGACACAAGGCTTAGCGCAGAACTATCGTAGGTGGCGAACACAATAGATCAGCAATGGTCGCAGTGTTACAAGGCTCATAAAGACCTTAGAAAAGCCTCACTCAACAAATAATAATAATAATAATAAGATCATAATAATAAGCTGTGATAAGACATAATAGTAAGCTGTATCATTCTTAAGATTTACAATCTTAAGCTGTTCTTTGCAAATAAGTTATTTACTTCGGCAACATTGTAACTACTTTTCTTTGTCCAAGTATTTAATTAAAAAAATAAATCATAATAAGCCTGTTTTAAATTGTTGCAATTACTCGTATCGTATCGTATCGTATCTAATTGGTGTGTTGCTATGGAGACATGTAATAAAGTACATGACCATTTTTTATACACAAAGTAAATTAAATTTTGAAACTATACCCCTTATTTTTTTTTAAATAACAATACATTATAAGTACGTGAAAAAGTCACTAATGACAGCTTGGCTAACTGGACATTCGGATAATTATTTCGGTGAGCGAATAATCGGCGTTCAAGAAATTATAATGCATCACCATAAAAGATAGGTGATTCTACATATAAAACTAAACAAATAAAATAAACCCCCTTCCACCACTCCGATTGCAAAGTGCGACACGATCGCGTGTGACACGATCTTCTGGCCGTATTTCTACAAATCATTGCGGCGTTGCGTCATTGTGGCTGCGTCACTCAGTTGCGTCATGTCGCATCAAATGCAGTCATAGGACCTGATCTCCAGATATTAAAACCCACTCCTCCTCCCTACCCCGATTGCAAGGTGCGGCACAATCTTCAGTCCGCATTCCTGCAAATCCTTGCGGCATTGCGTCATTTCAATACTATAGGCAGTTGCGTCACGTGCAGTCGTGCGACTGATCTACAGACCGTACCCATACATGATGTCTCATAAGAAGTGGCCGTTATTGATTGTTCGTTTGAGGAGAGCTATCGACCCCGGCCCAGAATGATGGGGTAGGGTAGCGAGGCAGCAATCGGAGCGAAAGCAAAGGAAGCCAGCCGCCAGGGTCCACGTCGCCCCCCGGCAGCCCCGGGGAGAGCGGAGCGACGCCATCGACTGGCGTAATTCCTCTCCGCGCGCACGTGACCGGAATGCCGATACCGCCATTTCGGCATCGGCTATTTTTTTCTGCCTCCTCCGCAACCCCAGCCCGATACCCACATTTGGATATTGACTGGTCCGCCAACGTACTATTTTAGCTAAGGCCATTGCTGACCTATACATACACACGCTGGGTACATCGAAATGATCCGAAATGTACTACTTCCATGATCACTATTATGACCAATTAGAGCTGTCAACTACAACAAATGAACCGTCACATTAGGAAGTTTTAACGATATTAGATCGTTGTATCTCCCGTGAGGTGAGCGTAGAAGACTTGGGACGAAAACAGTCCACTGTCTAGTTACGCCACTCGCCCATAAGAAGCCAACGTCTTATGTACCTCGATATAACCAGGTTAAATAACTAGAGGACCGACACTCTCGCTCTTACTTCCAGTTGCAACCAGAATACTCCGGTCTCCCGAATGGTTACAGGTTCGAGATAGCGTGTGCGGTCCTCTCCCGTAGGTAGCGGTGATACGGTGGCTATCGAATCTATCGCGGACCACGGCATCCTTTACCCGGCTGTTCGTTTCAAGAGCAGTTGCTGCAAGGTTAGCAACTACCATCGCTATAGAGCGGGGTTATAGGACACAGTACTGTTTCTCTAGACCACCCCGGCTGTCGGTCAGTATGCACGGTGCGCAATCCGTCCAGGGGCGCCCGAAGAATGATTCCTAGGAGAGCTGGCCCGCAGACCAGGGACCTACCTGGGCTCGCACTTCTGCTTGGAGGCTGTGGCATGGGTGTTAACCCCTGAGTTTGACCTACCCCAAACACATGGGTCTTAAAGGCCTAACTGTAACAGGGCCCATTAACTCCCCACTATGTACATATAACCACTACTTTATTATGACCACTACTTTAGAACAATTACACGCTATATATTATTTTGCCTATCAAATTTTGACATCAATATTTAGTCATAGTAACCCTGGTGGTATGGTCGTAAGATATTGCCACTTGGCAATAGGCCCATCATATTGTAATTTATTTTGTGTGCAATAAAGTTTCTCAAATAAACAAAAAACTTATACGGAATAAACTAGCACCGCAAATCGCTAAACGGTAAGAAAATTGACATCAGCCACCAAGTGAAGTACTTGGGAGTAACTTTCGACTCAAGGATATATTGGTACCCACACATTAACCTTTAAGGTGACATTATACCTGGGAACGGCCATATCTAAAGACCTTTTGTTTCAAGATTTAAAAAAATATATAAGAACAAAAAATAAACATTCAAAACATTCTGAACGGATCACTCGATAAGGAACCGATTTATAATTTAGACTCAAACAGTTCCTCATTGCCTTGAGCATTCAGGCATTAAACTGATTGCGAACTCTTTCAGGAGCGAATTCTCCTACAATATAAGCGGTGAGTGTGTTACATTTTAATTTAATTATATTGGTATGATGGATGGTGGTAGATGGTGGGTGCGAGGGTTGTACAGGCTGTGTTGCCTCTCATCACTGTGAGCAGTCCTAATCTGTGATATCCTCTGCTTCTTAATTTATCCAGTAGGTACAACGTGAATATTTTTATAGATCACACAATTCTACTGGATGTGATTTGCTAAACTCCTCAGGTACTAATACCACCTTTATAAACAACAGGGTCACTGTGATGCGACTATTTCGCATATGCACCATTTCAGCATTTTCTTTGTAAAATCTGCTCATTTCGTCCTCAGCAACTCCCATGTTTTACAAATAGTACTTCGATGGACAGTTAGCCTTAAAAAATCTTGTTATTAACCTTAGTGCACCTTAGTCGAGAGTAAGTAGGTTGAAAATATTTTTCTAAGTATTGTCCTAGAAATTCATCCCAGTATTTAGACTTCGTTCTCCTATATAATACGGACTTAACAACAGTGGTAAAATGCATAAAAGGAAACATTAAAACATTGAAAGGAAAGCTTGAAGCATTGTTAGAATAGAATAGACTTTATTGTGCTATAAAACATAACTTAATGAAAATTACAGTGGTTTTATAAAAAAGAAAATGTATGCACAAATGGCGGACTTATCGCTATAGCGATATCTTACAGTCAACCATTTGATAAAATAATTCCTAATTATTCACAGCCAAAAAAGAGTAATTATTCAAACTGTAGGTATAAACGTGGATCTATGTCAAGGACTTTTCTAGAAAATGCTGAAGATAAAGTGGATAAGGCGATATTGGCAAGGAACACCATTTTCCTATACTATTTCTTTGCTAGCGCTTTTGTTTCGTTAATATTTTGCGTTTTCTCTACCTACAGCAGCATTATAACAAGAAAAATATTTAGTAAATCTCCGTTGACCTTCGTGAGTCGATATTTCCAGCCGACGATCTTGGCCGATGTTGGTCGCAATTAAGCGTATCGACATAAATACTGGTCGGATTGGGCAATCGAACGCGTCTTCCAGCTATAATAAATTGTCGCTTTTGGTAATTTAGAGCGTTTCGATGTTTCGTTCGGCACGTCATAAATCAGCGAAGGCTACCAATATTTTCATTGTCTTTTTACTTCGAATATTGGGTGACTATAGAAATCGGTGTAGGCTTTTAGGTACGTACCGAAATTAAATTGTATTTTTGTTTTTTAAAATCGATGGACTACTAGAACTACTAGATAATGACTACTACAATAACTTAAAGGGCACAACTTTACAATAACCTTGAAAAACCTGTTAAAATATTAGATATGAAAGAAGTGTATGTTTAATTCCGTTTGGGGAGTTCATTTTTCTAAAGCTGATGGAACCATTCATAGGATGCGGAAGGAACGTAACAATATACATTTTTTTCACGCGTGTTTCATTAGCCAAGAAGCTACTTGCATAAAGGACTACAATTGTTGGGAAAATCCGGGGAAATAAAGACAATTACCAAAGTAAGCCAAAGAAAGACAAGACAAGGTGACTCGGTTTTCAAGCAAATTGTATAAATTAAATCAAATTACACTTATAGTTATAAAAGTAAACCAACAAAAAAGTGAGTGTATTAAGTAAGTTCCATGCATAAATCAACATAAAAAAGTAACGGACATATACCGCAAACTATTAGCTTTTATAATGATTTGGTGTAGATGTGGCGATCACATCTCAATGAAATACAGTGTGAAAAGTTTTAGGTGACTTTTTTTAGGTATTTTTCAACATTCTGGAATAAATGCCTGGGAATAATGCCTATAAAGAAACAACTAGAACTGGTGAAAATATTTCGCGACAGCAATTTTTATTTTAATTAGCTTTGGAGCTCGGCACTGCATATATAATATCACAAGATGAAAATCTATTACTAACACCGTCCACAAGTTCAGATTCGTTCGTACGAAGAACTTATCAAATAAAATTTCGTAAAAGTTATAAAACTACGAAAATCAGTATTTTTCACACAAAGTGTGAAGACTGTGTGCGCGGCAAATTTACATATGAGAATAAAATCATTTATAAAACATGCAGTGAAGCCGAATAAGATATACCTATATATATAAAATCGAAGACTATCGCGGTTGTTTGACATTATAAATAGGATAGAAAACGAATTTACCGCGTGAAATTTGTAGCACCCGACGTTTTGGTGACGTTGGGTGTAGCCCGGTGTAGCCCGGCCCCCCACCACCGTTATACCTAACCTACGCAGTGGCGGAAGCGGTACGCGGCCTACCCGCAAAACAACGGATTGACAGCTCTTCAGTCTACCCTGGACAACGGCGGCTGGAACGTCACCGAAACGTCGGGTGCTACAAATTTCACGCGGTAAATTCGTTTTCTATCCTATCCTTTATAATACCTATATATGTACGAGTATATGAATATAAATAAAAGTTTAATTTTATTTGTTTTTTTTTTTCATTAGTAATTTGTGATTTCTATGCATGTAAGTTTGTTTTCTCATATGGGAAAAATAAAGTATTAGTTTTTAAGTTTCTAAATTCGTTATTCGTTCATTAAGTTTCGAATTATTAAAAAATAAATTTCATACGAAATTTCATAAAATTCTTAATTGTATTTACATTTAGTAATAAATCAACCATAAACTGCTTTGAATAATAGAATCTATAACCTTTTTAATCACCGGTCAATTTGACTGAGCGCGGTAAAAATAGGTATACAAGAACTGTTGGTAAGTTCAGTGTTAAAGTAGTTTTATTTCTTGCGATTTCATTCTAATTTCTTATACATATTTTTTTGAACATTCAATCTATCTTTTTTCTGTATGATTTCTATATATTTTTTTATTATAATAGATTATGTACAGTATCAGATTGCTGAATTATACATTTTTTTGTGCGATATTATAGTCAGTACACAGGTAGCCAGATTTTATCATTTATCACTATTAGAATTATAAATATGATATTAATTGTATGTTATATACTCTCGCAGGGATTATAAAATTAAACTTTAAATTTTGAACCTAATTAATTCTGGGGTCTGACAGGTTTGAGATTTTGAGATTTTAAGATAAAATCCTTCGGGTATTTCTTAAGAAATTTCATACCTCCATGGGGGTAAAATATACATGCATCCTTGATGTACTTCTCTTCCTTGCTCATAATATGATTTTACTATACCCACGACATTCAACCGATAATTTATTTGAATTTAGTCAATTTTGATTTTGTTGTTATTTTTATTTAACATACGAGTATCAACCAAGTTACTCTACGCTTAAAAACGATTACGAGAAATGGTCTTTTTTCCTCGCGAAAAAGACCGGCAAATTCATAAAAAGCATGACAAGAGAAATGGCGTAAAGGCAAACTAGGGAAGTGGAATGTTCTGGAGGGGGCGGAAATGTAGGGAAGGGAGTCGGGGGCATCGGTGGAGTAATGCTATTTTATGCAATGTGTACGTGCGTGACAATCGCACTCCATTTTCTTCAGCGGGGCCTGACGATGCCGCTTGCAATCCTCGCGGTCTCTGAGTATAATGGCTTATATGAGACTCAAATCGCAGCGAATCGAGAATAATCGTTTCCTAACTCACAACATCAATAATAATAATAAAAAACGCTTCATTATATGCAAGAAATCCGCGAGCGTATTGCGTTGCAGTAATATCTTACAGCTAACATTAAACTAACGGGAAAACATGTTTTGCGGTAAAAATAAGATAAAACATTTAATAAAATCACTTATACAGGATGAATTTTAATTGATGACATCCTTGTAGTGGGTATAATCAGTGTGACGAAGTAAACAAGTTTTGATTAAAAAAAAAAACAAATAAAAGATTTTGTTATTTGCTTTTGCTTTTTCTTTTTTGTTTTATCAAATTTGTAAATCTTATCTAATAAAGAAAACTTTGAGAAGTGTTGAGCTCGCTGCACTATCTAGCGGTAGGTAAACTATTGCTAAGAGATAGCGCATCGTGCAAGTAGTTTTTAAACTAATAAAAAAATAAAAATAAAAGATATATTTTTTTTTGCTTTTTTCAATTTTTTTTTCAAACTTTGCATAGTTTGTCGTACTGATTTACCCACAACAAGGATGTCACTATTTAAAAACTCACCCTGTAAAGACAGCTCGTATCAAATGTATCTAACAATTAAATCCAGCAGAAAATGAAACATTATTGAATTGATTAAAAAAGTAATACATCTAAAACGACGCAGGAAGGGGAAAGGACGAAAGAAATCTTGGTTACGTTAAAGTGTTCTTTGAGCCTGCGTTTGAAGCAATACAAACACGGTGCTGTCCTTACATGCGTGGGTCAATCATTAAAGAGACGGGATCCATGTACGGAGAAGGGGTGCGAGTAGAAACCACTACTGTGACCAGGGATCGAAAGTAGTAGCTTGTCTTCAGATGTCAGAGGGCGCCCGTGAGCCGATAGAGAATTGAACCTACTTATGAGATCGAGCGCCCCCCTCTAAGATTCTGAAGAGCAAACCGAGGGATCTCATATCATTCCTTTCTCATCTCGTCAGCCAGCCGTACAGCCTCCTTCTGTAACCTGTAATATGGTCATAATTTCTTAGATCATAAATAAAGCGAATGCAGTCATTTTCTGCTATACAGATATCCTCGATATAACCAAAAAGTGGCTATCGAAGTAATATACTTACTTAATTTATTCAGATCGATCAAACTTTTAAAATCATTAAAAAAATAATCTGGATTTTATTCTTCCATTTTAAAAAGTAGCCCTATAAAACTACGATAGATCCGGATGGTATATCTCTTTACCAGCAATCCTCTCGTGTACTGACAACGTTAAAGTATCTAATAACGATAAAAATGATGCATTGAACACAAAAACAACGAAAATGATTTCATTGTTTAAATTAGTTATCTTGAAGATTAACCCAGATAAAACGAAACAACACATTAGTGAACCCTAAAAGCAGAACATAAAACAACCCAAATTTGCCATTTATATTTTCGGTATTTTTTGTACGTTTCGTCGCCCAATCTCTATCGCAGATAGATGTTGTCGAACGGCGCGGCAAAGGTTTCTCTAGATGGAAACTCGAACAGCTGTTATGTTCTTCTCTGAGTACATACCATGCAAGCGCCACCTGGATGCATCTTTTTCAAGGCTAACCTAGTTGCTTCAAAATTAGGCACCCACGTTGTAATCGCATGACGTCTATGACGTCCTAGCTCCTAAGACATGCTATATACAACTTAAAATCCAATATAAATAGTTTCCGCCAACTTCTCGTCTAATTGGCACCTACATATCGATACTTTATGTGATAAATTGGGAAGAGCGTGCTATGCATTCTATCGCATGTGTTACTTTGCATAAATTCATTATCTGCTAAAGTACGGCGCGGAGTTATGAAGGAGTGCAACCGACAGACAGGGAGCCTTATTATGCAGAAGCGTGCCTTTCGCACAATAGCGCGTGTGCCGCTCGATACACATGCGAGGCCTCTGTTCATAGATCTTTGCATATTGACCCTGCCGTACATTTACATAATGGAAGTAGCGCTGTGCGTTCGCAGAAGTTTTGCCGATTTCAAAGTGAATAGTGTGCGTCACCACTATCCAACAAGATCCGAAAGCATGCTGCGATTGGTGAGTCATGCACTATCCACGCCAGAGGGGCTAGCCTATATCGCCGGTTCAGCTATCTACAACAATCTTAGCGATCGCATTCGCCAGCCGCAATCACTTGATGTGTTTAAGAGCCGCCAAAGTACCGAACAGATAACTCACTGCAGGAATATTACTCGTGTGAAGACTAAAATGCTCGATGACTAAAGATAATTTTATTCATTCAAAAACATAAGTTTACAATTGTATTAGTTGCGGAATCTGCCTAACTAGGCCATAGCCCGTACCAAGGAAAACTCTATGTATGGCAAAGATTTATTCATGTGCACATAATATTAAAATGAAAAATACAAAATATGATAAAATATAAAATAGATAAGCGAATTCAAATTAAACTTATAATTATATTTAAAATATTGATATAGCATGGTCATGGAAATAAATATTAATATAAAATGTCGTAATATGAAGTTTGTAAAACAAATAAATAAATAGTATCAAAATATAAAGTTTAGTGCTATGTATGACAATAATAATAATGCAGACCTTTACTTTAAAATATGACTTATCGCCTTTTCCGTGTTGGCATGTTTTTATAGATTCTTTTAGATGGTTATACATTTTTGGTCCTATAAAGCCAAAGTGTCTTTGGGCATAGGATGTTCAGGTTTTCTGTACAATGTGTTTACATGTTGTGGCGCTCCTCGTTAAAATTTTATGCTTTAACGTGAATATCTTTACGTGAATATCTTTAATTATGTAAATTATCTCTTTATATTTCTCTTGTATTGTCTATTTTATATTTTCATTGTATTTTAATTTCATTTTCTGTTTTATTTTTATTTCCTTGTGTATTCTAATATTTTGTAACATTTCTAATATGTTAGAAAAATTGATTGCTAGACTGTATGCATGACTTGTAAACCATTATACCAATAAAATTCATCTGAATCAAGGCAATGGCGTGTTTAAGTGACGAACGGGAACGATACTTCTTTCCTCTCCTGAACAAAATCTGCGGTGGTACCCCTGCATACGCAGCTCGGCAACCGCCGGTCGTCCGCCGCCCGCCGTACGTGTTCGTCCTTCCGCAGGCGCATAGTAAAAACTCGTGTTCGCAGTAATGTAGCAGCGATGTAATCCTGAATTATTGATATTGTATGAAATCGTTACGGTTATAATATATTTATTTATATCGCTCCGCTTCCACAGAGGGGCAATAGTCCAACTGGCGACGAGGGATTGAGGGGGGAGGGGGGTGGGTCACGTGGGTCCCGAGTACTCAATTTGTTTGAGTGTCCTCGTCGTTACGACTGATTTTATTCGATTTCCTCACACTTCTAGGAATATGGACCAAATCCGCTTGAGACTCGAGAATATGGAAAATAAATTTATAGATTTTGATTTATGCTTTCGATTAGGGTGTATAATTTTGAAGATATTAGCAAGCAAAATCCCTCTAATGTATATTTTAATGATATTTTGATTTGAGATAATATTTGACACGAATGGAAGCACGAATTGTTTATTCATTCAGTTAAGGTTGTAGAATGCCTATAGATATGCCAAAGGGTCAACAGGATCAAAGGGTCGACAAGGTCGAGAGCAAAACTGCGTTTTTTTTTTATTCAGGCAACCTACATTCTATACATAAACCATGGTAAGACACTTTGACAATTCAATTAAGGAAATTAACACTCTTGTACTACCTGCCGGTCTTATAAATAAAAAACGGATATTACCGCGTTATGGCGATATTACTGCTGATGTTGTCCAGGATAGACTAAAGTGCTATCGGTTGTCCGCTGTTGCTCTGCGGGTTGGGGCGGCATGCTGCTACTGTTAGCCCAGGCGTGCACTTGCGGCCTAGCCGCGGCGGCCAGACCGCAGCGGTCAACTCGTTGGCCGCCGCGGCCAGGCCACAAGTGCGCGCCACGGCTTAGGGCTGGGCCACACGATGCGGTGCGGCTGTGGCGCGGTGCCTGAGCGGTGCCGCTGCGGCGTCCTACATACAAATATCCATAGTATGTCACACTTTGGCTTGTAAGTGATTAAAATCCTGCCATATTGATTACAAACGATAACATTCATAATGATATACTATTAAAAAACAAAGTTTTTGATTTGTTGAAAAATAATAAAAGTTCTTCTCATGCCCTCAGGAAGCAACTTAGAAAACTTTTAAAACTGAGGTAATAAAAATTAACAAATGAAACTTTATTTCAAGTTTCCATCCCTTAATCTCTGTAATTATTATCACATAATGCTATTGATATACTTATCTACTCTTCTATATTTACGCTCATGCATCAGTGTTTGAAGTGTTTGCTCATGCATTGAAGTTTCCCACAAAAATATTGAAATATCGAGGGGGCTTTCATAACGAAGCGTTTCGTTTTGAGTTATTGCGGCTGCGGGAGAGGACATGTACAACATGATTTGATTGCTATTGCCGTATTTATGGCTTACAAGACTTGCACTAAATGGTAATAAATAATACAGTCTTTAATGAGTCAGTTAACAAATTGACTTTGAGATGCAAATAAAATATTGGTGAAATGGGGAATATTGTCTCATGGTTTTACTCAAGGGTGAGTGAAGTTTATTAGTAAGCGTAACAGTATAGTCACCTTTTACACGACTGCCTAAAAACAGAGTAATATTGTCAGGGTTCGAGTATGTAAAAATATATATATGTTTGTCTGTTTCTTCATTTCATCATAACTTCTAAATGCACGAATCGATTTGGAAGTTCGTGGACTTGTTAGAATAGTTATGTCATCCCGGGTAAATTAAACCTAAAGTGTCAAAATTTCAAATAAATAAAGAAATGAAGATAAATACATCGAGTTAATTTCAAATGAGAGGTCTGATTGAGTATAAGGCGAAAATATATAGGTATCTATATGGATAAACCACACATATTAAAAAAAAACTGTTTTGCAATTTGGACACCGAGCACAACCTACTGCGTGCGGCGGCGGCGGCCAGTGGGAGTCTATATAAAGCGTCACGAGCGGTGTGCGATCGTCCGAAGAGATACCTGCCGCAGGACGCGCAACCCGAACAAACGCACACTTAGAAGCCGGGTCAATGGGCCCAGCTCACGACAACCTGTAATCCTTTAACCAGGAACTTGTAACCAGACTCTAAGATGGAGAAATTCGTCCAAATCTGGTAGTAAGGACGAGAGGCTTTCCCGCTGGGTTCCATTCGTTGGACACTTACAGGCTGTTGGCGTAGTTTGACTGTGGATTGTGCTTAATACTAAATATTTTACGTTCACTCCATGAGAGGTAAAAGGACTTGATGTCGTTATAACTTCCTGGAATAACAGGTTCGCCCGTTGTAATTGCCAACTCGCAATGTGGGCAGTAAACAGTATCCATTCGACTCATTAAGTTCGAAATCGTTATATGGAGTTTGAGCGTGCGTTTTTTTTATAAAACTTTGAATTGTAAAATATAGATAAATTAGGTTACATATTAAAAGCTTTTACATATTTTAACTTCTACATAAAAAAGTTATAATAAACTCTTTATTTAAGTATAACCTAAAATTTTATAGGAAATGGGGATTAGAAACGTTGTAGGGAGTTTTTGCGATTTAAATTTGTCACCAAGAGGTGAAGAGTGTAATAGCGCAAACAGCCCACTAGTTTTTCTCTGTATACAGTGTAAACAAATACTTAAACAATACTTAAAGTTTATATTAAGAGTTATACGGGTTAACTTTAATGAATCCAACGAATAATAAAAAACTATGTTCAATTTGAAAAGTTAGATTTATTTCAAATTTTATAATGCAAATGAAAAAAAAAAAGACAAATATTGGAATCCCAAAATTAATATTGCCGAATTGACAGAAGTCTATTTAAAAGCGGACGCGTTGCTAGCGGGCAAATAGTTTTTTTTTGGTAGTAGTTTTATATAAAACAAAAAATATACAAATTACATCTCACAGTTCCCCACTAAGGCTAGTGCCTTTTTAGTGGGTGTTTCTATATATTGTTCCAGAAGTCAAACTACCATAAGATAATTATTAGTCAATAACTCGTTAAGTAAATTTTTTTGTTATAATCTTTTCAAGGGAGTTTTTGCAAAAATGTAGTAAAAAAAATAATCAATAGCCAATTGTCACTCAAGAATTTTGAAAGCGCGTATATTACTTTAGAAAGGACTTATAGAGTATGAATATATTTTTTAATGTGGCTGAAAATTTTTTATGACTTTGGAATTTTTGCATAAATAGTCGTATGAGTATCCATTTTTCCTGCAGTGATTGGTACAAAATAAATTAATTTGGTCATAAATAAGAGTTTTCGCACTTATCCTACGACCTCTTCTATTTAGTCCATGCTCTGGCTTCCATTGCGGAACCTCGTATTTGATTTATACTCACTAGATTGACCCTAACAAGAAAAAAGCTTTATCGGACAATATCAGTAAAGCTGGGGATATGCAGCTCGAATGACAAAAGCATGAACCGCGGCGTCTCGCGATCTTCTATACTTTCATATTCATAGTTTTATTATTCATAATTCGGTGTTAATATTCGAACAATCTAGAAATATGCGCCTTAAACGCGACTTTAAATGCGCCGTATATAAGGGCAATAGATATCGAAACGACAAAAGAAATATTACAATCGCTTCTCGGTTCGTTATGTGAATTTTCCCGAAACTTAGGAAGAGGGCATTAATTGTGATTTATCAGCGCTGCGTCTCGTAGTTTCACCGAATACCCTGCAGTGCGTGGAGGCATTAAATCGGCTAGCAAAGTTCATAAATACGTCGAAATCGGACATAAAAAATCTGCGGTAAAAGTGAGCATCTTTAACTAAATACGCACAGCGCAGCAGCGCATCCATGAGATTCGGCCATATTCGGTCAAAGATGTTAGATAAATCGTAGACAAGCCATTCAAGACGTGTATTACGTGTAACCTATTTACTCCAGACATGCAACTTAAATACATGTCTATTGACAATAGGTAATATAGAGACTAAATTCGGATAATTTCATTACTGGAAAACATTACCGAAGAATGAATATATGTGTATCTACCACATAATACAACCATATACACGTGCAGGGTTTGGAAATTAAGATGAACACACTATCTGTTGGCATCTTCATACGAGTCTTTGCTTCACAAGTATCATATTGTAAAACACATGTTCAAAAATTGCAGCTTGTTACAGGTATACTGGATAATAAAGTACTGCTAACAGAGGCTGCTAATAGACGCTGCGCGAGTGTCTTGAATCTACAGAAGGTACTACAGAAATACCATCTTGATCGAACGGTGGCCCAAATCTGTGGTCGGTACTAAATTTCGAATAACTTCAATTTAGTTTCAATTAGTTTCAATCATTAAATTTTATCCTTGAAAATTCTTATTATTATTATTTTTATTATTTTCGCTGACTTTTATATTACTATTTCTTATTCATTAGTCTTGGTTATTATTGTTTAATATTATTTGTCTTTTTTTTAATTATTTTTTTTAACACGATTATTTATTTTCTGTATTCTATTTTTTTATATTTCCGGTTTTGTTTATTAGCTTCAATTTGTAATGTTTATTAGCTTCAATTTTGTTTATTAACTTCAATTTGTAATGGTGTTTTTTTCTCTTCTTTTTTTTAAATTGCCGAATATATGTCAATACAAATCTAGAGAGCTCTCTGCCTTGGAACAAGTCCTGGCACTTAGTTGGGCAGCAGCAGCACTTACATGCTAATGCTCATGTCGGCCGTGTTCAATTGTTATTTTTATTTTAATATTTTTTAATACTTATTAAATTTTCACATAAATATTAGCGATGCATATTTATTGTAAATGCGTTGTTAAATTAATTAAATAAATACATAAATTATTGTAATATTGCTACTACTTGTATGTACCTGCTGATGTACAATAGAATGATGTTTGCGCTATAACAAAGTTGTTAAGCTACCTATCAGCTGAATAAAATAAGTCTGAATTGAGTCGAGTGTTTGACTCAACCGAGGTTATTAATATTAATTAGTTCATATAGACATAAATAGATAATCAGGAGAGCATATTGTGCATAGACGTCATTGAACATGTAAGATCCCATCAACTTTTTCTTAAACAAGTATACATTCTCAATAAATAACAATGTGATAACGTTTTTAAACTTTAATGTTCATTAGGCGCTGTAAATAACAAACTTTCGCATTAACGGAGAATTTACGATTCGGCCGCGAACACGAATACGTTAATGGTTAATAAGATTGACCTATACACGGAGATTATCTGTGTATTTATTGGATAACAATAAACGTCGTCTATGAGAATACGCGGCAGTGGCATAAATCAAAATCTAATCCTATCCCCGAGAATTAAAAGCCCCGGAACTATCGGCATTTTGAACGGTTTGGATACGCCATATTGATCTTCAATGACACTTTCTACGGTATTTACGCCAGAAGTTAAATCGCTTGCCCTGTTGAACTTGTATTTCTGTGAGTTTCTGATATTCTCACGACAAATTGATTACAGGAAAAAACTAAATTTACTCGAATTTCTTATTTTTTACACGACTGCCCAACCAAAAAATAGTGTAATGTGTTCAGGGTTCATCTACGTATGCTTTCCGTTTCTTTATTTCACCATAAATACTAAATAAACCCTTTAACCGATTTGAAAGTGTGTGGTATTTTTAGAATTGTTATATCATCTTGAGCGTCATAAACCTTAATTCTCAAAATATTAAGTAAGTAGCTGTTTAAATGTCAAAATGTCAGAAAATTCATATAAATATATCGTGTTTAGTGTGAAATGAAAGGTCTGATTGAGTATATTCCGGAAATATATGTACATGTGTCTAAGGGGATAAATACTATAAACATTATTTAAAAAAACCGTAATAAAAATTATTATAAATACAATAGTTCACTTTCTGTAACGGCAAAGGTGCTGTGTTTTATTGTTTTTTATAATTTACTTGTTTTTATTTAGGACGTTTCCGGGCCAGGTTAGGACACGTCTCTCCAAAAAAATGCGGCCAGGATTACCTTACAATTTCCCTATTGTAAATCTTGGTGAGTGATAGCGGTTGACAATTACGAGCAGTATCGAAGATGGTTCTCATGCTGCATCTTTGATTTCTTATAATTTTTTATTTAAGGTAAATATAATTGTTACAATATTCACATCAATAGGATCGAACGCATTCAAAACATGTTCCTAAAAAACTTAAATTATCGGTCTTATGTAACTTTTTCAGATTATAACGAAGCTGGTGACTATTATGGGCTTATACCATTAGAAATGAGAAGAGTTAGTTCAGATGTAATTTTCCTATACAAAATATTAAATGGCTTTATCGACTGTTCTGATATGCTTCAGCTTATAAATTTCCATGTACCCCCACAGCCTTCCCGCCAACTCAACCTATTTCACCTACCTCAAGTAAGCACAAACTACGCCCAAAATAATTACATTTATCGAGTACCTATCTCATTTCTGCAATTCCAAGCTAAGCGAAATTGACCTGTTTAATACAACTGCGACTGCGCTCAAGACTCTTATTCCGGGTCTTCTGAAAGGCAATATTCAAGGACGAGTGAAATAATTATATTATATTTTTTTTTTGTTCTTTCTTTTCTTTCTTCAATATTAAAATAAACGATAAAACTTCCTTAATAATAAAATAATATAATATAATTATAATTATATTTATAATTATATTTATGTTAAATTATAATTAGCTATTGGTTTTCCTGAAAATAAATAAATAAATAAATAAATAATATTATTAAAATAAAATTTATAACTTTAATTCCCCTCCACTTCCTCCTATCCCATTCCTAGGCGACTGTATATTTTTACGATCTTTAAGTGGAAACTTTTAACTGGCATTGTAGTCTATAAATAAAATTCAAATATTTCTCCTGTAATAGCTGTAAGTTCCCTTAATAATAATAAAATAAAATAATAAAATAATGATACTTCTTTTTAGCCATGAATAATTTTAAATTAGACTACTACAGATTGGCTAATTTAATTTAGATTATGTACCTACCCTTAATAATTTAATTGGACGTTTATTTTATTTCTATTACTTCTCACATCATGCAGGTGATATAGAATTATTTTATTCTGAAACTGCATCCAGTGATTTATTCCGCTCTCTAAAATGTATTTGCAGATCGCCAATTTTTCTCGTTGAAGGTTAACGTTGCCTGTCAGTCGAGTAACTTTCGCTAAACCTAACCGATAGCTGAATTCGATTTTATACAAACCCCAGGTTTGGTGGTGAAAGGTTTCGTGCAGCTTGGGCCACAAGATCCATTTTGTTCCCGGATCGGCTCCACTCATGATTCAGCTACTATTCAGAAGCCTCCTCGAGTGGAAGGCTACCCTGGGTAAGACTCCCGTGTCTCAGGTCTCAGAGCTGGTGGACCGGTTTCTCGCGGCGGGATTGCATCCCGGCACCACTGGACGGTTTGCGCACCGGTCAGCGAAGCCAATCGGTTGAGTAATCTGATTAATTGCTGAAGGCGTCTGGAGACTATGGAAATACACTGTTTCCTAAGCAGCGGGAGTGGATGTTCACCTGCTGTCATGCCACTCTTGAAAAGACCTTGGGCCACTCGATTCCATTTGTCACTACGGGCAAAGAACGCCCAGGTCCGCGATAAATTCAAACTGAATTACCGCTACAATACAACAGGTAGAGGTCGCGTAAACGACCTCGAACTCGTAACAAGTCGAGAGACCGGAGTAATCTGGTCGCAACTGGAAGTAAAGGCGTGAGGGTATGCCCGCTGGGTAACATTCCTGGCTATCTCGCGAATTAGGCGTTGGCCTCTTACGGGCATGTGGCGGAGCTTGACGGTGGATTGTTTTGTCCTAAGTCTTCTGCGCTCACTTCACTGGAGATTATTATATCTGGCATGCTCTGAATTCAGCTAAGAATTCTCAGGACGCACTCCATATATTCGTATGATTGTCCTTTGTTTTGGATCGTTTACGTGTGTCGTGATCATTGTTGATATTATTGACATGTTAAATTTCCTGAGGAAGATATAAAATCGAAGACTATCGCGGTTGTTTGACATTATAAATAGGATAGAAAACGAATTTACCGCGTGAAATTTGTAGGAACCGACGTTTCGGTGACGTTGCAGCCGCCGTTGTCTAGGGTAGACAACGGCGGCTGCAACGTCACCGAAACGTCGGTTCCTACAAATTTCACGCGGTAAATTCGTTTTCTATCCTATTTATAATGTCAAACAACCGCGATAGTCTTCGATTTTATATTACGAGCCTCTACGGAGAGGAAGTTTCGTATAAAGTGCGTCAGTTCGAACGTTTGCGGAAAAAACGCTCGCGAATTTTGTCGTCCTGAGGAAGATGTTTAGGCGTCGCATAGGTCGCGCGCACGTTTGGTTCACGAGCGACGTTTGCATGGATGTTCGATCAAATTCAAATTGAAAATTCTTTATTAAATCTATCAAATTACACTTATTTTAGTTTCTAAGCAACCCTAACTATGCCTCACCTGTAGTAAGTGAGTGGTTTACTTAACTTCCGGTATTTTTTCATTATATACATAGCATGTAATAAATAAATATAATATATTAAATTTAAGAAGATAGATATAAATACACATAATAGTAGTAATATGCAATTTAAGTATATACATAGATATGCACATACACACATAAATATTATAGATACATAATAAATATTAATACATACATATATTTCAAAATTCGTGCGTTGTTTTAGTATAAGTGTCTCCGTTTCTTCTCGACCCGTAGTCAAAAGTGACTTCGGTAGGGATGTGTAACGGACCTTAAGTCCAGTTAACATACGATCAACAAATGCATCGATTTCCAGTGAATTCCACTGACACAATTCAGCTATTATTTAAACTCGTGCATCGGTGAATCAGCACGATGAAACAATACTTTTACTCAGAATATTTCGAATTGCATCATTTAACGGCCTATATAAACCGGCCAAAAAGCAACCAAATGATCAGTCCTCGATTGATCACCTTCCCCCAAGGTTGTGACGGCATATCCGGTAACATCTCTACGAGGTCGCTCAATGGATCCGACTCCTTGGTTTCCTTACCTTATCCTCACTAAGTCTCGAAGCATCAGTCTGTAATCCCACAGACTCGAGACGTGCCCAGTACAAGATACCAGGAGCACATATACAATCCTCATCCTTTCCTACATAACCTTCGTCGCGCAACCCTCGCGTCTCGATAAAGTAATCCGGGCACTCGTTAATTCGGCAAGCGTTATAACTGGCAATATTCGATCAATAAATACCTTCTGCTTCATGAAACTGCCTTTAATTACGGAGATAACTCGCAAGTTGACACCGCCACCTCACATCGAATAATTTGGAGTCTTGTGAGGGGTGGTCCCTCATATTGGTGACCCCGACGTGGTCCCTCACAGATGTTGGTGACAACTCCAAGAAAGCCAGAGGGTCGTCTTTTCTACTTCGCAGGTCTCTCAGGGGTTTTCCTTAACCTGAAGAGTAGTCTGTGAGAAAGGGTAGTTTTTTATAACTATCATAATTCTGGAGAATATCTGCGCGCACGCGCTCTAATATAATGTACAGATTAAAGCGACCATTTTATTCAACTTTCCTCTACATTTGTGTATAAAATATCAGACGTTAGCAAGGGCTCTCATAAAATATGAACTTCTAGTAAGTTATTAGATAGGCCTCGTAATTTACCTCTGAACAAAATGCTTGCCAAATTTGCCGTGCATTAACGCGAATTGTAGCAAAAACCCCCACTTAGGAGTTGAGGCGAGAAAATACAGACGTTGTGCGAAGTGGGAGCGCGCTACGAGGAATTAGACGTCTCACTCGCAATTAACTCCAAAACGGGGTAAATAAAACATCGCTATCTGAGGGGGTGAGGGCACCCGGCACCCGGCACCCTCCCCGCTCAGAACGGAACGGCGGGGTATTAGCGGCCTAAGAAACAAACTCGCCAAATGCAGCTAATTATTCCGCGACTCTATCTGGCGTAGCGGGCATATTACGCCCGGCTTAAACGGGCATTAAGATATTGGGGTCCCGGAGTAGAAGGGTTTGTCTTCGCTTCCTCTTTAAACCCTATATATTTTGAGAACATATTAGATTTCTTTATAGATACAGTCGGTACGGAACCAACAGAGAAAATAGAATATTGAGACTCGTTCAACGGGAATCTATTACATAATACACCAAAAAATGCAAAAACGTAATTTAAAACAAGAGCACTATTTAATAAATAGAAATAATATATTTGTATAGAAAAATACGGTAAAAAGGCTATTCCACGTTATGGCTCAATAATAAAATTTTGAGTCGAGGTATATTTGGAGTTGCCGACTACAACGGGCGAACCTATCACCCCAGGAAGTTTTAACGAAAGCGATCGTTCTATCTACCGTGATGTGAGCGCAGAAAACGTTGGGACGACTACAAATCCATCGTCGAGCAAAGCCAACATGCCCGTCAGAGGCCAACGCTTTACGGCGAGGCACCGGGTAGGTTAAACAGCGGGCAACCTCGCCACCTGACTACCAGTTTTGGCAAAGTATATTTGTCTGGATTTAACCATCAAGATACCAAGATACCGTCCTATCGACCAGTTTCGAGGTCGCTTGCGTGGATCTCTACCTGCCGTATGTACTGCTGTGATTCAGTTTAAATCTATGGCAAACCATGGCATATTTTACCCGGATCTGAACCAAGATCAGGTAGCCGTCATTTCAAGACTAGAGGTCGACAGGTCAACATCCACCCAGTTGCTTAGGATACAACGCCGTTTCCAGACTCTCCCCGTTATCCGTCGGAATCTACAGTCGATTGGCTAACGTGCGGCGTTATTTTGTCCTTCGGGTGCTCCTGCGCCCGAAGAACGATTCCCAAGGAAAGCTTACCCAAGAACTCGGCATACTATGCCTTAGGGCACAGAGTCCTACCCGGGCTCAAACTTCTGCGAGGAGGCTATCGGATGGGTGTTGACTCATGAGTTGGGCCGACCTATAAACGAATCCGGTCATAATGGCCCAACTGTACTGGGTCCGTTTGCACCCACTTAAACGTACACTGAGAGACAAACTTCCAGCAGTCTTAATGGTGAAATGGATATTGCCAGACTATATATAGTTGTATCTCACACTTAAATCTCTTTGCTACTAAATAAGGGTGTGTATTATGCGTACTTCCAATACGTTAAAGTGCAACTGTTAGATTGTCGCCCGGAAAGACCAGTTATCGAAATGTATTTTTTGTTTCCCATAGAAGTACATAATATTAATTTAGAGCCTACACGATGAGTTGAACGCACGTTGCGTAAGACAATCAAAATCGGCCGTGTATCTCCGTAGTAAAGTCGTCCTTGGAGCGGCGATTAAGCCAAGATGGAATCTCCCCCGCATTGTTGTTATCTCTATCACAAGAGCGGTCGACCTTTTGGAATCATGGTCAATGTTTTAAACACACTTTTTTACTTGTTTGTCAGAGGACGGCCTGACGCAACTCCGCGGAGAGCGACTGACATTTGGCGTGGCGCTCCGCAGTCGCCGCGAGAGATAAACAAATTGATGCAAACTATTCAGGTTACGAGGATGCATTTGACAATGAAGCGTTTGAGTGACAATGACCTCATTCGGTTGCTAGCCAAACAGCGACTTTCGTACAAATTGAGCCATTAGTATCGAGAGACGCTGTATATAATGATGCAACTCATCACATGTCTATATTAAGAATAAGAATTTGACATGTTCGAAAATAGATAACCATTAGAACACTACAACAATGCATTAGGTGAATAACTCAAAAATCGATATTACATGGGATTCAAGTTTAGGGGGTAATAAACTTATCAATTATAAACCGAATAACACATATTTACCCATACCCAAACTCCTTCCATTTTCGAGAAGATATTTTTTTATGTAAATTTGGTTTTTCCTTGGTTTTAGTAGAAAATGCGTAATAATTTTAATAAACTCAATCAAATATTTTAATATAAACGTTTTTATAAAGTATAATGTGTATTTCTTCATATATGACAATGTCAAAAATGTGAAAATATTATAAAAATTTTAAAATTGCAGTATTTTAAAATAATAAAAGTACTAAAATCAAATGTACAAAATTTAAAGACGTGTTTTGAAAAACATTTAACACATTTATAATTGATCAAATACAATTAAAACTTCCTATAAGTTATTACTTATTACCCCCCACTGTCTCATTAGACGGTCCAGTCCCAATAGAGCAAATAGTCGCCTAAGCCCTTTCTAGCCTTGTTGGATAAAAATCGTGATCTTTTATTTTTACTGCTTAAGTACTTTTGTGCGTTGTGTTAATCGGTTGAAAATTCAATCAATTTTATTCTATATTTTATTTTTTTCTGTTATATACAGAACTTTGTAACGGTTTTAATTTGAAGTACCTAAGTAATATATATTAGAGGTTTTACAAAGTTTTTTATTAAATACCAACTTGAATGAGTTTCATAGGACTAGGATGCATTTTCATTGAATTTAGGACGCATTTTCTAGTTATTTCGATTGAAAAACCAAAGTTATAGAAAAATAAAAATATCTCGAAAATGGTAGGACTATGTGTATAGGTCAATATGTTTTATTCGGTTCATAATATAGTTGCATCATACCAGTATACCATGGATATATAGGGAAATATAATGCAGTAAATAAAGCAAATAATACTGGACCTAAAATATAAGGTGATTAAAGGGTTGATAGAAAGTCTGGAGGGTGTTGGGGGGTGGTCAATTATGAACCGATTAAAACATGTATATATTTCCATTTCCAAGTTTTTTTTTTATAAATTTGGTTTAGCTTGTTTTTTCGGTTCATCAAGAGATACCATATCAAATTTCCTTATCACATCGAAAAATGTGCTCATTTCTATTAGCATTTTCTGTGATAAAAAGTGGTTCTATTTTTACGAGAATTGCATTTCATAAAATCGAAGACTATCGCGGTTGTTTGACATTATAAATAGGATAGAAAACGAATTTACCGCGTGAAATTTGTCGGACCCGACGTTTCGGTGACGTTGCAGCCGCCGTTGTCTAGGGTAGACTGAAGAGCTGTCAGTCCGTTGTTTTGCGGGTAGGCCGCAAACCGCTGCCGCCACTGCGTAGGTTATAACGGTGGTGGGGGGCCGGGCTCGGAGCGCGGGAATTTTTAAAATCCGTCTTGCACACAACACTCACTGTATCCTGTTTTACGTCTTTGCGTTCGGCGTTCGGCGGCGGGAACATTTTAAGAAGAGGGTTCCAAGTAGAAGAGGGTTTGTAGCCGTCATCTCTATTGAAGTTCGGAGTTCTTCTTATTTCAATGGCTTCCCGGATCATGCGAGGAAAGTAGAATTGTTCCTTGGATAGAACAATGGGAATTTGGAAACTGCATCCAGTGGTTACTTCCGCTATCCAATATATGTTCGCAGATCGCCGATTTTTCTCGCTGAACGTTTTTAACAGCTTTGATGTGTTCTGTCAGTCGCGTGGCTATGGGCCGTTTCGTTTGTCCAACGTAGGCTAGACCGCAGCTGCATTCGACTTTATACACACCCGGGGTTTGCAGTGGTATTACATCCTTTACAGGCTTCAAAAATCGAGCTATATTTTGGGTCGGTTTGAAGATCGTTTTTATATCGAATCTGTTTAGCATCTTACTTATTCCCGCCCGGCCCCCCACCACCGTTATAACCTACGCAGTGGCGGCAGCGGTTTGCGGCCTACCCGCAAAACAACGGACTGACAGCTCTTCAGTCTACCCTAGACAACGGCGGCTGCAACGTCACCGAAACGTCGGGTCCGACAAATTTCACGCGGTAAATTCGTTTTCTATCCTATTAATTGCATTTCAGTTAGAAATGTAGACAGACAGTATCGTAATTAAAAAATAAGAACAAAAGAACACTAAACGACTTAAATCGCTTCTTAATAACGCAATATTGATCGATAAATGATAATAGCCAAACATATTTGACGTTTTCCCAGAGTCGCTCCGTCCATTAAGCACCAACGGATCCGGGCGAATATTGCTTACTCCTAATATTAATAACACCAATAATCATTACTACTGCGAGAAGTTTTTCTTCATAAATTATAGTGAAATCATCTTGACTGGCTTGTCCTTCATTTGTTATCGCTCACACATTCCGATCAGATAGGCAAAATCACCTGTTTGATTGGAGATACCTATCTATCTGCTAATGAATGACGGGAGTTAAATTGACAGCTCAGGCTCAATAATTGAATAAGTAGCAGTAGATTTGAAGGAAGGGAAATACCAAACAAGTAGTAGTGGACCAATAGATGTTTTCGTAGGTCTGATAATATAACTACTTTAAAGTAAAATGTTATTGATTGAACGCAAATCTTGTAGTAGTATTAAACGAGCGAAGCGAGGTCCTATTAGGTATTTCGTCTGTTTCTCTCTAAATATGTTTGTTAGGCAATTACAACCAAACGCGTCGTTACATTTTACTGAAATTTGGGAAGAGCTTTGTGAAGTCATTAAAAATGACATTTGTGTAAGCATTTAAATTTTTTAAACTAGTTTCAACATGTTACAATAGTTATAATCTTTATAGTTATAGAATGGTTATAAATAATCACTTTAATATATTTCATTCAATAAGATTATTACCATCACCTAGTAGCCACTTAGTTATTTAACTCTCTTTTGAAGACTTGCTGACTATTACAAAGACTGTTTTGAAAACCTGCTGACTATTATTATTATTTATTTTTTTTAATTATTGTGGAATCAATATCTATATTCAATTGTTTTGTAAAAAAAAATGTACGCCGAATAGACAGGTTGTGCAGCGATGAATAATTGTAAAACTTCATGTTACCAGAAGCAAATTAAAATAAATTGAAAAATTGAATATGGGTGTCTCTTTTAACCCTTTGATGACCATAAGCTTTGCCGTAGAGTATGGAATTTTCTAATAAATAAAACTGTTGAAGTTTGATGTAAGTAGCAAGTATGTCAAGTTTTGTGAAGATTTGTTCAATAGATTTTGTATAAATTGATGAGACATAATATGTGTCCCTGTGGTCCAGAGATGCAAATAAATTTTGTATATTACAAAATATGATTTTAGTAACTTAATGAGGTCAGTACATATTGTAAAATAAATTTTAAATAAAAAATGTTGCAATATACATTTTTTGTATTTATTTAAATTCGCCGTTTGTTGGTTCTTCAAGTTCGTTGGTAATTTGCGATGTTTTTAAAAAAAGATAGCAATAATTTTTAACCATTTTTTTACGTTTAATTTATAAATTTATAAAGTTATGGGACACGTATGTCCCACGGTCCTTAAAGGGTTATACAAACTAATCAGATGATTCCACTAATCAGTGTTATGTGGTGCCTAATATTGTTACCGGTGCAGAGGTTTGAAATAGTATCGTCGAGTAACAGAGTCGACGTCGTTGGAGCCATGTCAATAGCATTCGATTCAACGAGTATAAATCCACTTATCTTGCTCGTAATGTAATCGGCGTAAATTCACACTAAGATATTCCGTGCTAGCGAAGTAAGATAGCGTCGCTCGGCCAGAGTTTTTTCAACTATCTTAATGGTCAGGAACGAGTGGGCACGCGGGCCTAATAAGTGAATCCGTCGGGCGTGAAACGGGCCTTACGACTGTACTACCATTCGAGTGCGTACTCATATAGATAAGGTCTGGCTAATATTAAGCGACACTCTGATTGGAATGTAAACTTGTTTTGTCAATATGCTCTCGGTCTGGGATCTAGCGATATTAGAGGCGATATACGTGAGAGGTTTTTATTGAAGTTTACAACGATTTCTTAAGAGGCTGATAGTAGTTTACTACGTGGCGTCATGCAATCATCTGCTATTATATGTTCAACTGAAATACGCTTCGGAAAAGAAAAGGAGATTTTTATTTCTCTCCTGTGAGGAATATCTTATAGAATAAAGAATACACATTTATTTCCAATAGCATTTTGCATTAATTAAGAATAACATATTATTAGTATTAACATTATATATTATTATAATTAAGTTACTTCACCTAAATATAATAATACAGCGACATTTGATTTTAAGTGTTAATCTTTTCATATATTATCCAACATCTTTTTCTTCGTATATGTTAATTTACAGTATGATCGTTTACAAAACACTAATATTTCTGATATCATTCATTTCATCAAGTTCATGAGGACTAAATCAAGATTAAAAAGTGGTCTGGAACTTATTCATACCTAGGGTATATTCATAGCGGTAATGGGTCTTGAGCCTCACGTCATGTCGATGATATTCCTCATGGTGTATAGCCGAGTGACCTTCTTGAGAAAGACCTTCTTGGGCAAAATTTTAATAAAAGTTCAATATCCCTAGTTTTTAAAAGTGTTCTCGTCATAACTGCCCTGGCTTACTACTATTGTACGTGTGGCTCGTTTTTGTAATTTGAACACATCTTCGAGGTGCACTACAGTAACCCACAGTAGGATACCATTGCGAAGACGTGACCTATCCATGTATCCTTAATGTTCATGATATCTGATACAGCATAACAAGCTGTCGACAGTTAAGATTTGATATTATTCATTGAATTAATTCTTAGTTCATTTCTTGGTTGTTGTCTTCATTATTCATCTTTGATATGTCGCTTAGTACTGGCAGAATTCCAATCGTGCAAGCTCAGAAGCGAGGGCTAGGTGAGGTTGGAAATGCTCGGCTGTCCCACGCACGGCCTTGCTAGGTCTTCTGTCAAGTAGGCCACGACTGGTTTTATGGCCAACGCGTCTGTCGGCAAACACCAACACAGTCGCACCGCGCGCGAACGTCGCGATACGACTATTTCTTATATTCAATATAAATCTCGGATTTCTAATGTGTTGGCTCGATAGGCCTGTTTGTAAAAATGCCTTCGCTGTTTGGACATTCACAGCTGACACTTCCAACGGCGATCGTTCCCTTCGCCGCGTGACATCTTATCCGATTTATTACCAATTGGCCGTAAGAATTTACATAGGAAATGATAAGAAATGAGCCATCTTTACATGATTCTATTGTGATGGCAGCAAGTTTATCGAAATATTTCATGAATATATACATAATATGCATTATGCATATATACATAAAAGATATAAAATTATATGCATTAAATATTGTTATTGAAAATAATAGCCGTATTTTAAATTCTGTGAAAAAATAGACCACGATTCTGCAAAGACTGCCTTAAATTTAGGACACGATTCGTGTTAACAGACAAAAATATAGAAGGACATTTATCCTAGAAATTATGTTTTATGGCCAACGCGAAATTATGTTTCTTACGAATTATGAGATTTTTAATTACAGGAAGTTCCGATAAAATTGCCGAATAATCGTTTCTGGCAGTTACATTACATTACATTTTCGTCGTGTCCAATTGACGGCTAAAGACCGCTCTTGGACGTGTCAAAATAATTGGGTTAGGTATTATAATAAGAATCGTTACTACTCTTTACTGAACATACATAGGTAGTCAAGAATTAACTACTAGATTATCAAACTATAAATATAAATAATCAAAATAGAAGCCTAATATTTAAAGTAGTTAGTAATTTGAAAAGATACGTAGTAAAATTATTCATCGTAATATTCAAATTGTCAGTAAAATGTTAAATAATCAAATTAAATCTACGTTATGCATTTAAACTATAAGTACAGATATAAGAGCATATAAAATAATCAGACAAAAAGGCTGTACTTTTTTAAGTAATTTAAATGGGCACAATATTTGAAAAATCATGGCCCTCAAATTCGGCCAGATTATAGAAAGGGTGGCCTATCAACATCTCCTTGATGTTTTTTAAAAATTTTATGTCCTCCAGCTGTTTAAATTTTGTAGGGAGTAGATTATAGAATTTAATGCTAAGGTACAAGTAGCTTTTTGTACTTTTGCCAGTCGTATCCGGGGTACGCATAAAAGGGAGCTACCGTGGGTATGATGCGAGTGAATTTGTGCATTAATTACAGTTTCTGCGAGGTGCTGTCTAGCATACAACACTGGTATATGAACGCCGAATACATAGTCATTACCCTTGTAGTAGTATGGACACTGCATGTCTGGAGCAGTCTGACTACCAAAACGCCAAAAGTCGTCATTTGTTTTGCCAAAATATATACATACACACAAATTAGACACCCCCACATCTCTAACAATATAAATTAACTATATAAAAACGAGGTGAATTCAGTTTTTCATTTTTCTAACATAAAATTTTGTATTTAGATTTAGTTTCTACTGCTTTTATTATTTAATTAATATTTTATTATTTTAATGAAAAATTTGTTTATTTTACTTTACTTTTAAATGTATTATAACATTTTTTTAACTAAATAACTCTTTATTTAACTAAATAATACCATATAAAATGGGAGTTGTCATTGAAACAGGCACTGTCTAGCTAGGAATGACGCAAGATCATTGTGTAAAAATGTTTCCTAAATATTTAAAAAAAAAATGTATGAAAAAATAGTCTTTATCGATTGTATGAGGCGCCATTATCGACCATATGTATGTTTGTACCGTCTGGACTATCTGGTGCATGTCGACATATAGGAAGCACGTACGATAAAACAGTCTTATCTGGATGACTCAGATATTACACACTACAGTGGCATCATTAAGACTGGCATTTCCAGGTAAGAATGCAACTAGATCTCTCAACTACAACAGGTGAACCCGTCACCTGAGGAAGTTTTAAAGATTTTAGATCGTTCTGTCTCCCGCGAGGTGAGCGCAGAAGACTTTGAATGAAAACAATCCACGGTCTTGTTACGCCACACGCCCGTAAGTAGTCAACGCCTTATTGCGAGATAACCAGGTTAATCAACCAGCGGGCCGACACTCGCGCCCTTACTATCAGTTGCGACCAGATTACTCCGGTCTCCCGACTGGTTACAGGTTCGAGGTAGCTTGCGCAGTCCTCTTTTTACGAAGCGGTGATACGGTGTCTACCGAATCTATCGTGGACCACGGCGTCCTTTGACTGGCTCTTCACCCGGTATCGAGTAGCCGATTGGTCGTTTCAAGAGCAGTTGCCATAAGGCGAACAACTATCCCCGCTCTATAGGAGACAGTACTGTTTGACAGACTCCCCCGGCTGTCGGTCAGAATGCACAATCGATTGGATGACACCGCACGGTGCGCAAACCGTCCAGGAGCGCTCGAAGGTTGACTCTTAGGGGCGACTAGCCCGCAGGCCAGCGTCCTACCCTAGCTCTCACTTCTGCGTGGAGGCCGCCGGATGGGTGTTGACATGTGAGTTTGGCCAATCTTCAACATATGGGTCGTAGTGGCCAACTGCAACATCTTAGGGCCTTACTGGCAATTAGCCCCACGTAATAATGCAGTGGGATCCAGTGCATTTGTTTTACTTTTAATATTACGTCGACTCAATTTTCATTTACTGCCATAGGATAGCTCGAAAAACGATCAGGGATAGCTTTGCTAGTAATGGCAGCTTTCGATATATTTAATTTCATTCTTAATCAAAGATATCAAAAGCTTTGCTGAATTGTATACGATTGATAGATAAATCAAAGTATTAAAAAACAAACTCAACAAATGACAAAGGTGAGCGCAACGAATCATAATAAACCTATGGCCGTAGAAATAAATATAAACTAAATCATTAGAAATATATTGTTTTTCGTTTTATAAAGAAACCGGTGCTATCCAATATAAAGGATGCAGAAAGAGAATGTTGTATATCTGATTGGTCGCCTCAAAATATATTATAATAGACAAAATCTTAATCGATGTAACGGTATTTATTATAAGCGACCATCATGTGGTATTGTCCCCGAATCTATTATGTTATTATTAACGATCGTTAACCTCTATTTAGCAGTCAAAACTTAAGTTGCAGTCCTCGTTATTCATATGTCGAATTCTTTCCAATAAAATATAACATTTAGATATTTATCATAACGAAAGATTTAAAAAGCTTGTGTAGTGGCAAATCCAGCGGTCAGCGGTTAAACCGATCGAAAATCTGCCACCTTATTTTAGGGTAGCCATAGAACGACAAGGTGCAATTTTGGTGGCACCCAGGGGTGATGTGAACCGGCGTTTTACTGCCGATGGCACACCAGGTACTCGTAGAGGCGTGTCTCTCCTCGGCGAGTTGCGATACAAGGTGACCTTAAGTTCTTGTATCGTACGGTCTCCTTTTGCAGATTCCGCAGCGATCTCTTTTCCTATAAGATCGATCTAGTCTCCACTAGTTTGTAAATCTAGCCGCTCGCATAATTGAGGCATCAAGGTATAAGCTGTTATTGTCGCTTACCGTTTGAAGAGCAGTACTGTCCTGCGAAGCGTAGATATCGTCGGGGTCGGGTTATAAACTCGGTCCTGTCGAAGTCTGGTCTCGCGAAGTTCTCTCTTGTGCACTCAATTATCGAAAGTTTTCCGAACACTGACTATTATTTTTGTCTCTACCGCTTGAAGGTTGAATAAAAAACTGTTTTCTTGTCACTTTATAATTCCACTTTCAATGTGGCTCAAATTAATTATAAATTCAATTATTTCTATTTGTTACATTGTGAAAGAATGAAAATTTTTAAAACAAAATATGTTACTTCTTTTTTTTTTTTTTTTTGTTATTCTTCTTGCCTCTCGTTTCCATGGTTTCTCTCGTTTCCATGGTTTCTTTAATATACTATGTTAGTGATTCCCTTATTCAAAACTGTAGAATACATATATTCACGGCTTTGTTGTGTGGAATGTTTACGGTATTATGAATATTTTAATATTAATATTATTGGTAGTTAATTCTAAATACAACTATTTTGCCGAGACACTCCCCTTCCCGTAAACGACTGTAGGAGTTTACCTGTTGTCGGGAACGGCGATTACAGCTATCTTAGTAGTTGGTCTCTGGTATATCTTACCACGGCATTTTATTGCGACGGAACGGGTTTGTCCGTCTTTTCCAGGGGAAGTTTTTTCGATGATACGGTATTATTTTTAATGGCGTCTATTTCTAATTTAAAACTACTTAATTGTGCTTGTTGTATCCAATATAATTCGGCGCGTTCTAGTTCGGCTGGGGATAGAAACGGTTCGTGACTCCCTCGGTGCCGGCAACGGTCTATGAACCGTAACGTCCATGCCGTGCTTCTTAAAAGTCTATTTAATCTAGAAAATCTATTTATATCTAGCAAGGGCGGGCTCGGTACTTGAAGGACCGTAGCCACAATGCGTTTTAACTCTACGTCTGGTTTGATTGTTTGCGAAGTAGATTTCTCAGTGGGCCATAATTCTCGGTCTAGCTTTAGAAAATCGGGACCGGTGGTCCACCTGCGTATTTTTTCTAAGTCAAAGTTGTCGGCGGTATCTCGAGTACCGAGATCACCTGGGTTGTCCGCCGTGGGAACCCAGTGCCACTGTGTTAACTTGGTTAGTTGATCTATCTCACCGAGACGGTGGGCGACAAATGTTTGATATTGCCGTGGGTCGGAACGGATCCACGACAATACTGTTTTGCTGTCACTCCATAAATACGTTTCCTGAAACGTCCATGTGTGATGCGTTTTTACCATTTCCGCTAGGCGGCTCGCTAAAGTAGCTGCTTGAAGTTCAAGCCTAGCTATGGACATAGCTTTTAGCGGTGCGACTTTATTTTTACCTATTAAAAATACAACACATGCTTTTTTGTCGGTGTCTATATAACGCGCGTACGCGACCGCTGCATATCCTTGTTGGCTGGCGTCAGCGAAAATATGCAATTGCGTCGGTTCGTTAGATTTTATTCCTGCATATTGATAGCTACGTGGTATTTGAAAGTCTTTTATGTGTTTTAGTTCTTCTAACCATGTCTGCCACTTCGTGAAGGAATTACTACCGATCGCTTGGTCCCAGTCAACCTTTTCTAACCATATATCCTGTAGCAGAATTTTTGCCTTTATTGCTAGAGGTCCCAAGAAGCCGAGTGGATCAAACACTGACATAATGACCTGTAATGTCTGTCGTTTGGTGGGAATAATTGTTCCGTTCAATATGTCGGGTTTTATTTTCCTAAAATTAGTATCAAAAAATAATTTGTCTGTTTTTGGGTCCCATTGAAGCCCGAGTATGCGCTCGACGTTGTCATCTGGATTTGACCACGCCACGTTTGTTTTTGATCGCCTCTCGACGGGAATTTCGTTTAAAGTACGAGTGTCGTTGCTGGCCCAGTTTACGATCTCAAACCCGCCTGATTGATGTATACGCGACACATCACGAATCAGTTTTTTGGCAGATTCGATATCGTTCGTACTATCAAGGTAATCGTCCACATAATGGCGATCCGTTATAGCTTTTACCGCGTCAGGAAAGTCATTTGAGAAGCGTTCTGCGTTCCGGTTCTTTACATTTTGCGCGAGGCATGGAGAGCAAGTACTGCCAAATAACACGACTTGCATACGATATTCGGTTGGTTGTTTAGAGGTGTCCATATCACGCCATAAAAATCGTTGACTCTGTGAGTCCGCGTACGTTAATCTAACCTGAAGGAACATTTCTTTGTTGTCTGCAGCAAATCCTATCAGTCCTTGACGGAATTTAAATAGTACTCCCATTAGGGGATTAAGGAGGTCGGGTCCAGATATTAGGTTGTCGTTGAGGCTAACGCCATTAGCTTTGGCGGCGCAATCGAAAACGAGCCTCATTTTCCCCGGCTTATTGGGATTTGTTATATGAAAATGTGGTATGTAAAATATTCGGTTGTTTTCGGTGTTTATTTCTGCTTCAGATAGTTTTACGGCGTAACCTTTCGCGATAAAGTCGCTCATTTTTTCCGAGTATTGTCGAGCTAGTATAGGGTCTTTTTCTAGGCGTTTTTCTACCGACTTTAGACGCCTTTCAGCCATATCGCGGCTGGGCGGCATTGAAATATCGTCAGTCTTCCAAAGTAGGCCGGTCTCCCAGCGTGCACCTACCTGACGGGTAGTTGCCTGTAGGAGTTGTTCTGCCCTCTGATTGGTGTTCTGACGATGTTTCCTCGAATGGGGACCTAAGTCTTCGACATCGAAATAACTCCGCACTAACTCGTCGACTTTATCGTCGTTGCAAAGGGTGTTTACTTGTTGCGTATCTGAAGATCTTTTGTGCCCTGACGCACCAGCCAAAGTCCAGCCTAATCGAGACGATGTTGCTGTCGGGCCTTCTATCGGACCGGCCCGAATTGTCCTGGGAATAAATAAGTCCCAGTGATCAATTCCGATCAACAGTTTGGGCCGTCCGTTAACGTCGCATAAAGGCACGTTTTTTAGATGCGGCCATTTATCGGTCATAGCTTGGGCTTTAAAGACTTGGGTCGGCAATTCTAAATTTTTAATCGTACGAACATTCTTCATTTCGTAAAACCGATTTGTATTTACGGCGCGGATCTCGACGTTTACGCGGCGCGTAGTTGCGTTTTGAATAGCCATGCCGGAGGCTCCTACTAAATTTAGTGGACTCCGGGGTCCTTCTACTCCTATTTTATCTGCTATCTGTTCCTCTAAGAGGGTGATAGTACTGCCTTCGTCCAGTAGGGCGAGAGTGGTATAACAGCCCAGGGGACCTCTTAATTCTACGGTAGCTACGCGTAGCAGCATCTCAGTAGCTTCATTCCACGTATTGGTCACGGCGCTCGTCGAAGGGCTAGGTTTGTCATGTGATTCGGATTCTACCGGCGCGGGTTCAGACTTGTTTGTTTTCCCTTTGTCGGAGTGCAGAAGCACATGGTGCGGCTGTACGCATCCGTCCTTCCCGCATTGCCCTGATTTTCTACAATTTTTTAAGTTGTGACCCTTAATAAGACATCGGATACATAATTTATCCCGTTTGACCCATTCCCAGCGATCGTGTACAGACATGGCTAACAAAAACTTACAATCGGGTGTACGGTGGTTGTTTTTCTTGCATTTTGCGCACTCAATGTGTTTGCTTTCAGTAGTATTATGCGTGTACTTTTTGTTGTTTTGTGGAAATCTATTGTTATTTTTCGATGTATTTAAGTTAGAAAATGCAGGCGGCGAGTCGTCTTGTGCTGCCGCATCTACAATTCCTTCTAACCATATGCTAAAATGTAGTAAAGTTGGGTGATCTCCATTATTGGTTGAGAACCACTGCAACCGTAAGTGTTGCGGTAATTTATTTACTAATTCCCGCAGTAGCTGTGGATTTATCAAATAGCTATCGTGTCCCATATTCTTCAGCGAATGTACAACATTACACACAACAGTACCAAATTCCACAAGTTTGAACAAGGGGTCACTGACCGATATTTGTTGCGTTCGGCGAGCCTCTCGCATCAGCTCGTCGATCCTTGCGCTGGGGCGGCCGAAGCGACGTTCGAGCGTGCGGCGAATCTCGGCGACATTCCGTGGATCTACGAGCATCGCACGGACCGCTTCGCGCGCGGCGCCCTGCAGACTCTGTTGTAGCCGTACCAAGTTGTCGGCGTCGGTAAAGCCGCAGGTCTCTGTACCTTGGTCGAATAGAGCTGCGAATATAGCCCACTCACGTGGATCACCTGAAAACCTTGGTAAGTTTTTCAACAAATGGGCGCGAGCATGACTTAAGGCGTACTCAGAAGGGTGGGGTTGCACTGATACATTCACAGCACTTTTTTGCACATTCGGGACATGGTCTATTTTTACAATGTTATTGTTTGTCGGTTGAGTCGGACGCGACGGTTCCTGCAGCGTGTCTAGCCACGCGGACGTGTGGCGAAACGAAGCTTGGGACGCAGCGGCTCGGCTCTTCTCGTCCTGTCTCCTCCTCGATCGGCGGCTGTCGCCATCGTAGTCGTCATCATCTTCCGCCTCGATCTGCGCTTGAATAAGCCGTTTTTGGAGCTCAAGTTTCTCTTCTAGCGCTTCTATCTTTATGCGCTGTGCGGCGGCGGCGGCCCTGGCGGCAGCCACATCGATGTCCGCGGCAGCCCTGGCGGCGGCTGCGTCCGCGGCGTTGTCCGCGGCGGCGGTCTCGGCTCGTAAGCGTGCTCGTTCTGCTGCGGCGTGTATCTCGGCTTCGATTTGCAGTGTCGCGATGCGGGCGGCCATCGATCTCGATGATCGGCGGCTCGTCGTCGATGTGGCTATAGACGGCGCTGTCTGGGGAACGATCGTGGCGCCGGTATCATCATGTGATCTCGTGGCGTCGCGCTCGGCGCTTCCGTCTACGTTTCTGGCGGCGATTCGCTCGCTTTTGCGGGCTGGCGTGCCGTTTTTTGACATCATATCGATTGATTTGTTACCACTATATCGTTAGGTTGTGGTAGGTAGGCACCGTTGTGCCGTCCGGTATTGATTTTAAACCGATTGAGCGAGTTTCAACGGTTTATTTGCAAATTTTATATTTTTCAGAAAAATATTTCCTTTCTGTTTTTTCTGATTTTAATCTAGCTCCTAAGCGGTTTTTTTTGTAGTATCTAGTCCAGAATCCGGCTCGAAGGACCAACGATTCTATGTAGTGGCAAATCCAGCGGTCAGCGGTTAAACCGATCGAAAATCTGCCACCTTATTTTAGGGTAGCCATAGAACGACAAGGTGCAATTTTGGTGGCACCCAGGGGTGATGTGAACCGGCGTTTTACTGCCGATGGCACACCAGGTACTCGTAGAGGCGTGTCTCTCCTCGGCGAGTTGCGATACAAGGTGACCTTAAGTTCTTGTATCGTACGGTCTCCTTTTGCAGATTCCGCAGCGATCTCTTTTCCTATAAGATCGATCTAGTCTCCACTAGTTTGTAAATCTAGCCGCTCGCATAATTGAGGCATCAAGGTATAAGCTGTTATTGTCGCTTACCGTTTGAAGAGCAGTACTGTCCTGCGAAGCGTAGATATCGTCGGGGTCGGGTTATAAACTCGGTCCTGTCGAAGTCTGGTCTCGCGAAGTTCTCTCTTGTGCACTCAATTATCGAAAGTTTTCCGAACACTGACTATTATTTTTGTCTCTACCGCTTGAAGGTTGAATAAAAAACTGTTTTCTTGTCACTTTATAATTCCACTTTCAATGTGGCTCAAATTAATTATAAATTCAATTATTTCTATTTGTTACATTGTGAAAGAATGAAAATTTTTAAAACAAAATATGTTACTTCTTTTTTTTTTTTTTTTTGTTATTCTTCTTGCCTCTCGTTTCCATGGTTTCTCTCGTTTCCATGGTTTCTTTAATATACTATGTTAGTGATTCCCTTATTCAAAACTGTAGAATACATATATTCACGGCTTTGTTGTGTGGAATGTTTACGGTATTATGAATATTTTAATATTAATATTATTGGTAGTTAATTCTAAATACAACTATTTTGCCGAGACAGCTTGAATAAATAAAAGCCGCAACAGAAAAGACACTGTGCTTCACGCTTGTGAAAAACGAAATATTTTTAAAGAACTCATATAATATTACTTTCCCAGCAGAGGGAAATTAATGCGAACGCACTTCTATGTGTCTGCCACTCTGTGTATTTTCCTCCACGATAGTGCCCAAACGCTTCATCCGATTGAGCTTAAACTTGTCATGCAGGCATCATTTAGACATGGCACGAGTAAAAAAGATTGTGGCTAAAATCGGTCCACCAGAGGGCGCGCTAGTTATACTATGCTGAAACTACATTGTGAAATTTTGGTTGTAAAATTTCATATAAAAAGGACACATATATTTTTTAAACTCCGCCATATTTAATAAGAGCCTACATCATATTGAAAAAATACCATTTTAATAAAACATAAACTACTAGAAATATAGTACAAAAATGCTACTAAAATACTAAGACTACAAAAAAATCTTAGAAATACATTTAATTCGCGATTTTCAAACATATACCCTATCGAGGATTGTCGCAGAGGAGGGTGGGGGTTCGAGCTGGGGAGATTTGGCAAGGGTGGTTGGTTTCAAGGGAGAGGGGGTAGGGGGTGGCGGGGGCTTTGTCTACTTGTCTAGAAACTGGTGGTGAACGGTTTCGTGCAGCTTGTGCCACAAGATCCATTTTGTTCTCGGATCGGCTCAAAACACGATTCAGCTCCTATTCAGAAGCCTTCTCGAGTGGAAGGCTACCCCAAGTAAGACTCCCGTGTCTCAGGACTCAGAGCTGCTGGACCGGTTTCTCCCGGCAGGATTGCATCCCGGCGCCACTGGGAACTATGAAAATACACTGTTTCCTAAGCAGCGGGGATCGATGTTGACCTGTTGTCATGCCACTCTTGAAATGACCTTGGCACTACGAGCAAAAACGCCCAGTTCCGCGATAAATTCAAACTGAATTACCGCTGCAATACAATACGTAGAGGTTGCGTAAGCGACTTCGAACCCGTAACCGGTCGGGAGGACGGAGGTATCGTGAAGGTTAATTCCAGACGGAGATATCCTGCCAAAACTGGTAGCTAGGGGGTGAGGCTGCCCGCTGGGAACTTTTCCCGGTGCCTCGCCGTAAGGCGTCGGTCTCTAACGGGTTGATGGTGAACTGGACAGTAGATTGTCTTGTCCCCAAGTCCTCTACGCTCATCCCACGGCTGAAAGAACGATTCATACCGTTATACGAGCCTGAGTTAACGGGTTCGCCCGTAATAGTTCGCCGTTGTAGTTCGACACCGCCCTACTGTCTAGAAACTCTTGGGGTGACCCATCCGATTTTTTAAAAATAACAAGAATAGCGCCGATAAGCTGGCCACTCCAATCCTCCGGATATTTTGATAAACTGCGTTGCAATACCATCCCTCGGGTCAATGACCAGTACCTACCAACTTTTTGAAAACGACGTTGGCGAGAATGTCCGGGGGGGGGGGGGGGGGGAGGGGGTGATTTTGAATCTATATTGTAAATATCGTATGTGAGATAACTTCACGATGACCTCATTATCTGTAGCTTTTCAATAGAAATTTGAATGTGTAATGAGGAAGTAATTGAGTATGACGTCATTTATTTATTTATTATTATTTTTTTTTTATTTGCAGCTGTTATAAAAAACATATACAAAAAACAAGAACACACAGATTAAAAATTTAAACTATAAATAGACAAAGACTATGAAATAAAGCTACAAACGCTGCAAATTAGGGGTATCCTCGGGATATCTCTTATCCTGGTTTTCAGGACACACCTATTAATTATTGGTACATATATGATTTTTAAAATAAAATAACCAAATCAAATAAATCTTAAAATAAAAAATCCAAATAATCATAATCAAATAAATACACAAATCGAAATAATCAAAATCAAGATATTTAACATCAAATGATATTAAAAGAAAATAACGTAATTACATAAATTTAATAATCTACATATAATAAATCAAAAATAATCAAAATCAAAATATTTAACATCAAATAATCACGTTACAAATTAATAAATAAACGAAGAAAATAGTAATAATCCAATTAGCAATAGTTATTTTAAAATAAAATCAAATTATGACATCTAAATATCTTCCTTTAATAATAAACTTTTAAAGTGGTCCTTAAATACTGCAATTGATTTCGATCGCATAGCCATTCCCAACCGATTCCATACAACCGCAGAATAATACGAAAAGCTGCACTGGAAATGTGTAGTTTTGTGCTTGGGTATTATAGCAAGTTGTTCACGTGCCCGTGTTGAATGGACATGCCGGTTACGGGACCACGTCATAATAGAGTAAAGATATCGCGGCTGTTTATTGCGTACTACCTTGAGTACAAGGGTCGCAAGATGGAGCTGCCTTCTATTACTCATATTCAACATGGAAGCTTTCGCAAGGAATGGTGACACATGATGACGTGGAAGAATCCTAAAGCAAAATCTTGCGCAGGCATTTTGCAGTCTCTGAAGTTTCCGCTCAGTCTTCCTATATAGACAAGGGCCGTACACACAGTCCATTATAGACAATATAAGGGCATTTACAAGTAGTATTCTGATTCTGACGCTGAGGTACTCCCGAATTCTGTATAAGGCCTTTAGACGTGAGAAACCCCACTCAACGCTTTTGCTGACATGTTCCTCAAACCGTAATTTTCCATCAACTAGAATACCCAGATTTTTAGCCGTAGTGACCAGTGGTATTGGCAAACATCTCGTAATTCAACGCATTCGCGAGTGGATTAGCGAATTTAACTGAACTCCTATCTGGTTTTGACTATCCATGACTACGGAGACTGTATCTTCATATTCATTTGTGGGCAATGCATTCGGAAAATGGACAGCAAATGTATATGAAGGTTGAGAATGCGCACGCTATATTTTGATACGCAGTTCGTCCGAAAAACCATGTATCTCTATTTCCAGCCACCTTTATTTTAAATTTTACTCACCATCGCTACCTACACTTGGACAGTTTTGTGATGAGGGGTGGTTCGTAAAGAAGTCACTGTCTAACTCTATAGAAAAATTAAGTGATCTAACATTCTAGGCTTTTTACACCGTTTCACCGCTTCGTAAGGGAGGACCGCGCAAGCGTCGTCGAACTCGTAAGCAATCGAGAGACCGGAGTAATCTGGTCGGATTTGAAAGTAAGGGCGTGAGTGTAAACCCGCTGGGTAACATGCCTGGTTATCTCGCAGATAAGGTGTTGGCATCTTACGGGCATATGGCGGAGCTTGACGGTGGACTGTTTTGTCCGAGTCTTCGGTGCTCACTTCACTTCCTGAGGTGACGGGTTCGCCCGTTGTAGTTGACAACTCTATTTGTACTGGCTAGATCTGCGGGGATTCAGCTGAATCGCACTCTTTCCTAAACACAAGTATTTTGAGACAAGTGTAGTGATTTATCATTATTCTACATGAGAAACTGAGTTGAAAATAAAGTAAAACTTCTTTGATATAGGCTTTGATTACCGATAAACACACATTAATAATTCAACTTTACGTTTTTTTCTGATTAACCAATGATTAATTTTTTTCATCCAAAAAAATGAATTTCGTACATACTGCCAAAAAGCGAAGCGATAAATATACTATAATATTTTTTTCTAAGTATAAGTATTTAACTAGTTTTTCTTGTTCAGTTTTAATCACATAATCACCTCTTGATATAAAATATTTTGTGTCCCAAATATCCTGTATAAAAGACAGCTTCTAGACAAACATGTTGAATTGTAGAATCTTTAAGGACTTCTCTATTTATTGTAATAAAAATGAGTAGGTGGCTACTAACACGCACTTCAGTCAAACTTCTAGTGCTCTCTGTAAATCAGTCTGACTGAGAGCGCTTCATCAGCAGCATCACTTTATACTGTCGTTTTGTATATCTGAAATTACATTACTTTGCAATATCATTAAAAAAATATTATTATTATTCTATGGCTTCGAAAGGGGAGTGAATGTGTGGTAAGGTGTACGCTAACATGTGGCAAGACAGCTGTCCTATACCTACTACAGACGGTCGTTAGTCCGGAATCCTCTGCTCACCCCCCAGAAATGTAATAACTCTATATGATGGGCCCGACTTCGGTCGGTGAATTCTATGGCAGCTCCGTTTGTATTTTATTTATTTTTATTCTTATTTATAGGTATAAAACTTTTTATTTGCACTTTAATAAAATACAGAAAGGCGAGCTTATTGTCACGTGGTGATATCTTTCAATTAACCTAATCACATTGCAGAAGAACACGCGTACGTTGTGGAAATATGGAAATAAGTAGTATATTTAAAACTATGAATGCCCAAGGAGAGGACATTGAGAGAGGAAGGATAGAGAAAATGAAGAAATATATACTTCTTTAAAGAAATTATTTTTGATGTGATTTTTTAATGATTGTAAAGAAGAAGCGTTTCGTATTTGGCTGGAAATTGCTCCAGAGTCTTGCAACATGGACAGAGAAAATCAACATAATACTGATTTCTGTTCTGTTGGAACAGAACAGAAATCAGTATTATGACAGAAATTTTGAGTAAATTGTCAGAGGCTGACCGATGTACGAGATCGTGGGCACTTAATGGTTCTAAAAGCCCGTGGATAGGATGGTGTTTTTATTTTTTATTTTATTTTATTTTATTATTTTTAAGGAAACATACAGCTGTTACAATAAATTTGTTACAGAATTATTAGGTTAAAAAATAAAGCTAATTACATGTTTCCACCTAAACATTCATAATTTAAACACAACAATATAATTTTTTTGAAGAATTAACTAACACTCATAGGGACAGGTGGGAACTGGGAAGAAAGGAGTCATAATAAGTAAATAAAATTTTATGTAAATACACGTTCCATAATATAGACATACATATTATTTAAAGATATTCTTGAATAAATATTATTTATAATATATTATATATTGCGATTACAATGATAAATCAATACCATCATTAATAATTGCTTTCTTAAGAGCGAATGATGACGTATTGAATACGTCAATATCGCCGAGCTGCGTATTACAAATTTTACATACCCTATACATGAAACAGTTTTGTGCATAATTAGTACTAACCTGCGGAAGGTGGAATAACTCCGTTTGGCGAGTGAGTCGCGATGGTACACGGAAAGATATTCCAAGAAGATCAGAACCATCAATATAACCTGCCAATATTTTATGGAAAAACACCACGTCTGCGCATTTTCTTCTTGATTGTAAGGATTGAAGCCCATGGAAAGCAGCTGCTTCGTTGTGATTGGGAAAGGACAAGAAGAATGGGAAAGGACAAGAGTTGATTAAGAGACTAGACGATAGAGTAGTGCAGGTATATATACATTTCTATTTTGGTGTACTGGCAACCGCTAACCTCGTTGGGGGGTTTTAAGGTGGAAAAAGAGATTTCTTTTGAACTGTCGTGATCATATGTCGAAATTGCGAATTCCCATCATATCAATCACCATCGAAATGCTCTTTTTACGAGTAGGTGTAAAAATTTATGAGACCACGTTAAAAAAAGTAATTCACATTACAGTTGTCATTGATATACACAACTTTCTCTAAATGTTAATGTATGCGCCGCCACTGCGCTGAACTGTCAAGGTTAGAGATATTATTTAATGAGCGGCCAGTTTACTATTCACGCGATTAGCATATTTTTACATATCGCCTTGTGCAGTGGAGTGTGGATTTCGGCGAGTCGCGCGGCGCGTGGCCGATATTTGTCCAGATTAATGAGACAGAAGCGAGTTGTCACGGCGCACAGTGCAGTGCTGTATGACCATGTCTACAAAATGCATTTGGTAATTATTAGTAAAATATGGTAATGTAAACGTAGAAACGTAGAAGTGGTTCAAGTCTTATGCATCCATACAATATAGGCTATAAAGGTATTGAAATATTTTACCACGAAAATAGACGATCTTTTTTAGGGAGATACGTTAAATCTGGAGATCAGATCGGGTTGAGTTAGCATCCGTCATTCTCACAAGCACCTACATGCACTCACATGAACATGCGTACTAGAGATACACACTCACACCCTCTCAGACACAAGCTCTCTATCTCTATTATTATGTCAGCTGCAAAGATAAAAGGACATCCAATGGCAGACAGACGAAGAAAATCGGAGAAAGGATAGTTTCGCCAGTGGAAGTATAAGTAGAGAGTTTTCTAATAACATAAAAAAAAGAATATCTATCTCAACAAAAAAGACGTTTAATTGAAAAAAAATATTTGCAGCTTATTGAACATGTTATATACGGCATCCTTACATTTAAATACGAATAGCATTTTATTGTAATTTACGAATTATGTACAAAAAATAAATCTTAACTAACAAACCACTGTGCGTCACGCGGCGTCTCCTACAGGTTCCATTTATCACTTCGTGGTCATTCAGTCATATTTCAACGTAGCTGTTTCGAGAATATATTCTAATTTAGCGGATTCGCCACTTTTATGTCTTCGTCTGGATCGTATTTTATCGCTTTTTATAAAGTCAGGGTTAATTTTGTCGCAGGTTTGGTCGTTGACACAAATCGCATGTTAAATTCTGTAAATTATTTTAAAATTCTGACACCATTTTGTCTAATCGCTCCTATGTTAAATTTTTAAACATAATTTAATAATATAATGACTAAAATCGTGTATTCATTTTGCCCTTTCTAAGTGTATTTAATTAAAAATATTTTTGTCACGTTTTGTATACAAAATTCACCTTTATATTCTATTGAAATGCCTGTTCATTTCCAAACCAAACAATAAAATTGCTTGTTGTGTGTGCGAGAAGAAATAGTGAGAAAAGTCATTGACCGTTGCTCTTCACACTTCATTCTTTGTCTATTTTAAACACTACCTAATATTACCACTTATATATAAATGGTTTTAAATCGGGCTGCAAACGTAAGGATTTGTAGTAATCATCATCATAACCAGGATATCATTATTTTAGGGTAAAAATATCGATGGAAAGAATTTGGGATAAGCTTTGGAGACTCAATATAAATGTATCAAAATTTCGATTCCTTTTTTATATATTTTTTTTTGGGGGGTCCTTTGTCTCAAATTCTACTGATGCTTAGATTGCAAGGAGTACAATTATTCTAAAATTTATGCTGTGATTATTCTATTTTATCTAATCGGCCTTATTAAAGTTGGCCACGAAGACCCATTTGTTCAGGGTCGGTCACACTCACAGGTCAACATCCTGCGGCCTCCACGTAGGAAGTGCGAGCCCGGGTAGGACTCTGGCCTAAGGGTCAGTTTCCTTTAGGAGTCAATCTTATGGCGCTCCTTGACTGTTTGCGCACCGTGCGGCGTCAGCCAATCGATTGTGCATTCGGACTGACAGTCGGGGGAGTATGGAAACAAAACTGTTTCATATAGAGCGGGGGTTAGGTTAGGTTGTTCACCTTACGGCGACTGCTTTTGAATCGACCATCGGCTACCCGATTCCGGGTGCAGCCGGGCAAAGGATGCCGTGGCCCGCGATAGATTCGGTAGACACCGTTTCACCGCTACGTAAGGGAGAGGACCGCGCGAGCGACCTCGATCTCGAACTCGAACCAGTCGGGAGGCTGGAGTAATCTGGTTGCAACTGGCAGTATGGGCGCGAGTGTCGGCCCGCAGGATGACTTACCTGACTATCTCGCGGTAAGGCGTTGGTTTCTTACAGGCATATGGCGGAATTTGACGGTGGACTGTTTGGTACTGTCTTCTGCATTCACCTCACGGAAGGCAGAACGATCAAATTTCGTTTAAACTTCTTGAAGTGACGGGTTTAAGTCGACAGCTCAATTGTTCTCTTTTATCTGTATTTCTGTATTATTCTGGGTGTTGGTTTTTTCTTTTACTAATGCGAGACAAATGAATTGCGAAATACAGAAGAATTAACCGTGAAGCGTGGATATACTATTACTGCTAATAACAGTCCGCCACACTTATTTACTCTCTGATAATGAATCGAGGTTTAGTTAGGCTGCTGACAAGTGTCATTACTCAATAGGTCGACCTTCCATACTACGTCTTTCTGTCCTTTTAATTTGTCCAATCATATTACCTGACCGAAGTAATGAAGATGTATTTTTTTGTAGTTTGAAAGTTTTTGCCAATATTTATTAGCATTTTCACACTGACGATTTGTTGCATACCTACCTACGATCTGCTATGGAACTGTATCGAGGATTCATTTGATAGTAATTTTGAAAATGTTTTGCTCATCAGTTTTAATAATTTCACTAAACACCAAATCAAAAATTACATAAATGGAATTTTCTCATAGTTCCTTTCTTGTCAATTTATTTATGTTTGGGTAATCGACGAAAAAAACTGTTATATGTTGTGATCATTTTAATGATGTATTATTCAAAGTTTAATTCTGTGGTTAGTTATAAATTGGCCAATAAATACATTTAAAAAATAAAAACTCTATCGTTTGATCTGACTCCAACAAGACAATATTATATAGAAATAGGAGAAAAATAGTTTTACATGATAAGTTGCATTTATTACACTACTGCTCAGCAAAAAAGAAATGTAATGTTTCATCTATGCATGTTTTACGTTTCTTTATTCCACCATAACTACTTTTAACGCTTAAACCGATTTAGAAGTGTAATACATTTCTAGTATCGCTATGTCATCACAAGTGTTATAGGGTACATTAACCAAATATCAAGTGTGTAGTTATATAATTGTCCAAATGTCAATAAACTTACATAAATATATCGTGTTTAGTGCCAAAATTAAAGGTCTCACCGAGTGCATTCCGGAAATATGTATGTATATATGTACAAATATGAATAAATACACAAACCACTAATGTTTCATAAAAACCAGTAATAAAAATAATTTTAAATACTTTCTCTTTCTGTAACGGCAGTCGTGTTTTTTATTCATTTTAATATATTTACTTGTAAATAAAATGAATGGTCTATAAATAATATGTCCATATATTATTATAATTTGTGGTAAGTAAGTAATTTGCCTAAGCATTGAATTTCGTTATTTTGTTGTCTTTGGTCAAACGAAAAATATATTTTTTAAAATTGGGAGAATCTGGAAAAATGTATCTTTTCAGCCGCTCCAATGAAAAATTAACATTAGGGATTTATTAATAGGTCGACTAATTTACCACAGAACGTTTTTACGCCTAGATGAAAGAGAATAAGTGAGAGAATTATATAATTCTATGAATTGATTTCTACTTATTACTGAATGAAATACATTAAAAAATGGTTTAGACATCAGATAATTTATCGTCATTTGATCATGGCCGGAGTTAAAAAAGTAGAATTGGTTCACCGCGTACTACTCATATTTCAATCTCGAATGTTTAATGCGTTGCATTCTCACTATCCGCGCTCCCCGGTCTACCAAATGTAACCAGTCGGGAATCCCGGAGACATCTGTCTGCCCGATGGGTTACTACCCGCTGCCGGTCGGTAAGGGTCGGTCTCTCGCGGGCTAGTTGGCGGAGTTAATCCTAATAGTGGATTGTCATTGTCTAAGTCTTCTACGCTCACCCGCGGCTGATATAACGATCACATATCTTTATACCAGCCTGGGGTGACGGGTTCGCCCGTAGTAGTTGACACCGCCCAACCTTCCGCGCTCGACGCCGGGTAAACATTTTAATAAAATCAACTTCTTTCTTGTAGAGATATCACGCTCAAAACTCTTACATTAGTCTTTGCTACTTGCCGGGAAACAACCGATTTTTTTTATTCAGCCCCTTTTTTACGGAGAAAAAATACTGAACATCCAAAATTGAATGACAACAAACAATGCTTTTTCTCAAAACCACAAGCTTAAAAACACAAAAAAGTTGTAAGTACGTGATTTTTAATTCAGTATTTCTTGTGGAATTATTTCATGTAATTGAAAATAAAACTAAACTCCAGATTTAATTTTTTCTACATAAAATGTTTTTCTTGATTACCTACAATTTTAATTATTTCCCATACTTATGGCACCGTTTGCTGATAGACGGTGTATATGCATAATAACAAAGTCTTACATAGTTGTGCCAAGTAAATATAGTCGTAAAAACGTTATTGCTTCGATCTTATCAGGAAAACTTAATAGCGATTAATCTTTCTGGTCAGATAAGAGACGCGCTTCGTGCAGGGTAATCAATACTGCGTCCCCGTTAACGACACCATAAGATCAAACATTTGTAAACAAATTGGCTACACAATACTTTGCCGGAATTTCCGTTGATTCTGTGAGGTCGCATAGTCTCTCGGTTTCGTAAACTTTCATAAAGAGCCGTTAAGGCGACGTACTACTTAAAAAATAAACCGTATCTGAGTTTTTAAGCCCCGCCTACTTACCCCCTCCCCTCGCGACGGGGCAGGTGTTTATTATGTTGACTCATCTCGCAGCGATATTCACTCGCTATCGATGTCTGGACTAAACACACTAGGTATACACTATTGCAATGGGATTTATATTTTGGGATTATGCAAGTGTCATGTACCTACGCTGGTGAAGAAGGCTACGCTTTATCATCATCTAAACTTGAACATTATATTACTTTCCCGGCTGCCACTGGTAGGGAAGGTGTTGTGATCGTGCGGAAAAAAATGTTTAGATAACGATAGAGATGTCCATTTTGAGGTCCACCAAGATGATTAAGACCATTTTCAGAGAAATGTATGTCTGTTTGCCTGTATGTAATCTCTCACGATAACTGCCGAGCCGTTGAACCGATTGAGTTGAAATTTGGAACATAGGGATAGTATCACCCTGGAATGCGCCCATTAGATTTTGGCTGTCAACTGTTAAACCAAACTATCACTGTCAAAAATTGACAGAAGCCATATCTTACAGAATTTCATTTGCGATATGTCATTTGAAATCCCCTGAAAAACTGTATTAAGAAGAGTCACCTGTCACTAATTAATTTTCGACATTTTAAAATTATTTTAAATGGTGATAGATGACAATTGGAGAAATGCCGTTAACTGTTTTGGATACAGTTTTCCAAGGGCTTTTAAATGACATAAATCGCAATTCATGTTCCGTGAGATACAGCTTTAGTATTTTTTTGATAGTTGTGGTGACAGTTTTTGATAGTATTTTTTGGCAGAAAAAACATTTAGAATCGAATTAAAAAACAACATTGTGTATCGAACTATTTATTCGCGGTATAATAGTTCTTTGAGGAGGACATAACGACACCCATCGCCTTGTACATTATCATTAAAAAATTATTTAATTAAAAAGTAATATAATTTATTTTTAGATACTGTAAGCACATCATTGTAAACTTTAAAGAAATACACATCATTAAAAATAAATAATTATTAATTAAAATATAAAATCATTAAGACAAAAAATCATGAAGACATTTCTGGTTGGCAAAGTAGTCTGTTATTTCTGAGTAGATACATACATATTAAATGTAAAGAGACGAATAAATACATTTAAAATTGCGCAGTACATTTGAGACTTCCTTTTTGTAGCCTTGACAGTGTCGCTTTGTAGTGGTGCGCCGACTTTTGTAATTAAAATTCATCAAATGATAATACATTTTCAAAAGCCTGTTCATCATTATTAATTAGATCTGTACTCAGCACAGATTTGGAATATCGTGTACTTTTCGGTGGCTCTATATTGCTTGTGCTTTGCTTTGGAGTGTTATTGGCAAGTACATTCTCTGTGAGTTCTTTGCTCACTTTGTGATGGAATCACTGAAAACTAACTACCGCTTAAGCGTTGGACAAGGGAGAGGAACCGATTTCTTTCGTTTTATCGTGTCGTTTCTTTTATTTGCTTCTTTCAAAGTGTATTCAGGCTCCCTTAAATCCATATTCCTTCATACTCCTGGATCGATAATTTCAGGTAATACACAGTCCATATAAAAACAAACAAGTTTTTTCCATGACATTTGTCCAAATCAAATCATTCGTCTGTATATATTCGGTTTTGAGGAGATCGTTTTTACCAGACCAAAATGTAAATAGGCACACTTCCTTTCCAGTTATATGTATCGTTCCAGTTACAGTTTCTTTCCAGCACACTTTCTTTAAAGTTATCCACAATACCACAGATAGTTCATACCTTGTTGAAAACTTACGTTTTTTCGTTCCTCAGCGATTAATTCGCAATTCACGCACGTTTGAGGTATCTCGTGCCAATACCAACTACGGGAAACATTCCATCGCTTATGGGCTGATATGCACGTACGACTCTTGTTTCTCCACCATCGACATTTTCAACCTCAACCAACCGACGTTCGTTAAAGAATTATTCAAATCAATTGCACCTAACGAGCTTGTTAATACCTATAGTAATTAGTTATATACTTTCTATACAACAAAATAAAATTCAAAATTTAAATTCTAAGTGTCAACATATTTTAAAATTTTCTCCCCTCTAAATAATAATTAAATAATAAATTTTAGTGATTATAGTGCAATTCTATAGTCTGGATTAACTCGCGGTTAACACGGGACGCGTCCCGAAGGATCTGATCGGTCTGAGCTGTTCACTTTAAATATTCGACCAGCGTGTCTATGGAAAAGTCGACCATCGAAAACAAGCGAGCTGTAGTTACTGGCTGAAGGCAGATCGACTTTGCTGAAGATACATCGGAGGACTTACTGAAGGTGGTGGTGGATTTGATTGACCAGCCGACCTGTCGAAGACTATATGCAAAGACTCTCAGAAAGAGGTTACCGCAAGGTATAAGGACGATCAATTGTGCGCTGGCAGCTTAGAAGGATTACGAGACTCTTGTGGAGGCGATAGTGGTGGACCTCTGCAAGTGGCGATAGCTGACAACCAATGCCTTTTCAACATAATCACCGTTACCAGTATTGGAAAGAGCCCTTGCGGAAGTGCCAAGGGACCTGGCATATACACTGCCGTGAAGAGTCATGTGAAATAAATGGCGTTTTAGGAGTATGTCTACCGGCGAAAAATTGTCCAAAAACTGAGGGGGATTTGCCAAAAGGGAAACTATCACAATTTTGTATAATGTCGGAACAAGAGACTGTATGCTGTATTCAACACAGCCCCATGAGCAACAACACGAGAACATCAGAAAACCAGGATAAATCCAATAATGCATCTTCTATATCACCGCCTACTACAACAACTACCAATAAGTCACCGGTCATCTCTACAATAGCTCCAGAAAAACTCAAACATCACCACAAGCCATAACTACCAATTTCATAAATGACAGTGTGAAAAACGAACTAAATCCGAAAAAATAGCTCTGCAATATTGAGTAAAAATTTAACAATGACAGTCATTGCTGCGTTAGCGATTAATTGATTTATTTTATTTTATCTGCATCCAAACTTTTCTCTGGTCGTAACGGTCTCCGTTCCATCGGGTTCAGAAGAGGAAGGAAGAGAGAGTGCACCCGTGGTCGCGCGCCCACCTGTGCACTATAATATAGCCTGCGCACTTGACTGCTTCCGAACAGTGGACTCTGAGAAGACTAAAGAAGTCACTAGAATCTACAATGCAGTCGCTGTGGCCGAACACGGCTAGAAGGATATATATACAACATATCAGTAGCTACCACAAATATTTATAAATATCTATAAATATTTATTATATATCTATAAATACCTATAAACATCAATAAATATCTGTATTTATATATCCACTATACGACCTATCTATATCTTTATTTATATCTATATACATATACACATACCATCGTCTAACTCCTTCTTCCTAATCACTTCCAATTCCCTACCTCTCCCATCGGTTTTCTATATATTTTTTATATTTAATATGAACTTTGTTTATTTTATAATTAATTTTTAAGTGTAATATGCTGAAATCCAAATGTGTAATAAACGATTATAGGCGTAATGTTTTTCTTTTTTTTCTACATTTATGCACACGTATGTATATTGTATGCGCTGTATTTTTCCAGAAATAAAATAAAAAATAAATAAATAAAAAGAAATTATATATGGACCTGTCCTTGAACTTGAACGTACCAGTGATGTTTGATGCTGATTTCAAGTTTTCCATCTTTCTGTTTCCAAAATATCACTTTTCTTTTTCTTGTCGCTTCCGTTAACCAGATTCTATGCGCTGTAATGGGAAATTTGACTTCAAAAATATAATCATCAGATATTCCATCTGGAGAAGCTCCCAAAAATGGAAATTTAGGGTCAATGAATAATCCACATTGCTGAATTTCCAATTTTTCTAGACATATTTTTCATTCTAGTGCAGTTGTTTCATTTTCTTTTCCATGGCAAATTGATGCTACGTTGCTCAAATCCCATTTTCAGTCATGGATTTAACTAAATTGGCGCATTTTGTGTGTTGTTAACTATTGACAATTTTGCCAAAGTTAGACGCAGTTACCATTTTTCTTCGTAATTCCAACCACTCGCTGCTTTCACCTTGAATAACCGTAAGTTTTTCAATTCGCAATCGATCATTTTTCTATTTTCCAATTCTTGAAATAACAGAGCTTTGCTTTTTTCGAATATTTCTGATGGAACATCGGGTTGGTTGCAATGTTCTCCATAATGCGAATTATTGTTTTTTTTTTTCAAAAAAACTTTCTGCTTTTATTTCTTTTATAAAGAATGGATTTACTTAAATGCCTCTGTCTTCTTTATTCCACTTTTGATATCCTGCCAGAGGGACTTTTGCCTATATATTTTTTATGTAATCTTGAGAGTGGCTGTTTTGTATTAAATGATATAACTGCCGCATTACATCGCGCTTGGTAAGACTGCTTTTGGATGTAATTTGTCCTCTTACCACCAATAAATTTTGCAATGATGCCGTTAAACCTTTCGAGAACATTACTATCTACATCATGAATTAGGCTTCTTGCATGTATTGCTACCTACGTTTTAAGTTATGTAACGTATTCTTTCCCAAATAATGTCACCCATCAAACAACTCATTGCATCCAGTGTTTCATTTTCCGACAAACAATTTTAAAAACTTCTACATTTATCATGGTTTCCAAATGCATCTATCGGGGCGTTCAAAATGTCATTATACAGGCAATCAATTTTCTCATCAATTGAAAAGTTTTGACATTTATTATAAGCTACTGCTGATGTAATATTTCTTCGCATTTTTAGTTTTTTTTTTCACAGACATTACAAGTTGAATAAAAGCTTTTAAAAAGTAGATACCTACGTTTTGTTTTTTAAATTACAATTCTGCCTATCTGACGGTTTTCTATATTAGAACGGTCAGAATCGTAGCCTAATAGTATATTATATTTATACATGGTGTATAGCTCTGTCATATGGCTCTGACGCAAATGTATTGGCATTATTTACTGTCCCCTTATATATGACACATTTTGACTCGCGGGAAGCAAGCTGAAGTGGCGCACTTGTTTTAAACTCGCATAAGATCACACCGGTCGTAGGTTCAAAACCTACCGATATGTATATTTTTTTTTTGTTTTTATACATGAAGAAACATTGTTATCAAATAAATGAACACTTTTTATTAAAAAAAAGTAATATTGTAAATTTAAAAAAAAAATAAATAAATATTAAATATTATTTTACTTATTAATGTTTCTATTTTTCAACATATGATTTATCATGTTTTTAAACCTCTTTCATTTACACGGTGAAATAGCCATCTAAAACCGATATTTTTTTACTTCACATCTCCGATCCATCGAAATGTCAATTTGGTAATAATAAGTCATGAAACAGAGCGTCGCGAACGCAACCGCATATGTCGGCCTTCGAAGCCGAAATGAACCACGTTTCTAAGAGCCAATAACATTTCATTATAAAAGGTTGGCTGTTATGCCATTTGAATCAGTAATTGATCCCCACATAAGAACCATATTGACCCAATGTCGCTTGCGGCATTTTGAATGCCAGCGCGTCGTCGCGAGAAGAGCGCGCTCATCTCATTGTATGACAAAAATAATATAAACGGGCTCTGCAAAATATTATTTTTAAAATATACTGATATTTTATTTGAAAAAAATAATCGTCAGTACTACAAGTTTATTGTACATAGTTTATGTAAAAAAAAACAAACTTGGAAAAAACACACAGTAATAAGTAATATTTAACAGTGAATATGGATGAAAGTTACACTTTTTATATAATTTTTTTTAACAAGAAAAACTTATTTTTTAAAATTTATGCGAAAGCATTCCTCTTTACAACTATTGTTAAAATGCCGTAGTATTTTTTTTGAGTTTCTTGATCGTGCAGTTTAGTGTGAGGCACGTTTCAAAAAATGCTCTAAAATGAAAATTTCCTGTATAGCTCCCAGATTTAATTATTTTCCTCAATTTTCCAATACTTAAAAAAAAATCTGAAATAGCTATCTACTTAAGAAAGGTACTGTGAGTTACGATAATTTTTTTTTGTTGGCTAACATCATCAGTTATTTCAGTATGACTGTTCAAAAATTGCCAAAAAATGTAATTTTCGAAATTTACCTACATCGTCGCCTTAAAGTAACACAAAGTTATCTGTACCGTTAGCCGCGCGCCGCGTCGGCCGCGCCGCGGACTATTCCTAGGCATTTCGAAATGCCAAATTTATAGAGTGGACAATATGGGTTCGTAATTTATAGGAGAAAACATCGGAGCGGCCCGAAGGTACTGTTTATGAGACGTCTCCGAATAAAAACCGGCTGCGAAACGATACCCAGATTCATTGGGAGAGTGGTGATATACTGTGATCGTAATGACGTCATATTTATTTCTTCTTCTCCGTCGTTCCGTCATTACTGAGGATCGTGGCCACTAGACAACAGTTTGCCTACGAGGCTCCTCCACTTCGACCTGTCTTCTGCATGGCGGGTCGCAGATTGTATTGACCCTTTTGTAACTTCTTTGATGAGGTCGTTCCATCTGGCCGGTGATTTGCCTCTGCTTCTTATTCCCTCCACTTGACCCCCGGAAAGCATTTTCTCCAGATTTTCTGGGTTTCTCCTGGCAACATGACCGAAGAACTGCAGGACGCTTCTCATGCATACGGTGGATAGTCTCACTTGGATGCCGAGTTCTTCCAGGACAGATTTGCTGTCCATGGGATTACTAGCATTTTACGCCAACACCACATCTCCAGTGCATCGATTTTGGTGCGTATCCGAGTCTTCAGGGTCCATGTCTCCGATGCATAGAGAAAGATCGAGAAAACCAGAGCTCGAACCAGCATGACCTTAGTTCGCTTGCTTATACCCCGATTCTTCCACAGCCTTTCTAGCTTGCTTATAGCCGATCTTGTCATCTGGCTTCTGCGTGAGACTTCCTTTTCACAGTTTCCGTCGTTGCATATCATGGAGCCCAGATAGACAAAGTCTTTCACAGCTTCAAGGTCTATTTATTTACTTATATTTATTTACTTTTATATTATTTCGTAATCATTGTTTACAGTTGTTATGAACAGGTAAGTATGCATTGGGCCCGATTGCGTTTCTTTGGTAACTAAAACTAAGATTAGTTCAAGCGAACGAGATAGAGTAATAAGTTAGAGCGGAATATGAAACGAACGATCGTCGATAAAAACTATCCGTCGAACTTATACTCGTCCGAATAAATTTGTGCGGTGTTAGATTCAGATGCTTTAACTTTGGTGGGTAGTTTTAATTCGAAAAAGTGAAAAGAGGCAATTCGTGAAAAAAACGGTATTGTTAGTATTTATTCACAAAAGCGATCGATATAACAATTTCTATATTAAAATATTATTTATGTATTTATAATCGGTCACTATCAAAAATCCTATTAATTATACATACATTTAGCACTAATCCAAGAACCTTGGATTGTTAGGGATACTATAAGTGGATTAGGAGGTTGCGGAACCATTCATAAGGCCCAACCGACTCGGAAACTCAGGACCTGCGTGGTCACTAAGGGCGTCACAGCCACTTTTCTGCCACAACTCAGCGGCGATGACCTAACGGTCGTTTTAACAAAAATCAACTTGACAGGAGACAGAACGGTGGATCTACTCATTGGGTCAGCATACATGCCTTATGACTCCACTGACCTGCCACCGCAAGAAGATATAACCAACCTAGTGACATATGCGAAACAACGCGGGCTCCAACTCCTTCTGGGTTGCGATGCGAACTCCCACCACGTGTGCTGGGGTAGTTCCAACATAAACCCGAGGAGGGTAAGCCTGCATGACTTTATCCTAGGCAATGAACTCACCATCCTCAACAGAGGAACAGAACCTACCTTCATAGACTCAAGAAGACAGGAGGTACTGGACATCACGATCTGCACAAAAGAAGTGGCCGACCTGGTTCAAGACTGGAGGGTCTCAGATGAACCCTCAGGGTCGGACCATAGGCAGATCCATCTAACGCTTCGGCACTCATTGGAAATTCAGTGGGCTCGCAACCCTAGAAATACCAACTGGGAAGGATTCGATAGGGACCTGGCTATCAAGCTCACCACGGTTCCGAATCGATTCCACACCAAAGAGCAACTAGAAACAGCTGCACTATCACTGTCTAATGCCGTTATAGACGCCTACGAGCAGAATTGCCCTTTGAAACAAAAAAACCTCTCAAAAAAGGTCCCATGGTGGAACCCAGAGCTGACCAAGCTCAGGCTTACGCTGAGAAGGTGCTTCAATAGGGCGAGAAATCACAACACTAACTCGCAACATCTTTGGGAGGAATACAAAAACGCCCGAAACGAATACAACAAGGCCATTGTTAAAGCCAAACGAAGAAGCTGGAGGGACTTTTGTGAGAGCGTGGAAACAGCTTCCGAAGCCTCCAGGCTCAACAAGATCCTCAGCTCTAACAACCGCCCCCAGCTGGGATGCCTTAAACGACCAGAGGGGGGACACACAAGCGACACCAAGGAAACCTTGAAGCTCCTAATGGAAACACACTTTCCGGGCTTCCAGGAATCCTCACACCCAATTGCCGCAGGGGAGAACTCCAAGAGGCTCCACAAGCCCAGGGAGTGGGCCCTTGCAGCCAAGATAGTTAATCCAAAAGCAGTAGAATGGGCCGTGAGCACCTTCGACCCTTACAAATCACCTGGACCGGATGGAATATACCCAGTCCTACTACAAAAAGGGTTAAGCCAGCTGCTGGGCCCTCTAACAAAAGTACTCAGAGCGAGCATAGCCCTCAGACACGTCCCTCATGCCTGGAGCAGCGCAAGAGTCACGTTCATTCCAAAGGCAGGCAGGAACGGCCACATCTTTGCCAAAGACTACAGACCCATTAGCCTCACCTCCTTTCTCCTGAAATCACTGGAGAGACTAGTTGACGGCTACTTGAAAAACAACCACCTAGCTCTTCAACCGCTTGCTGATGCTCAGTATGCCTATAGGGAGGGCAGATCTACGGACACTGCCCTACATCACCTGGTGAGCACAATAGAGACACAGTTAGCGGCGAAAGGTTACGCTCTGGGAGTATTCCTGGACATCGAAGGAGCATTTGACACCACATCATATGCAACTATAAAAAACGCTATGCACAGACGAGGAATACCAGAGACCATTATTGACTGGACATTGAGTATGCTATCAAATAGGAATCTGACCGTCTATCAAGGCGACACCTCCATCACGGGAATCCCTGCTAAGGGCTGTCCACAGGGTGGAGTCATCTCCCCCCTCTTGTGGAGCATCGTTGTAGACGAACTCCTAATAGATCTACAAAACCTAGGCCTCTCTGTCTACGGCTACGCTGATGACGTGGCCATAGTAGTCAGAGGAAACTTCCTATCAATACTTAAGGAGCTCATGGACAAAGCACTTAAGACCACCCAAGACTGGTGCCAGGCCAGAGGTCTATCCGCTAATCCAAGCAAGACTAAGGCCATGATTTTCACCAGAAAATACAAACCCGAACCCGTTGAGTGTCTCAAGCTCTGGGATAAGGAGATAGAATACGCTACAGTAGTTAAATACCTTGGAGTCTATCTAGACCCAAAGCTCAATTGGAAGCACCACCTCGAGCGCAAGAGAACAACCTTCTATGCCTCGTTGTGGACGTGCAAAAGAGTCATGGGAAAAACCTGGGGGTTCAAACCCAGGGTCGCCTTATGGCTCTACAGGGCAGTACTGCTGCCTAGACTAACCTATGCTGCAATAGTCTGGTGGTCCAGGGTGAAAAAGCTTGAGACAGTAAAAATGCTTAAAAGCCTTCAAGGTAACTACCTGAGGGCTGCAACTGGCGTCATGAAGACCACCCCAACAGCGGGATTAGAGGTGGCACTCTGCTGCCCGCCTCTGGACAAGCTCATCATCCACTCCGCCAGACTTACAGCATACAGACTGAAGTGTTTGGGCGAGTGGAAGCGTGGAGGGCACAATCATCCTGAGCTAAACCTCCTCCACAAAAGCCCATTCACTCTGACCCAGGATCGACTACGGAAAAAAAATTTCGGTAGAGAAATCCTATAAAATCCTAATCCCCACCAGGGAAGAATGGAAAAATCCGCAGTGGCTTCAAAGCCACAACGCAGACGCCTGGTTCACCGACGGCTCAGGAACAAATGGACGTTTTGGGGCAGGCGTGTACGGACCCAAAACCAACCACAGAATCAGCATCCCCCTTGGACAATACGCTACGGTTTTCCAAGCCGAGGTACTTGCCATATTGGAATGCATAAAACTACAAAGTCGACTTGAGGTAAAAAACAGACAAATCCTCATCTGCTCTGACAGCAGAGCAGCACTGGACGCTCTGGCTAAAGCCACCACAGAATCTTCTGTGGTCTGGGACTGCATGCAGGAGCTCAACAAATTGGGAAAATCCAACAAAATCACCCTAATGTGGATACCGGGTCACCAAGGCATACCCGGAAACGAAGAGGCCGATAGACTGGCAAAACTGGGCACACTGGATTGCCCAGTGGAGCCAGCTGTAGGGGTCCCCTTCGCTACAGGTAAGAAAATCATCAGGGACTGCTTGGAGCAGGAACATCGGGCTTCCTGGAAACAGAGTCAGGGATGTCGCCAGGCAAAAGCCATGATGGAGCAACCACTACAGAAGAAAACCAAGGCCCTACTTGACATGAGCAAGAAGAACCTTAGAACCACTATCGGTCTCCTCACCGGACACACGACCCTTAGAGCTCATCTATTCAACCTTGGCTTGACTGAGAGCAAGGATTGCCGAATATGTGGCGAGGAACCTGAAGACAGCATACACATTGTTGGCCGCTGTCCAGGGCTCGCCGCCAAAAGACACAGTTTACTGGGACGAGCCTTTCTCGAACCCAGCGATCTGCCCAACTTGAAGGTCAGTGACCTACTTAGTCTGGTAAGAAGTACCGGGCTACTAGCTGACAATTGACCTAACCACACAGTGGGTAGTTACAAAAGACCTTACAGATCTAGGTGACATCAAGGGCTGGAAACAAGCCCCCCACTCCATCTACTACTACTACATACATACATTTTAATAATTAAAAAAACCAAATTCTTCAAATTATCTAGGTAGTATTATTAAGTACATTCATTTTGTTAAACATAGATAATTACCCAATATGTAGAGTAAATTAAACACTATCAGTCTATGTGATATTCATAGGCTATACAATACTCGTTTTTGATAATTTTCATATTTTATTTTTTATCTTATATTTCGATACATATTAAAAAACTCAATGCGTGGCGTCGTGCTAATCGGTCCTATAGCGCTTCTCTCGTCAACTGTAGAGTGTATTAGCCTTATTTGTTTACATTTCAATCCTAACCAAGTGCATATTTTCATATTAAATTATGCAAAGATATTCTTCGATCTTTCTAGCAGTTCGGTAATGCTGTACTGACCTACGAAATGACTGTTTTAATTAAAATCAATTTAACGCCCGCGTACAGAGAAGCGCGACGCATGTTATTCATGAACATGCGTGAGGGACAATCAACGAGACTTCGGATTTTGTGTGTAGTTACTCTTTTACAATAGATAATGTTTATCTTTCAAATTTTTGCAAAAAACAGTTAGCAAATGGGCTATCATATTGTTTGAATTACTCAGGCAAAACATCGGCAAACACCACTGCTACTAATGAGCAGTTAAACGATTTGACATTAAGTAATGACAATTCAGAATATGTTGCATATTCTTTAAATTAGACTTTAAGACAATAGAGCGAAACTCTGGCTATGTAATTAATGAAAATGAAAACTCAAGTAGCAATAATGGTAATTTAATACAATTGTCTTCAGAGAAAATTAATAATATAAATAATCTGATATCCCCATCAGTGGTTATTATTCAAGAAAATATGCCAAAAAATTGTATAAATCTGGTGCATCAGAATATTCAGGGGATAATAGGCAAAGAGCTAGAATTAGAATTGTTCTTGAACTGTAATCATATCGACATTCTATGTATATCAGAATCATGGCTCAAAAGCCATCAGATCATTTTCAGTTCCAATAACCATCAGATTGCCAGCTCATTTACCAGAGTTCGGTTGATACGTGGTGGCTCTTTAATAATTACAAAGAAATGCTTGAAATTTAAAGAAAGACGTGATATTGTGAGCCTCTCTGTCGAACGAGTTTTAGAGATTGCATGTATAGAATTGGAGGAAACCATTGTTATGAGTGTATACAAACCACCATGTGCGCCTTATGAAGCTTTTTATAAAATTATGGAAGATGCCTTATTCAAAATAACCAATAGTCCTAAAACAATTGTTATTTGTGGAGACTTTAACATCAATATATTAGAAAAAAAATCCTTGACATGTAACTTTTTAAATTTATTTCGATCATTTAACTTATACAATGTTTTTCTTGAACCTACGAGGATAACTGCCTCAAGTGCTACTTGTATAGATAATATATTCACAAACATAAAACCTAATTATAAATCACTAATTAATATTTTGCACTCTGATCACTGCGGTCAGTTAGTATCATTTCCTAAGAAAAGCACTAGGGTTCTAAGAAAAAATATTAGTTTTATTCCAATTACTGAGTGCCGTCTAGGGGAATTTAAATCTAGCTTAATTAGCAAATTACAAAGGTTGCCAATTCATGACAATCCTGACCAACTTTATGACTCATTCTTTGAATTAATTAGAGTTGAATTTAATAGAATCTTCATACCTAAAACGAAATCGATCAGTGATCGCTTATGCTTTAGTGATTGGGCAACTGTTGGTATATACAAAAGTCGTAATAAATTGTATGAACTGTATAACGAAAAAACTTATAATCATAGTGCGACTTTTAAGAACTATGTAAATAACTATTCCAAAATATTCAAACGAGCCTGTTCCACTGCGAAGTCAATTTATTTGAAGAATAAGATCAAAAACTCTACAAACAAAATTAAAGCTACATGGAATATTATTAATAATGAAACAAATAGGGTTATAGCTCGCACAAGGGACTTTCATTTAAAGATAAATAATTTAGACATTAAAGCGGATATGGAAGTTGCGACTGAGTTTGAGCGATTTTTTACGAATATACCGTTAATAACGACTAACGCCCTCAAGTCGTCTTCCATTTCAGCTGAGATGCTACTTAAAGAAAGCATATCCGCATGTGTTACCGACTTCGCTTTCACTATTGTTAACTGCAATGATATAATAAATGCCTTTAAAACAATTGAGATAAAGAAAACTATGGACCTTTGGGGATATTCTGTAAAAACAATTTCATACATCATAGAAATAATCGCACCTTATCTAGCATATATATTCAATTGTTGTGTTACTTCTGGAGTGTTTCCTGATCTGATGAAACATAGTAAAGTTATACCATTATTTAAATCTGGCGATACTTCTGATCCCTCGAATTTTCGACCAGTTTCCGTACTTCCCACTTTGAGTAAAATTTTCGAAAAATTAATTCTTAGACAATTGCACGCTCATTTTAACAAATATAATTTACTTCATAAGAAACAGTTTGGATTTACAAAGGGTTGCTCAACCATAGATGCGGGAACCGAACTTTTGACAGGTATATTGAATGCCTGGGAAGAGTCACAAGACGCATTAGGCATCTTCTGTGACTTGTCTAAGGCATTTGATTGTGTACACCATGATACACTAGTTAGGAAATTACATCACTATGGCATTAGGAACAAGGCTCTTGATCTTCTTACTTCTTACTTGGGAAATAGAATTCAGAAGGTTGATGTAAACGGTAAAAGATCACCAGGATCAATGGTCACCATGGGTGTCCCACAAGGCTCCATTCTTGGCCCATTTCTCTTCTTAATATACATAAATGATTTACCCTTTCACATAAGGAATAATCACGAAATTGTATTGTTTGCTGATGATACTTCTTTGACGTTTAAAATTAGTCGAAAATTGTACAATTATGACGAAGTTAACAATGCACTCTCAAAAGTTGTCCATTGGTTTAATGTAAATAACCTACTATTAAATGAAAGAAAAACCAAAGTGATTAAATTTTCTACACCTAATGTTAAGCAGGTACAAACCAATGTAGAAATAAATGGAACTAGACTGGAGCCTGTTGCTTCAACTGTGTTTCTAGGGATAACAATTGACTCCAAATTACAATGGGGCCCACAAATTGAGAAAATGTCAGGAAAACTTAGCTCTGCGGCATACGCAGTTAAAACAATAAGGCGGCTGACTGATGTAGATACAGCACGAATAGTATACTTTAGTTACTTTCATAGCATTATGTCCTATGGGATTCTTCTCTGGGGAAGCTGTGCGGACATCAATAACATCTTTATACTACAGAAACGTGCTGTAAGAGCTATATATAAACTTGGTCCTCGAGTTTCACTTAGAGAAAAATTCAAAGAGATAAATATTCTTACTGTTGCATCACAATATATATACGAAAATCTGTTGTATGTCCACAAGAATATTGACAAGTTTAAAATAAAAAGCGACACTCATAATTTTAATACTAGACATAAGCATAACCTTGTTGTACGTGCTACTCGTCTCCACAAAATAAGCAATTCTTTTTTGGGACAATGTATACGCTTCTATAACAAACTTCCTCATACTATTAGAGAACTATCTGTAAATAAGTTTAAAGCTACCATCAAAGCAAAATTGTATAAAAAAGCATACTATACAATATCTGATTATGTAAATGACAAAACGGCTTGGGAGTAAGGCTTGGACGCATCATAAGAACATAAATAAAAATTATATTTAATTGTGTCTATATGAATAAAGAACATTTTGATTTTTTTTTTTTTTTTTTTTTGAGTTTTTGTAATATATTTTTTAAATTGTTTTATTTATGGGTAATATGCAATTTAATGCTCCTTTCGAATTTCTAGTCATGAATTCTACAGGAAATATTCCCTCTTAGGTAAAATGAGCTTAAATTTGGTTTTATGAGCTTAATAAGTGCACTTTGGGCTTACAAACATATGTGCCTAAAATCAGGATTTTCTAAATACCGGTAAAATAAAAAGTGTATCCCATATACTTTTGAGCGTTATTTTAAATAAAAACTGTGTCTCTTTTCGAAAATTTAAAAATTATAAAAGCGTTGAGCCTGCTTCGCCATCTAGCGGTAGGTAAAATAACGATGGCTTAGAACTCAAATGTGTTAAGTGACTTTTTTTACGAAAATGAGTTAAGTACTACATGACATCCATTCCATATCTTCACATTCTGTGCTAATGTAATAAGCATCTAACAACCGAGGCTTCGAATACTTCTTCGTTAAAAAGTGCATCAAACAAAGTTTTTTGAAATGTTAATGTTGCATAATCATTTACCACTATTGATATCTAATCAAAATGAAATCATCATAAAATGCATATGTATTATCATCAGTTGATACAATATTCTTCAAAGCATGCTTAACCCTATACCTGCTTAATGGTTTTATTTACTCTTTTCTAAAGTAAAGGACAAATTCTAAAAGTAGAAAGATGAGAACAAATTAAAATATAAATAATATAATAAAAATGAAAACGTGGTAACTGTTAGGTTAGGTTATAGGTTATATACATACATTATTATATTACCATATAAAAATGTGGTAAGTACCACCTCTTGTCGGTTTTTTTTATTATTACATAAAATACTAATAAATAAATATAATAATTATAATATAGTGTAAGCCAAGGGTAAAAATATTAACCGAAATTATTTCTTCATCTGTTTCGAGATTATTATACCTAAACTTTCAAAAAGCTTTCCCGTAAAATTTAGAAATTTGCACTTGACACATTTGCGTTCTAAGCCGTCGATTTTTGCGATATTTTCGTGATAAAATATGGCGAATAAACAATCGCGATAAAATATCACGAATATTGTTTGTTCGCGATGGATAGCGCAGCGCTCTAAAAGTATTTTTTATTCGGTAAGATTTTATTAAAAAAAAATAAAAACATTTTCACATTTTTTTAAATTCAAAGTTGTTTATTTGCTCATGTTGGATAGCATTGTTTGCAATATTGCGGCGACTCGTGTCTCCAGTAACGGTACTTATTTGGCTTGTAATTTGCACTACAACTACGATGCCACACGGAAAATAATTCCATACCTATGCAAACATATTTTATAGACAAGAGTGAGATATGGCACTGTCAACTGATATCCGCTTAGTCAACATCATCCCAGGTGTGATTTTCCATTTCAAATTTTGAACCACTTTTGATGTAGTTCTATGCTAATAATAGATATAAAATATTAAACTTGACTTGTCAACTACAACGGGCGAACCCGTCACCTCAGGATTTTTTAACGATTGTTCGTTCTATCTCCCTGAAGTGAGCGCAGAAGACTTGGACAAAACAGTCCACCGTCAAGCTCCGCCACATGCCCGTAAGAGGCCAACGCCTTAACCGCGAGATAACCAGGAGTGTTACCCAGCGGGCTTACACTCACGCCCTTACTTCCAATCGCGACCAGATTACTCCAGTCTCTCGATTGGTTACGAGTTCGAGGTCGCTTGCTCGGTCCTCTCCCTTACCTTCTTATAATTATTAATAAATTATAATAATTATATAACAATATTATACTGTTTTCTACAATGTTCCTTTACAATGTTTTAATTGTTACATTGTTTCTTTATTATAAAGTTCTCTGCCAGAATTAAGAGTGAAGTTTCTTCTTTCATTTCATTGAGCATACGGAGTTTTTTTTATTTTTATTTCGATTTAATGGCTCGTTGATAACAAACTCAGCCAATTGTATCATATTTTAATTGTTGGTTAGCATTCGAAATTTGAATTATTTCGTAATGTATATATATATATATATATATATATATATATATATATATATATATATATATATATATATATATATATATATATATATATATATAATATATATATATATATATATTTATATTTGATAAGGTTTTGTAAATAATCCATTCATAGGATGATGATTCGCAGTAAAATAAAATTAGTAAAAGCTACTTGAACAGCAGCGAAGGAAATCCCAGCTTGGATTGGGAAACGCTTATGTTTGAATGAGATATACATACGGATGTGCACGACTTTCGATTGTGCATGTTAGTTTATGGGTCCCTTTACCGTCGACGAACGATCACTCATCATCCATATATCTCAAAAATCGAGCTTTTCCTTTTGCAAACACAAAATGCCTCCAATTGAGGCGAATTAAAGCGAAAAAACTAAATAAAACACTTTGATCACATCGGCAAAGGCCGTCTCATAAATGGAGGATGACGTTTCGAAATAATTCAAAATTTCGGACGTTTCCAACATTTAAAATATGACATTATTAGGCTGCGTTAGTTATCAACGAGCCATTAATCGAAATAAAAATATAAAACCTCCAATGCACAATGAAATGAAAGAAGATACTTCGATCTTAATTTCTGGCAGAGAAGTTTATACTAAAGACTATATAATAATATCAAAATAAGGTAAACTTGTATAAAATTGTATAACATTAGCAAATGTATAAAGAAACATGGTAGAAAAACTGTATAATATTTTTATATTTGATAAGGTTTTGTAAATAATCCATTCATAGGATGATGATTCGCAGTAAAATAAAATTTTGAATTATTTCGAAACGTCATCCTCCATTTATGAGACGGCCTTTGCCGATGTGATCAAAGTGTTTTATTTTAGTTTTTCGCTTTAATTCGCCTCAATTGGAGGCATTTTGTGTTGCAAAAGGAAAAGCTCGATTTTTGAGATATATGGATGATGAGTGATCGTTCGTCGACGGTAAAGGGACCCATAAACTAACATGCACAATCGAAAGTCGTGCACATCCGTAAGTATATCTCATTCAAACATAAGCGTTTCCCAATCCAAGCTGGGATTTCCTTCGCTGCTGTTCAAGTAGCTTTTACTAATTTTATTTTACTGCGAATCATCATCCTATATATATAATATATATATATATATATATATATATATATATATTATATATATAATATATATATATATATATATATATATATATATATATATATATATATATATATATATATATATATATATATATATATATATATATATATATATATATATATATATATACTATATATATAGGTATATATATTTATATATATATATGTATATATATATATATATATATATATTGAAATTAATAAACTACGACTTTTGTAATTATAAAATATCAGTTTAAGCCTAATAATAATAGCAACATCTGTTAACAGTTTTATATTTCTTTTATGACGTCTTTCTTTACAGAAAGACAGGTTATAATTAATATGGCAATTCTAATCTTGAAGGCAATCGAGATTGTGAGTGATAATATGTGAATAAAACCACGCATAACTCTATTATTGTGGAATTTCTAAATTCCAATTAATTCCAAAGCTTCTACAAAGCGACGTAATTAAAATGAAATATAAGCGTATCGCATAAAACAACTTAATTTACATTCCCACATAATCGTTTCACAATAATTGTCGTGCTTTTAGTGCCATTAAAATCAATCATTGCATTTTGTGCCACTTATTGAATTGTTTTGTTTATTCTTCTAATAACAATGAAACGTCTTGCAATTTTATAATTCTATGACCCATTTTCATGAAGGCCGCTATAGAAATTCCACTCGTTCTAATATAAATTCTCCCTAAATCCACAAATCCAGCCACCGTAGTCTCGCTCCCCTCGAATAATAAAATTAATAACCCAATACTTAGACGTAATGGAGCCTGTCTTGTGTTTTATTAGTTGCATTCAATTCGAGTTTAAGTAGCGTACGACGCGGCTTTATAGTCTAAAAAACTTCCCCTAAGTCCGCGAACTTTCCCCGCTTTAATCAGCGGGAGGATATCATCCAATATCGAGGCCCCCCGCATAGATGGGAAGATCCTCTGCTCCTGCATTTCTTTCACTTTTTAATTTATCGTTATTGGCTGATGTGGCGTGTTCTTTTTTTTGTAGTCCATGAGACAGAGTAGTTTTATTACTTGTACAATAGTTTTGTAGTGGCTGCTCTGTTTCTACTTCGGCGGCTTGATTCGTTATTGATATTAGCCATTTTGATACTATACACTTTCATAATATTATGTATTACCTATGCTCGATAACTTTATGTCTAGATAATAATGATATGTCAGGAAAGAATTATATGGAAAGCAGATTTTATTAAAATTATATCATTTACATTTTAAGAACTAAAGTAGTTTTCGATATTAGCGATTAAATAAATAAATAAATAAAAGTGTATGATAAATAGCATAACTAAAACCTGACATATTATTATAACTACAACTAAATTGAACAATTAAAGCAAAATACTCAAAATACTGCTTCCCTATTTTTAGTCGAGGAGAAAGCTCTCTCTTCAAATGCCACAAAGAAGCGCTATGTATGTCAATTTTTGGCGGCAGAATGTTCAATATCAATACTTACCTTTCTTTTATATAATCTAATACACGGCCTGACGGTATAGTGGTTACTTCACCTGATTTTACATTGTAAGCTCGCGGGTTCGATTCTCGATTGATTCACCATTTTCCGTTATGGTAAAGTTAACGGAATTGCATTTCAATTCAGTCGATTTAATGCACATAACATAACGACACACACACACACACACACACACACACATGTTAGAAACACATTATTAGGGTTGGTTGTAAGAGATTATCATATAGGTACATATGGTTGTGAGAGATTATATATATATATATATATATATATATATATATATATATATATATATATATATATATATATATATATATATATATATATATATATATATATATATATATATATATATATATATATATATATATATATATATATATATATATATATATATATATATATATATATATATATATATATATATGTATATATATATATATATATATATATATATATATATATATATATATATATATATATATATATATATATATATATATATATATATATATATATATATATATATATATATATATATATATATATATATATATTCTTTTTAGAATTGATCAATAAGATGATTATAAAGTAAATAATTATAAAAGCCACTTACATCGTGACGAAGGATTCCCTTGATCGGATTCGGGAATGCTTTAGGTGTTAACGAGAATGATGAATGCCTCTCACTTGCGGAAAGAGGAGTAGGTTTAAGTTGGGCCCATTTTTCAACTAGTAAACGCTCACCCTTCATCCAATTATCTCAAAAATTAAGCTATATATATATATATATATATATATATATATATATATATATATATATATATATATATATATATATATATATATATATATATATATATATATATATATATATATATATAAACCTGCCCATTGTGAAAAATTTACAATAAAGAGTAGAATAAAAAAACAACAAACAATAGTATCACTAAATCTAATATATACATATTCTATCTCGTGTCTAAGATTCGGTTTAAGTTCCTATAATTGGTATTTCCTTCAATAATCGATACTAAGAGAAAATTCCAATTTACTAAATGTTTTATTTATTTATTAAAATCACCAGATTTCGTTGGTCATTTGCGATAATATAAAAAAAAATATTGTATATTTAAAAAAATATTTTAATGTGCTAATATTTAGATTTTGTAGTGTCAATAACCTGAAAAATATATAATTTATGCATTATATGTATTCGATAATTTAAATAATTATTTTGAAATTATGGGATACATATGTCCCATGGTCACGTTTAAGTCAAGTTCTTGAAAGTCATCAAATGGGTGACGGTATGGTCTTTTCTTGGTAGCCCGAATCAGAAAATGTTCGGTTTTCACCAGAGATCAAGTATTGCTACCGTAGCGCCACCCCATCGGATAAGTCCATAACTAATTGCTATCTGTGCGAGGGCGTAGTATATCATATTTAACATAGATATAAAGTCATATCTCACTGTCCAAATATAAACAAATACATAAATAAATAAAAATGTATAAGTTTTCAAACTTGACGTGTCGTCATTATCAACTTCTTTTTGCCAGCGGAGGAAGCTGTGTAGTGTGTATATGCATTCCCAGGTATTTTAACACGCCATTTTAAGCTTTACCTGTGGGCATTAGCCTCTACTTTTTGCACGTAACCATTTTGTGACCTCAGCTTTGAACCTTTCAGGCCTCGGCCCCTCAAGCGATTGACAAGTTGATGTCCCAAAAAATTTTAGTAAAAATTAATAAAAAAATGAATTATGACACTGTCTCACCAAAACATTAATTACTGCCAAACCACTGTACCCATACTTAAAATAAAACATAATAACATAATAAAACATAATAGAATAAAACAAATTAAATTAAAATAAAATTAAAACGGGGCCGTCACGCTGAATCGTGTTGTGGTTAATTGGGGCTCTAAGGGTTAAAGCGGTACTGATTCTCATCTTCTGCCCGTCGGTGAGTGTCGCAAGGAATGCATCATACATCCGAGGGACCAGAAACAAATAATGTCTTTGGGCAAACCTTGTGTTCGTCCGAAATTGCTTCTGGGTTTGCTTTTTTCTTGTGTCGTTTTTGTGGTCTCGGCTGGAATGCCGATCTGTATCGTGATGAAAATAAGTGACAATCGATTTTATGTAAAGCTGTCTGATATCAAGTATCTGGAAGTCATTGAAAAGTAAATCGGATGGGTAGCGATACGGTTTTCTGTTTATAACTCTCACTGCCGCTTTTTGAGCTTTTATTAGTGGGTCTAAGTGCAGTTTAGCAGCACCGCCCCAACCGATATTGCCATACATCATCAGAGACTGTGCCAAAGCACAATATATGGTCTTTTAATAAGTTATGTAATATAATAAGTTTTGTTAATAAGGATGCGAATATCCTTAAGAATTCTCGTACACATGTTGAGCGGGCGTGTACAGTGTTATGTGAGGGCTGCGAGGCATTCGGGGCGCAGCGCCCAGGGATACGACAGCTCCGGCAGGCGTAAGCCGTCCAACCCCTCCTGGCGTTTTTTGACTGAACCCGCACACGCCGCGCCGCGCCCGCCAATTTTTACCCCGCCGCTTTTTTTCTTCTTCGCTCTTTTCATTTAGATCTCGGGAATTTTTACTGCCAATACCCAGGAGGACGTTTCATTGTAACGAATGGAAATTGCAATCGTGTAAAAAATGAGCGTTTCGCTGCTGCTGCGGCTCTCTAAGTCGGGGATGAGTTTTTTTCTCTCTCTCGCGCTCGCGCTGACTTATGTTTTCCCTTTTATGGGTCCTCTTTCGGAGGAGGAGAAGCGGGGCTATACGCGCCCAAATTGCGCTTTAAACTATGATGAGACATTTAGATTACGTCACAAATTCCACTCGCATCAAATCATAATATTCTTTTATATTTTTAGGAAAGGAATTTTAAAATTAACACACTTCAAATTGGCACAAATATTCATGTTAATAAAATTTAAGGCCCAGTTACATGCAACAGCTACTTCCCGTATAGGTGATATAATTATTCAGACAACTGATTCTGCTATAAATTATAAATAGATAAGTAGCCAAAGATACAAGGTACGATGTAAAATAACATTTATACTGTTATATGTTCTACGTACCAAAAATCTCATCAACAAATTTCGAGTAAATCCTAAAATAGACTTTTCTGGTAATGGCAATAATTACTATAGGAATATAAAATTAAAAATCCTGTAACCTGTAAACAAATAATAATCCTAATATTTTTGTAATTACATAAATTATTAGTACATTTGACAATAGTTTAAAAGAGAGCAAAGAAAGAAGATCTGATTTACATAATTTCAACACAGAAAAACTGATTTTAGTTTGCTTTTCACGTAAAGTGATACATGTACACTGTACAGGTATGCAAAGCCTGGAATATTCTATCACCAAATATTACAAAATGTTGCCTATTGAATAATCAGCCCAGTGATACGATAAAGAAATGCCAATTAGAAGTGATTATATTCCATAAAGATTTGGAGTTTTTTTGCATACTGAAAAAATACTGGTCGAAGAAACATGAAAATTTATTTAACACTTACTTTAATTTTAAATAATACTCATAGTTATTTCACAGAAGTTCTGTTATTAATTGACATAAAATATTTTGATGTTGATATCTAATTTACTTTGACTTTTAAGACAACTTAATCTTTGTATTTTTTATCTAGTGTGTTTTTTTATTGTTATTTAATTACAATGTATTACAGACATTTATATAATTAATTCAATGTAGACATCTACCTATTTAATTCTATGGACCACAATCCGAGTTATATACATAGTTTGTGTTGAAACATGCGTATTTCCGTGTATTACATCGTTATATTTATTACAGTTTGGGTGCAATGAAATTATATCCCGAGGGAGTGTAATTAAAAAAAAACTATATTTCTACCCTTCTGTCTTAGCTCGAAATTAAAGTATTTTTAAAATTCATCACCTTTTATCCTGTTTTTTTTTGTATGTAATATAAATATGTTAGAAAAAAAAATTGAATTTAAATTCCAGCTTGTTTAATTACAAAAAAACTGTAAGTTTTTCCATATTATCTACTAAAAATATCCGGTATATTGCTTATAAACGTTAACCTTCTAAAATACACTAAATTCAAATATTTTGTATCCTCAGACATTCTCTAGCACTAGGTATTTTGGGTTTAAATTAATTTCAATTGGCTGATACAAACACTACAGAAATATTAAAACTTTCATATAAATTTACCGTTTTTTAAAGAAAGTTTAAAACCAAAACTTCTGGATGAAAAATATATTTAATTAATGGAATTATTGACCCCTATTATTTATGCAGGTTTGCCATTTTAATGAGAGTTGGTTAATGCCTCTGTTGTAAAACTCTCGTGAACATGAATCAATTAACGCTTCGAAAGCGTTTTTTACAGCCTCATCGGAGTTGATTTTTTTTCATTACAAAAAGTTATCCAACTTCCGAATAAACTAGAAGACTGTTGAAGCAAAGTCTGGCGAGTATGGTGGGTGACGCGGAGTCGCAACCCTCAACTATCCGACTATTTGCTGGGAAAGGTGTGGTCCTGCATTGTCGTGCAGAACAGTGACGAAGAGCGATTGACCAGGCTCAGTTTGTCAATCACGAGTTTCTCCATCAGTACCCATTTGTGATTTTTCTAGAGAGCAAGTAGCTGTAATATATGATACCGGAACAATACCTCATGTTAATGCTCTGTAATCATTTATTACGCATAACTTTAGCATTACACCAGATAGAGTCGACCACATCAGAGACCTAGGAGTTATATTTGTTGAAAAATATTCATTTTGAAAACACTTCATTGGGATTGTCGAAAAACTAAATAAACTTCTTGGTTTTGTTTTCAGAACCATGAAGCCATTTCGACATCCGTAATCCCCAACAATCATCTATACAACATTCATAAGATCGGTTCTGTATGGATAAGTAATTTGCAATCCCATTTGCAATGTTCACAGCTACAGAATATAACGAGTTCAAAAGAATTCACTATCATGCTTTCGAACAGTGGACCCAGAAAAAAATCTGAGAGGTTAAGTAGTGCGGCTCTCGCACTTAAACCTCATAACTTTAAAAACACGCAAGATCATTAAAGACATAACGTGACTTCATAAATTTTTATACAGCTAGCCTAGCAAATGTTCAATTTTGTGTGCCACCGCGACTAACGAGGAGCTCTCATATATTTTCTGTTGTAGCTTGCAATAGCAATATCGTGTCGAATAGACCTCTCACTGTAATGTATTGTGTTTTTACTACTACATGTAGAGATTTAGATATATTTAAAGGCTCCATGAATTTATTAAAAAATTCGATCGAATCTAGTCCATCTCCGACTTCGAATCTTAGTCCATCTCCGAATCTAGTTAATGTTTGACTAACAGCTATCCTACTATATTATATGACTTATATCATATAAATATTAACCCTCCAACCGCGGGCGACTTTCCTATATTTTTCGTACAAATTCGCGGGGAGATTTCAGTAGTTATTTTAAATGATTGCTTTTCTATACATTGAACAGGTATATAAAAAAATCGCTTGTGTCACCCTAATACTTTCCTGCCAAGTAGACGACCACCTCTCTCTCTACCTTCAAGAATACACCCCCCCCCCCCCCCCTCTTCCGCGCCAACCCAACCTCCTCCCGCGTTAGTATGATAACAACAGACAATCGATGTCGACTGATCCATTCTACCGTCGCGCGTCGAACGATGCAATAGATCGATGACCGAGCGATTGGTGTAGTGGCAACTTAACTTGTGAACTTGTCTATTTGACGGGGAAATAGCGTCTCCTGATGCAGTGTGTTCATTTATTATGTCTGCTATTTTAAAAAAAATACACTTTTCATAAATTAATTTGCCTACAACCTTTAGTCACCATAACCCTGGCGGTATGGTCGAAAGTCATCGCCACTTGACAATAGTCCCACCATTTGTCTCTATTATGTGTGGATTATAGTTTTTCATACAAAGAAAATAGAGAAAAGGGGGGGTCAACTCGGGAAATAGGGTCAAATAGGGAAAGAGAGGGAGAGAGTGGTCAACATTTTCTTTAAAAAACATTTTTGGATGAATGGCCCCAAGCCAGTATTGAAGGATAAGACTTCGATTTATTATTAACAAAGTTAAATAAATAAGTCTCATATGGTTTTAAGACTGAGGTAATATTCTATGTAGTTGCCTATTTTTAACAATGACCAATCTAAGCATAGATAACTTCGACTTGAGTTAGACTTCCAAATTAAAATAATATTTTATAAGTCATGGTGTTTGTTTACCAAAATCAGTTATTGATTTGTCCTTATGTTGGTTGCTATTGCTCGCATATTTTCAAGTGCGCAATCATTGAAATTTAGGAATATTTTCGAATTCAAAAAGAAACCATTCAACTGCAAGATTATATAAATCGTTTTAATGAAAGTGACTCAAGTGACGGGTTTTAAAAATCTCTAAAGAGACGTCAATTTACTTATGAATCCCCCCCCCCCTCCGCTTCTCATATGCTTGCCCTTTATCTCTTTCCTCCCTTCGATATCGAAGGCATTATTATTCTATGAGCATTATGTACTCTATGAGGTAGGTGGACGGTAGATGAGTATCTGGTAGACGAGTCCTTGGACACTACTAAGGCTAGTTTTATCATCAACCTAATATATATATATATATATATATATATATATATATATATATATATATATATATATATATATATATATATATATATATATATATATATATATATATATATATATATATATATATATATATATATATATATATATATATATATATATATATATATATATATATATATATATATATATATATATATATATATATATATATATATATATATATATATATATATATATATATATATAATATATATATATATATATATATATATATATATATATATATATATATATATATATATATATATATATTTATGTATATATATATATATATATATATATATATATATATATATATATATATATATATATATATATATATATATATATATATATATATATATATATATATATATATATATATATATATATATATATATATATATATATATATATATATATATATATATATATATATATATATATATATATATATATATATATATATATATATATATATATATATATATATATATATATATATATATATATATATATATATATATATATATATATATATATATGTATATATATATATATATATATATATATATATATATATATATATATATATATATATATATATATATATATATATATATATATATATATATATATATATATATATATATATATATATATATAATATATATATATATATATATATATATATATATATATATAGTTATATTTGATAAGGTTTGTAAAGAAATCCGTTTATAGGATCATGTTTTTATTTAACCCTTGTCAGGCTGTATAAGTTTACAACGCTAAAAGGCGGCATAGGTACAATTGTACCCTCATATTTTTTGTATGAAATTTCTCACTCTAGGCAATATGTTTAAACGATAAATATATGTTTAAACGATATTTAATACCTACACAACCTTTCGGACGTTTAAGTCATGTTTTCTGATATTTATAATTAAAATACATGTATTCTGATATATTTATTTATTTATTTATTTATTTTATTTTTTTATTTATCCTATTTTTTATAGTTACATAAAAAAGATTGTGTTCATTTTTTTTAACACATTTTAAAAGAATACATATGAAGAAAATCGCGAAAGGTCATTAACTTGTCAGGATTACATCACCCCACTAGGTATACGCCTGTGTTGGGGTGATGGATATATAGTTCTGTGGTATTATTTGCTGAGCCTGTAGCCTTGCCTGCTGTCCTTCTTCTGTCTTAAAAAAAAAACAATACGTAATATAATTTAGCATAATATAATATAAATAATATAATATAACATATTACAATATAATATAATATCATACAACATATAAAATAATGTAGCATATTTATATATAATAGTATAATAGTAAAACATAATAAAACATAACATATTATAATCTGTATATCTGTATACTTATCCATAATTTACATCTATATATCCTATAATCTGTGGTTAGAAATAAAATATTTTAATATAGTATAGTATTCCTGATATTTATACATACATAATTGAATATGGTAATACAGGACTACTTCAATAATTATTTATCAAAGCCTTCAGGTATTAAATGATCGATATATTCGTAATCAAGCAAACATTTATAAAATAAGAAGCATATTTCATAAGAATTTGGTTTCGAACGAACCTACCTGAATAATTATTTCTTAGTATTCTCAGGTAATAGCCATACATTCACCGTTATATCGATCGTGCTAGCAGGTATAAAATAATACGCATTTAGTTTCGACCGCGCTTTTGAACAGTCAGTTACTGACAATTCATCTATAACTAAATCATCATGAATGATAGTGAAGCTGGACCTAGTAGCGGTCGTAATCCAAGGAGACAATATTACACGGACCGATTCAAAATGATGCTCAGGTTTATCAGATTTGGCAACGAAAACACACTTGCAGAACGTATGCAACATGATAATTCTGCACCAATACGGGACATCTGGACAATGCTGAACAGACATTTGGAGAGAGCCTACAAGCCGCATGAATGTATTCTGGCCTTGTGAACGCTTACCCGTTACATGGTCAGCTTTATACTGGAAAATTAACAGATGGCCCTCGACAAGTAAACGTTGGTGAACGTACAGTATTGGATCTAGTCAGCTTGTATAAAGGATCAAGAAAAAATGTTACCACAGATAACTTCCACAAATTTGGAACTAGCTAGAGTATTGAACTCCTGGAATATGACACAAATCGGTACAGTAAGAAAAAACAAAAGGTTCCTGCCAAGCAACATGAAACCGGCCAAAGAAAGGCCTGTAAATTCGAGCAATTTTTCTTATAATTATGATGCAACAGTCTGCTCCTATGTGCCAAAGAAAAACAAATCTGTCGTGCTTCTATCATCCATGCATATGACGGGAGAAGTTGTAGAATCAGAAGCAGCCAATCCAGAGATAATAATATATTACAAGAAAACCAAAGAAGGCGGAGTCGACATTATGGATAAAATCTTGGCAGAGTACACAGTTAAACGAAGAACATTGCGTTGGCCTCTATCATTATTCTATAATATGACTGACGTCCTAGGTTAGCATCCTATATTATCTATAGAGAACACAACCCACGGCTCAAGACACATGATCAACGAAGACAGTTCCTGAAAGATCTTGCCAATCAGCTATGTATGCCTACAATTGAAGCTCGGAGTACAAACCGAATGATAATGAGAAATCATTTCCTTCACAGTGCAGTAGAAATGGTGCTTGGACGACGCATTATGGTAATACCAGAAGCAACTGCCGCCTCTCAAATACCTCATGGTAGACGAGGAATATCCCCTGTCGTTGGTAGTTGCTATGTCTGCCAAGAGCTAAAGAAGAGCGTAAAAAAAGTTTGCGATGAACATTCACTGGCGAAGACAATTTGTATTACTTGTGAAGAAAATCAGTAACAAAAAAAAAACGATATTGTCTATAATATAATAATTGTTTTTCACTTTTTTATAAAAATATTACCTTATAAATTTAAAAAAATCTTGTTCTTTTTTTACATATTATGTTCATACAAAATGAATGAAGGTACAATTGTACCTATGGCGCCTTTTGTGTATGCAAAATGAAAACGACCCCTTATTTTGGAAGGGGGTGGAGATATTATTCTGAAATTTGGTATATATAGTTAAGGCCAAAAACGTAGAGATGTCATAGAATGTCAGCCCTCTAAGACTTCTGGGAAAAAAGTTATGAAAATTTAAAAACGGAAAAGTTACAATTGTACCTAGGCCGCCTGACGAGGGTTAAAATAAAATTAGTAAAAGCTACTTAAAAAGTAGCGAAGGAAATCCCAGGTTGTATTGGGAAATGCTTATGTTTGAATGAGATATACTTACGGATGTGCACGACTTTCGACAGGTGCAATGTAAGTTTAAAGGTCCTTTTGCAGTCGACTAACGATCACTATTCATCCATATATCTCATAAATAGGGCTTATCCTTATGCAACACAAAATGCCTTCAAATGAGACGAATTAAGCGAAAAAATTTAAAATTAAATTTATGAGATTTAAGCGAAAAAATTTAAAATTAAATTTATGAGATATATGGATGAATAGTGATCGTTAGTCGACTGCAAAAGGACCTTTAAACTTACATTGCACCTGTCGAAAGTCGTGCACATCCGTAAGTATATCTCATTCAAACATAAGCATTTCCCAATACAACCTGGGATTTCCTTCGCTACTTTTTAAGTAGCTTTTACTAATTTTATTTTAAATAAAAACATGATCCTATAAACGGATTTCTTTACAAACCTTATCAAATATAACAATATTATACAGTTTTCTACAATGTTTCTTTACAATTTTTTAATATTATACAATTTTATATAGGTTTACCCTATTTTGATAACATTATACAATTTTTATTATAAACTTCTCTGCCAGAAATAAAGATTTAAGTTTCTTCTTTCATTTCATTGAGCATATGGAGTTTTTTTATTTATTTTTATTTCGATTTAATGGCTCGCTGATAACAAACTCAGCCAATTGTATCATATTTTAAATGTTGGTAGCATTCGAAATTTGAATTATTTCGTAATGTCACTTTCATTTATAAAACGGCTTTGCCGAAGTGATTAATAGTTTAATTTTTAATTTTTTCGCTTAATTCGTCTCATTTGAAGGCATTTTGTGTTGCATAAGGATAAGCCCTATTTATGAGATATATGGATGAATAGTGACATTGCACCTGTCGAAAGTCGTGCACATCCGTAAGTATATCTCATTCAAACATAAGCATTTCCCAATACAACCTGGGATTTCCTTCGCTACTTTTTAAGTAGCTTTTACTAATTTTATTTTAAATAAAAACATGATCCTATAAACGGATTTCTTTACAAACCTTATCAAATATAACAATATTATACAGTTTTCTACAATGTTTCTTTACAATTTTTTAATATTATACAATTTTATATAGGTTTACCCTATTTCGATAACATTATACAATTTTTATTATAAACTTCTCTGCCAGAAATAAAGATTTAAGTTTCTTCTTTCATTTCATTGAGCATATGGAGTTTTTTTATTTATTTTTATTTCGATTTAATGGCTCGTTGATAACAAACTCAGCCAATTGTATCATATTTTAAATGTTGGTAGCATTCGAAATTTGAATTATTTCGTAATGTTACTTTCATTTATAAAACGGCTTTGCCGAAGTGATTAATAGTTTAATTTTTAATTTTTTCGCTTAATTCGTCTCATTTGAAGGCATTTTGTGTTGCATAAGGATAAGCCCTATTTATGAGATATATGGATGAATAGTGATCGTTAGTCGACTGCAAAAGGACCTTTAAACTTACATTGCACCTGTCGAAAGTCGTGCACATCCGTAAGTATATCTCATTCAAACATAAGCATTTCCCAATACAACCTGGGATTTCCTTCGCTACTTTTTAAGTAGCGTTTACTAATTTTATTTTAAATAAAAAAAAATATATATATATATATATATATATATATATATATATATATATATATATATATATATATATATATATATATATATATATATATATATATATATATATATATATATATATATATATATATATATATATATATATATATATATATATATATATATATATATATATATATATATATATATATATATATATATATATATATATATATATATATATATATATATATATATATATATATATATATATATATATATATATATATATATATATATATAAATAAAATCTCACCCCCTCCCTCCCCTTACGTGCGTTACGTAATATATGTATGCCCCGCCTTTCAGTAAAGCACTATCTTTTGGATCAACAATAGAATTAAACGTAGCAGTGTATTTGAATGTGGATGGACTATGCTTGAACTTTCGCCAACCTACTTATTTCTTATCTCTTTAAGCTCTGGCCCAAGTTATGTGGTAGTTAAAGTGGTCCCGGTTAAGAACATGGTTCGTTAAGCAGCGGTTATAGGTAACTGCAAACTGTCGTCCAATCAATTTGATTAAACATAATGCAGGGATTCGGTCTGGCAAACAGCATGATCGACTTACAAAACGACGGGCTTACGTGAGGCGGGCTACACGATGAATATGAATATGCAAGCCGATGAATATGCATTGGAGATCGTAATCAAATGTGTTTACGATTACCGTCAAGCACATTCACACCTTTGATCTACAAAACTCGCATTAGTCTTCCGGCGAGCGAGAGACATGCAACTTATTGTAGCTGGATAATATGACTCTACACTGAGAAAATATACGTACGCGAGCCGTCGATATAAATCGATGACGCGAGTTCCTTAAATAACAATCATCTCCCTAACTGCAATTATGACCAAACGAGGATACGGTTTCATAAAGACCCTAAGCCATGCTTAAGAATGAATGAAGCATAATAGTATTAGAGCATTACTGCATGTCGAGACATTATCGCTAAATAGGAACAATCTACGTATACTGGTGAGGGCGCTCCCGAGGCATTGTGGTCTGAACAAACACATGTACAACCTCAAGCTCCGGGACACGAAAATGTGCAGGATCTGCCTAGGGACAGAGGAATCTTCCCTGCATCTTATGTGCGAGTTTGGCCCACTGATGCATAAAATATACACCCACTTGGGTTGTCATTACCTCCAACCTGAGGAGGTAAAACAATCTGGCGCCAAAAGCCTGTTGCGGTTCTTAGATAACACGAGGCCTAGCGCAGAACTATAGTAGGTGGCGAACATATTAGATCAGCAATGGTCGCAGTATTACAAGGCTCATAAAGACCTTAGAAAATCCCCAAACAACAAATATTAAAAAAAATACTGTATGTCAAATGGCGTTACTGAATTTGCGTTCCTTGCAGTCTTATATGCATTTGACGTCTGGCCGTCACGAAACAGTCCACCGTCTAGCTACGCCACAAGCCCGTAAGAGGCCAACGCCTTAACCGCGAGATAGCCAGGAATGTTACCTGGCGGGCCGACACTCACGCCCTTACTTCCAATTGTGACCAGATTAATCCGGTCTCTCGATTGGTTACGAGTTCGAGGTCGCTTGCGCGGTCCTCTCCCTTACGAAGCGGTGAAACGGTGTTTACCGAATCTATCGCGGACCACAGCGTCCTTTGCCCGGCTCTTCACCTAGGATCGGATGGCCGATGGTCATTTCAAGAGTAGTCGCCGTAAGGTCCGCAACCACCCCCGCTCAATAGGAAACAGTACAACATCCAGACTCCCTCGACTGTTAATCAGGGGAGCAATAGCACTAAAAAAATTTATCTAATAAAGGAGTTAATACTGAAGTTTTTTAAAACATGATACCACACTTTTTACGAATTTAGTCCATGAATCTCCCGCTATATAAAACATATTGCTGTGTAAGTGTTGGTTTGCATTATAATTTGGGTTTTTAGCTCGCTACACATTTATATAATTTAGAGTAGAATCATTTTTAAGAGTGCTAACATCAACCTAACGGGAAGTACCTTTTGCCTATCACAAGGCCTTAAGCAAATCTAAATTTAAAAATGGTTTCCAACTTTTAAAACTCATGTAAGTTCTTTTACGACACCGATATAACTGTTAGAGATGCTATGAATAAGATAAGGCAAATCAACCCTATTTTATTGTCGATATATTATATTACGAGACTCAAATTATAGCGATTATATATTGTGATCACACCTTACACCATTGTGATACTTGCCAAGCTCCTGTTGTACCAATATGGCATTGTATGCAACCAGGCGACTCGGCTCTTCGGTAACGGTACTTCTTTGGCTTGTAATTTGTACTACGGCTACGTTGCCATACGGAAATTGATTTCATACGATGCAAATATTTTATAAAAAGTGAGATATAGCACTGTCAACTCATACTGTTATGTACCTATTTAAAACTCATACTCATACTCTTGGGCTACTCGATCCCGTGTGCCCAGGTCCGAGATAAATTCAAATTGAATTAACGCTGTAATACAACACGTAGAGGCTGCGTAAGCGACTTCGGACCCATAACCAGTCGGGAGGATGGAGATATCCTGAAGGTTAATTCCAGACGGATATGTCCTACCAAAACTGGTAAGGGGCGAGGCTGCACGATGGTTACCTTTCCCGGTGCCTCGCCGTAAGGCGTTGGCCTCTAAGAGGCTGTTGGCGAGCTAGACAGTAGATTGTCTTGTCTCTACACTCATCCAATGGCTGAAAGAACAATCACCAATCGTTATACCAGCTTGGGGTTACGGGTTCGCTCGTTGCAGTCGACACTGCCCTACTGTCAATTCATACTCGGTTACTTAGTCATCTTCATAACAGGTGTGATTTTCTATTTAAAATTTTGCATCACTTTTATTGCGACGAGTTCCAGTGAAATTGTGTTATTGTTATAACATTCCGAAAATTTGACGACATGTGGCTTTATTACGACATAGCGTAATGTGCGTTGACGAGTGCAACACATTTATTCTAGCTATTGCCGTTTCATCCATTGCGACTGGTAATTATATTTGTAAATGTAATATATTTAAAAAGACCTGAAAGTGGTTTGCGGAAATATCGCGACCAATCCAGCTCGGTTCGTGAGTTGTATTATATTGTGAGAAAATTTAAAACCCCACACTGACGCACAAATCGGGAAAGCCATCAAGTTAGAGCTATGCATTAAGACTTATGTATCAATGAAGTTGCCACCTTTATAACAACGAAATTTAAGACCATTCGTTTTACCACCACTAGGAAATTTAGAAAATTTAGGAAATAAGATTTTAAGTATCCAATACGACTATAATAAATTATGTTGTGGGACACTTAAGAAACTTTTAGCCCTCTTGTTCACACACGTCTTTTGCCTTGAAAATCTACGGTTAATTTGCCGTGTCTAGGCATTGTTGTCAGTTTTGCATGGATCACTATGGAAGATTGTCGACGGACACGTCGGAAAACTGGACGGCGCCGCCACCGTATCCGTGGACAAGCTTCCATAGTGATCTATGCAACACTGACCACCGTGCGTAGACGCGGCGAATTAACCGTAGGTTTTCACGGCAAAAAACGTGTGTGGATAAGAGGGCTTATTATCGATTTTTTAAAATTATGTTAATCTTAAGCGGCTATCCAAATTATTATGTACTACTGTCTAAACAACTATACAAAGGTGTTAAAGACAATACATTTGATCTGACACTTACGAAAATATCCGAGTGATGACAAAAGCAAGTAAGACAAATGAATAACTAATCTTGAAAAGGAATAATATGGTTTCGAGTTCAAATTTCTTTGAATTCAGGCAGTGTGATAAAACGACAACTAGCTAGGTGAGGACCTATTAAAAACCTATGGTTAATTGAGATTAAAGGATATGGCTTAATAAAAGGAATATCGATCGTATTTTAAAAAACAATTTATTGAACGTAGGATGAATGTGTTTATTAGTTTTTAATTGCGAAGGAGCCGTCGGCGTCGCGTATTGCAATTAAACGGCAGGAGAGCAATGGAATGATTACCCACATTCTACGTATCCAAGGAGTCATAATTGACGTGTCGGAACTATTAGCTCGAGCCATTACGGCTGCCCTGAGATCTCTAATTAATTCTCATCGGTTTACTGCTAAGCAATGCAAATCGGCTCCAAGGGGAGAAAAAAGTGTGAAAACGAGCTTCCGAGCTTTCAGAGTGTACACCGTCACGGAATCAATTATATACGATTGTATCTATTCTTCAGACCATGGTATACTGCTGGCTATAAATTTCTTTAACAATCGACAATCAGTCCTCTTCTACGTATTTTTGCTTTTAGATCAGTGAACTAATGAAGCAAACAGTGGATTAGATTTGTTGATTTGGCACAATCGATAAATAAAACGAAGCCTATTATATATTACTAGGTTTAAAACACTTTACCAAAAGTTAAATACTGTATGCAACATTATAGGATTTAAAAAATAAAATAAAAATTAAATTGCAGGATGACTAAATCAACTGATTAATGTGGTAACCAGATTAAACAGCTATTAATCGGTTAAAAACCTAACCTTATTATCGGTTAGTATTTGGCAAATTACCTATATAGTGCTAAACCAAAAAATATGTATCGTTATTTTAATCTCAAATAAAATAATATCATTCTGGATTTGATATAATCGTTTTTTTTTTGCAAAAAAACGCACGCACAGCCCACGCTATAAAATTAGGCGTGCTTAAAGTGAGATATATTGTGAGATCATATTGTTTGATTAGAAATTTGTGATAGACGAATATCAATGTAAACCTGGTGCTGATAAAGGTTTAATTGACTATTGTATGGTATTTATTATTCCATTGTATCTACTACGTGGGCTTCTATTTCATAAAAATTAGATTAAAAACATTATTTTAAAATTTGAGTACTCTTTTAGGAAGTATACATATTTATTTATTAGTATATACATATTTAGGTTGGGCACGCACACACACACTAATAGTCAAATCGAAGTCTAAACTTTTTGAAAGTTATGAGTGATTTGTTAGTTGGTAAAACGACTGCAATTTTTTATCTTACTATAATGTGGATTAAAATTGGCAAGAAACGCGTATTTACAAAATAAGAAAAATATAAAACAATCTTTTTCTTTTCTTTTTCGCATATGTGAGTAAGAAATTACAGGATACCATTATAATGGCCTTAGACTATTTGTTTATTTTCCGTGTAAAACACTAATTCATCTGGCATAATTTTTGTCTTATTCATAATTCAATATAAGATTGAATTATGCGTGGCAAAAAAAATATATATTTTTTTGTTATTAGGTATGGCACAAAATCATTGATGTAGTTAATTAAAAATGTTGAAATAAATAAGATTTTTTGATATTTTTAAAAACTGCAAATGTAAAAATACATAGTATAAAATAATCATCTTCGCGGCTTTTATAAAGATGCCGTTTAGCATTCATCACTTTTATCTATGCAATTCAATGCAAATAGTCTTATGAAAAAGGGTGTGAAAATTGAATATTGCGTGACGAAGCGGCGGGCGCTAAGTATCAAATGAATACGGAGCATCGCGAAATTTTACGAGCTTCCACGATTCCGACTTCTAAGCAATTACTGCCCTTAAGGCACCTGTAAATTAATTTAACAAACCGCATTTTCAATCTACGCGATCGTTTGCGTTTCACGCTGAGTGTGAATAATAAGTAATGTTTATTACAATAATAAATGATGACGCCTGTATTTTGGTTATTTATAATTATATATTTTTTGCTGATGTATGATGCTTGTTACGTTTCTTGTTGAAAAAGGTTCATTATTTTAAAACTAAGCCCAATTTATTTCAAATATTTGTCAAAAATATCGATGACATTTATTTAAAAAACAATAATGAATATGGTGAATATAATTTGTTAGATAGAATAATGGTTGAGCAATAATTTTTACTTTCCCGGAAATAATTGTGAACGCGCTAGAAAAATATATATTCGTATGAATGCGGAAATATCTATTTTGACCCTCCCTGAGACGATCAGGGCCATTTCCGGACTGAAGCCTGTCTGTGAGTCTGTGTGTCTGTGTGTTTGTGTGTCTGTGTGTATTCGTCCACGATATCGCCTAAGCGCTTTATCCGATTAAGCGGAAATTTGGCATGTAGGCATCATTTCGTAATGGTAAGAGCTAAAAATATTGTGGTGGAAAACGGTCCACCTTAGTTTATTTGTTATAATTGTATTTCTCTTCTTAAAGTTGCTGGCGGCCAGTGCCGACTGTTATAGCGTACCTATATCACTGTGCACTACCTACGAACCGCGGCTGCGGTTCGTGTTTTTGCTTAGACGCCGACGTGCGCTTTCAAATGGGCCCTTGATGAGTTGGCCACGAAGACCCATTTGTTCGGGGTCGGTCACACTCACTGGTCAATATCTATTCGGCGGCCTCCACGCATGAAGTTCGAGTCCGGGTAGGACTCTGGCCTTAAGGCTAGTTCCTCCTAGGAGTCAACCTTCTGGCGCTCCTCGACGGTTTGCGCAACGTGCGGCGTAAGCCAATCGATTGTGCGTTCTGACTTACAGTCGGAGGAGTCTGGAATCAGTACTGTTTTCTATAGAGCGGGGGTAGTTGTCGATCTTACGGCGACTGCTCTTGAAAAAATCATCGGCTACCCGATTCCGGGTGAAGAGCCGGACAAAGGACGCCGTGGTCCGCGACAGATTTGGTTGACACCGTTTCACCGCTACTTAAGGGAGAGGACCGCGCAAACGACCTCAAACTCGTAACTAGTCGGGAGACCGGAGTAATCTGGTCGCAACTGGAAGTAATGGCGCGTCAGCCCACTGTAAACATACCTGGAGCTTGACGGTGAACTGTTTTCTGCGCTCACCTCATAGGAGACAGAACGATCATAGTCTACCCTAGACAACGGCGGCTGCAACGTCACCGAAACGTCGGGTCCTACAAATTTCACGCGGTAAATTCGTTTTCTATCCTATTTATAATGTCAAACAACCGCGATAGTCTTCGATTTTATAGAACGATCATATTTCGTTAAAACTTCCTGAGGTGACGGGTTCGCCCGTTGTAGTTGACAGCTATAGTTGTTGCGTTTTCGAAGCTTTTTTACTGGATTTCCGCTAGGTCGCGGTACGCTATTACGTGAATGTTGTTATAATAATATGAAATGTTGTTTATGGTTATCGATTCCAATGTTGGTTACTAAGATAACGCATCTAAAAACGTTCCTATGTTACTGTTACTGTTGATTCTGGGAAGTCTTGCCGGGAAAGCCTTAGGGTGACAGAACCGATTTTTATTACTTGTGTATGTTTAAATTAATTAGAATGTGCAACATTTCGGGTAATAAGAGGGCCAAGAGTCAAAACACAAACGCATTATTAACCCTCGCTCGCAGCACGCGTCATCTTATTGTTATTAAAAAGCACAATGGCGAAAGAGTGCGGTTTTGGATTGAAGCGTCCTTCTTTATTAATTTTATGCACGGGGATATACGCAAACGACGGCTTTGCTGCACGACCAGACTATGTCCAGTTTGTAATTTTTTTTTAACTCAATTTCTAAATATGGAGTTCGCAGATTTATTGACATATCTTTATCTCATTTGTAGAAATTCATGTATTGAGTTCCCTTGAACCTAATAAAGTGTCTCAAAAATATATAAATACAGTAGAAATAGCATACAATGCACTTAAACGCACTGTGTAAATGTTGTCCTTTAAAACGATAGCTATTTTTATTTTATTTTATTTTCTTAAGGATAACTTACAGCCAATAATTTTGTAGTGAACAAAAATAGGAAGCTTAGAGCCATTTACAAGTTACCACTGATAATGACAATAATAATAACGTGAATTTAGAACTGATATTAAGCATAAAGAAGATGTTAAACAAGAAGGTACTAAAATGTACAGTAGATAACATGTTGACAACTGTAATAAAAGAAGAAAATGCTAAGCCTGGTCATCACAAAATCGCCCTACAACCTGCTTTTTTATAGTATCTATATTCGTGAAAAAGGGGTAAATATCAATGTCAGCATTCAGGGTGTTAAAAGTTTCGCATACCCTTATAAAATAAGAATTACGCCTCTATTTGGTTTTAAAGCCAGATACAAGAAGGAGTGCCCTATTTCTACGTGCCCGGCTAGGAGTGCAAAGAGATATTCTAGATAGTAGTTCAGGACAATCAATCGAGCCATTTAAAATTCGTAGTAAAAGTGAGATGTCAGCTATGTTTCTTCGCAAAGCCAATGGCTATTATAGAAGTATAAGTATGTATATTGTTTTTTATATTTAAATTTATTAAAACCTATTTTTAAATTGAATTAAAATAAGCTATTTTATTATGACTGAAGTAATGAATTTTGTCGCCTCAGCTAAGAATACGCATGAGATCGTAAACCGAAAACACCAGGGACACATTTTCAAGGTTGAGTAACACCTGCCCTTAAAGAATGATTGTAGAGGGTAAATAATTACACCACTATACAAGCAACTTAAAGCCGATATAGGAAAGTAGGAGGGTGAGTATCTAGACTGTGAGGGTAGTAAATAATATTTATTGATTTTGTGTACATGAGTCTAAATTTCAATAGCTCATAATATTTAGTATATTCTGGATCTTTTTATCTAGACTTTTATTTGATGTTTTCTTGAATTACGAATCTACGTTATTACACGTCTGCCCAACAAAAAAGGGAGTGTAATGTGTTCAGGGTTCATCTATATATGTTTTCAGTATCATAATTCCACCAAAACTTTTAAACGCTTCAATCGATTCAGAAGTATGTAATATTGTATATGTTAATTTGTGTAAACAACATATTTGTTAGATTTAGAAATATTTAAAATTGATCACCTTCGTCAGTTCGCGAGTTACAAAAATACAGTTGGTATAACACAGCACAGCCAGAGACAGACCTTCTAGGTCTAGTTGGTTGTGCGATTTCGCCTCATTCGGATATGCTAGCATATTTATATGCATAGAGCTATGTTTTTCGCTATAATAATGTTTGTTCTTAATTATTCCTCATGTACAACAGTATGCATGTCCTTGTATTTTTTGTTCTTGTACGTTATAAATAAATAAATAAATAAATAAATAAATAAATTGTTATAATGTAAAATTCGTTGAATGGTTCAACTCAAGCACCACCTAGTTGTTCCGCGCCACAACATGACGGACCCATGTGGCCATAATGACAGCCGACCTCCGACAGGAGATGGCACTTTAAGAAGAAGAATATTGTTAAAATATTTATGTCATCCTGAGGGTTATAGGGTACCTTAAACGTCTAAATATCAAGTAAGTAGTTGTGTAAATGTCCAAATGTCAATAAATTACCATAAATATATTGTGTTAAGTGTCAAATGATAGGTCTGAATGGGTACATTCCGGAAAAATACATTTATCTATATGGATAAATAAATAAACCCCAAATATTTCATAAAGAAACCTTAATAAAAATTAAAATATGTTTTTTTTTTAAGATTTACTTGTTCCTTTTATTAGTTACCGTATCCGTTTTAACATTTTATAAGCTTCTGCACTGATTTCTTTTTTTATAATTATAATAGTTTGAAACCTAAAATGGAGGAAGGTTTCGCCGACCAAACTAAAATTTCAATTGTTATTTCCCGAGCGGCTTTAGCGTTCAAGTCGTCTATTTTTTATGAAACAATCTCCCATGGCTTTGGGCACGTGTCTGCGTGTCAAAACATCACCACAGCCGCCACGTGTCGTGGTTTAAACCCGCTGCGCTTAACTCTCCACCCATCTATCCACCCACTCACTCTACAAGAGAATTGGCTCACAGGATGTTTTAGTCACTTTACTCTCGGAACGGTACATCCATATAATTTTCCCTCAGGTACGTTTCTTATGAAATGTAGTATTATATTAGAAATCACCTCCAATAACATTAACTGTCCTGACTTACTAAATAAAATTAATCTCCGTGTTCCTTCCAAACTCAGTAGATTTAACCCTGCTCTTCATGTTCCTCATGCTGGTACCAACTATAGGCAAAATGCATTTCTGTGGCGAACAAGTGACAATTTCAATGACATGATTAAACGCTTTGACTTTGATCTATTCTGTACGAGTATTAACTCAGCTAAGCAGCGGCTCAACAGTGAATTCTTTAGCATTAATTGTTGAATAATTTTTGTTGCATTTTTTATCGATAGCTTTAATTGAAAGATCACATATGTTTTCTACAACGTTACTTAAACGTGAAAACCTTTAATTGGCTCTCTGTTATCTTACTCCGTCTTTTTGTTTAATTATAATTATCTGTTGGTTTTCCCAAAAATAAATAAATAAATAAATTAAATTAAAATTAATGGTCCCGCATGAAAACCCTAAAAATATCAATTAATACAATCGAAATTGCTTAAATATTACGAAATCTGAAAATGTAAATTACTACGTGTATGTATATCGTATACGTATACGTACGCAGCCTTTAGTATACATTTATGTCGCATACGTACGCAGCCTGCTTGTGTTTGCTTCTAATATTTGGTCTCCGCAGTATATACAAGCTAAGGATTGAGCGTATTCAAAAACGATTTATAAGTCAACTAAATTTCCGCTTATTTTCCAACGGCTTGTTGTACGCTAAAGGTCTGCAACGCTATGGTCTAGAGACATTAGAGGATCGGCGAGTAGTGTCAGATGTGTCGTTTCTACATAAAATTGTATATACTGGGTTGGAAAGTCCATACCTCCTGAGTAGGGTGAACATACGAGCGCCTTCCCGACTCGCGCGCGCTCACTTAACTTTTTACGTACCAAGGTTCAACTATGGTTCCAATTCGTTATTGCCGCGCGTTATGCATGCATACAATGTGGGCTTTAACAATATTGACATATTTAACCACCAAAATAGTCGATCCTTTGCAAAGGAGGTACGTGAAAAGCTGAGTATCAGATCGGATTGAATTAGCATCCTGCATTTCCATATGCACATACAAGCACTCACAAGCACTTACGCACTACAGATACACACACACCCACACATACATACATACACGAACACACACATATAAACACGCACACACGCACACATATACTCTCTCCGTCACACAAACAAACACCAACACCCATACAATCGCATAACTGTAAGCTTTAAATTCTTTTGGTTTTCTTAGTATTGTATTGTTTAGCATATTTTGTAATCCTTATATACAAAATAATTTAAAACATCATTGGCTTAACTACTTTTATATATGATGCTTATATGTTTGCTTATAAGCTTATATATACTTCGATGAAAATAAGTAAAGAGAATGAACAAAGAATATTATATTTAATTCGAGATTTGAGACTCAAGCAATGACTGGCAATGACTACTTGTATATGCTTTAATATAATGGACTATTGAGACTCTGTGTACGCCCCCTGTCTGTATAGGAAGAATGAACAGAGTCTCCAGAGAATGCAAAACGCCTGCGCAAGATTTTGCTTTAGGATTCCTCAAAGTCATCAAGTGTCACCATTACTTGCCAAAATTTCAATGGTAAGTTCATATAATACAACATAATAATAAAAATATATTAAAAACATAACTATAATGATAGTTGTCATGGCTGCAATATTATATTCAATATTACCTACATACTTACCTACCTACATACATACAGTCCGCGCGCGAGCTCCGAATAATCGGGGACTGAAAAAGCGGCCGGATTACGCCACCCCCGACCGTCGCTTCATACCCCGCACTCTCCCAGTACTAAATAGAGTTGTCAACTACAACGGGCGAATCCGTCACCTCAGGAAGTTTTAGCGATTGGTCGTTCTATCTCCTGTGAAGTGAGCGCAGAAGACTTGGACAAAACAGTCCAACGTCAAGCTCCGCCACATGCCCGTAAGAGGCGAACGCGTTATCCGCGAGATAGCCAGGTATGTTACCCAGCGGGCTTATACTCACGCCCTTACTTCCAATTGCGACCAGATTACTCCGGTCTCTCGACTGGTTACGAGTTCGAGGTCGCTTGCGCGGTCCTCTCCCTTACGAAGCAGTGAAACGGTGTATACCGAATCTATCTTTGCCCGGCTTGTCACCCAGGATCGGGTAGCCGATGGTCGTTTCAAGAGCAGTCGCCGTCTATAGGAAACAGTACTGCTTCCAGACTCCCCCGACTGTTAGTTAGAGTGCACAATCGATTGGCTAACGCCGCACGGTGCGCAGACCGTCCAGGAGCGCCACAAGGTTGACTTGAGGGGAAACTAGCTCTAAGGCCGAGTCCTGCCCGGGCTCGCACTTCATGCGAAGTGGCCGCCGGATGGGTGTTGACTCGCGAGTGTGACCAACCTTGATCAAAAATGGATCTTCGTGGCAAACTCAGCAAGAGCCCATTAGCTCCCACTCTCCCAGTACTAGGGAGAGTGGGAAGTTCAAAGTTTTTTTATTCCAAAAAACCCGGTAAGGGTATAGAACTTACAATTAATAAATACATTTTTTATAATATTCATATTTTAAACATATATATCTGGCAAAAATAAAATTAAATCAAGTTAGAAATCTGAAAGTCAATAAACTATACAAAATCAACCATTACATTGTCTAAATATTAAAAAGATCATTTAGAAATATCAAAAATAGAAATACCAAATCAAAAAAAAAAAAAATTAAAAAGTATAAATCTTTAAATAAAAAAAAAACAATAATAATAATAATAATCAAGGAGTCCAATTTGGAAAGCATCAAATAATAATCAGAGTAAAAATATAAAAATAAAAGCAATAATTCCTAAATCATGTTACATAATCAGTAAGTAAATTGTCTATAAAATGAAGTGTTCAGAATAGAAGTTAAAAGATTAAAATGGAAGTAAAAAAAAAAAAAAAAAAAAAATAATTAAATAAACAAGTAGTCAATTGTGAATATAAAATTTTAAAAGTCCGTGCCATATAAACATTTTTGCAGTAAAAATTCCTTGGTAAGTTTTTTGAATAGTGTATATGTTTGTATATTTTTTAATTCATCTGGTAACCTGTTATAAAATGTTATGCTTCTGTATTGAGTTGTCCTTTGAAATTGTGATGTTGCAGGTATAGAATTATGAGTATACATCGATTTGTGCCTTGTATTGTGGGAATGTATGTGGGCAAGAGTTTGGTGCTTTCCTTTATTTTTATAGAATTCGCACAGGCTTTCGTGAATAAATATGGTATAAACGGTGGGGATCTTTAGTTCAAGAAATAGTGGTTTGCAAGATTCTCTTCTATTTAATCCGCGTATTGCTCTCACGGCCCTTTTTTGTAAAATGAATACCTCTTTAATAGCAGTGGCATTTGCCCACAATAAAATCCCATATCTCAAGTGGGATTCAACCAGAGAATAGTATGCTCTCACAATTTCCTTTTCGTCCAATATTTTTCTTAATCTGGATACCGCATAGCAAGCTGAACATAATTTTGACTTAAGCTGGTCTATATGGGTTTTCCATGACATATTTTCATCGATGTAAATTCCTAGAAATTTAGTCGACTTGGCAATCTCGATAGAATAATTTAACGCTAACTGTTTTTCTTTTTTGTTTGAGAAGTTTATCAGCACTGTTTTGCTTAAATTTAGCGACATCTGGTTCGCTCTACTAAACCAATCATTGGGAGCCCGCCTCTCACGCCCTCTTCGCCAGCTCCTGATTCTTCGGAGCTCGCGCGCTGACTGTTATTATTTAAAAGAAGGCAGCTCTATCTTGCGACTCATCTCCTCAATAAACAGCCGCGAAAACTTTACTCACTTATGGCCTGGTCCCGTAACTGCCATGACCATTCATCACGAGCGCGTGAACAACTAGCCATCTATCCCAAACACGGTTCTCTTATGAATGAAATCAGATCAATTGGTATATTTAACGACCACTACAAGAGTATGCTATTATACGGAAGACTTTTAGAAGCCAACGATTTATAGTATATTTTATTTGGAATGATTATTAGGTTATTTTATTATTATTATTGTTTATTTATTTGATTATATTTTTTATAGCTTTTATTTGTTTTTGATTATTTTTATTTCAGTTTGTTTTTTGTTTCATTTATTTGATTTTTATTATTTAATTTTCATTTAATTAAATAGTGGTGTCCTGGATCAATAATAGTTTTGTTTAAAAATCATTTTGTTAAAAAACCTTTTGTTTAAACACCTTTTGTTTGTAGTTTTAGCACGACTGCCCAACAAAAAAAACACTTTTTGTGTTTTTCAGTTCACTTTTTAAATAGGGCAATCGTGTTTTTATATTTGTTTATATTATTGTTCTCGTATTACAAAGTATTTGCCTATTTTCAGTATCTGTTTTTTTTTGTCTATTTTTTATAATAGCAACATTTTTTATAATATAAGCAAAATATTTTATTAGGACCGCAAACGCAACTGAGAAATATAATGTGTGTGTCATTTGGAAAGGACCACACTCGTTGGACCATATGATTAAATATGGATAACGAGTGCGACATAAAATAAAGTTGTATCAGTTGATTGTCAATTTACTCGTTAATGATGCATTCAAACTCCCCATCTCGTTCTGTCTACTATACACTACGGAGGCTAAATCCTTAACTCTTCATGGATCCCTCGAACGCCGCATTTAATATCGGGCGCTATAATCCCGTAGCCATTTTTTATTTATATTTATATCCCCATTGAATGCGCAGTTATAATAGGGTTAGTGCCAGACTGTTTGAGAATAGTGGGATTAGTGGACGGAGGGTGGTTCGATTCTTTCTTTCTTTAAAAAAAACAGGGGGGAGTTTAGAGCGCGACGGATAGCCGCGAGGGAGGGTGATAAATGACACATGCACATTTCGCGAAATACCCAATTTCGGATTTAAGTCACCCCGCAGTGGCTGCGGTGGTGGATGGGGAGAGCGGAGCTGGTGCGCTGGCCACCGCGGCGGCCCAGCGAACAATGAAGCTTATTCCAGGCGATACGTGATACAAAAGGGGGACCGCTGAATGGAATTGGTCCTGCCCAGAGAAGTCATTCGCTGTGCTCACCGGAGATTCACTAGCTCAACGTCGATTTCGGTTTGAAGAATAATTCGCTCCTTAAATATAAGACAATTACTTGACCCATAAATTGTTGTTGAGGGCTACTTACAGGAAACACCCCACTATGACTCTAACCCACTATACAGTAAAGCAAGGGTTCTAGATATTCGCCAGTTGTTCATGAAACGAGGCCTAATATTTTCTTCAAGATATTAGAGAAGCGTACACGAAGTCAACAACAAAGATCAACAAGGATGAAGGAAGGGACTAACTATGTAGGCAATTCCTCTCGTACAAGAACATACAACCTTTGCCGAAAGCTAGTTGTACTTCATCGCTTCAAAAATTTTGAATACCTTAGGAGGGTCAATAAAAAAATCTAAAATGTACACCGATTTAAGACAAAAGTAAAAGAAGTAGCTCCTTGACGATGTATGTAGGCTGTGAAAAGACATAGTGGAATTGCTTGACAGAATAATCTAATATAATATATATTTTGTATGTAGGATGGTACTTGTTACTTATATAACTAACCCTTTTATTTCTTGAATGTTTACATCAATACATTTCGGATATAAGTTCTCTTCATTTATATGGAATATGTTATCCTATCATTTTAGTATTACAATTGAAAGTTGTTTAGCTGTCAGAAAACTTCAGTTACTACTCAATAAAACAAAGGCAGTGTATTTCGTATACCCAGATACAGTCTGCTCGGTATAGTCGGTCACTCTACTAGCTAGAATGGTCGTATTGGCTGCATTCAAGTTTCTTTATTGCTTATGTAACTAATTACTATTTATATCTGTATAAACACATTGATATTCACTACCCGAATATAAAAAAAATATTTAATATATATTTTTTTAATTTATTACAAATTATTTGATGACGTTGACGATTCTGATATTCTCTTAATCAGTTTCGGCTAAAGTGTTCACAGAGTTGGATAGATCATATAGAGTTGCCAACTACAACGTGCGAACATGTCACCTCAGGACGATTTAACTATTAGCCGTTCTCTCTCCCGTGAAGTGAACGCAGAAGACTTGTACAAAACAATCCACCGACAAGCACCGCCACATAACTAGGTGTGTTACCCAGCGGGCTTACACTCACGCCCTTACTTCCAATTGCGACCAGATTACTCCGGTCTCTCGATTGGTTACGAGTTCTAGGTCGCTTGCGCGGTCCTCTCCCATACGAAGCGGTGAAACGGTATATACCGAATCTATCGCGGACCACGGCATCTTTTGCCCGGCTGTTCACCCAGGATCGGGTAGCCGATGGGCTTTTCAAGAGCAGTCGCCGTAAAGTCCGCAACCACCCCCGCTCTATAGGAAACAGTACTGCTGCACAGTCGATTCAGACTCTGCTGCAGTCAGAGTGCACAGTCGATTGGCTTACGCCGCACGGTGCGCAGACTGTCCAGGAGCGCCAGAAGGTTGTTTCCTAGGGGAAACTAGCCCTAAGGCCACAGTTCTTACATACATAGATGGATAGATCAGTAAGGGGGTTTTCGCTACTTGGATTGACTCAAATAATATTAGCGTGATAAATGCGAGTACACTAGGGGCACGTTAGGATAGCGCAGTAGTAATCATACTGCGGTTTCAGCTTTCAGTTCACCTCTTTGAAGCTCAGCTCCGTTTCTTCTGTCTTCTAAGCCATCCGTAACCTGGTTTACGAGCTGTCTGTCACCCGGGACGTTTTCCAGCCAGCGACTTTCATTTAGACGACTCAATGTTACAATTCTACGTATGGCGCATCTACACCATCGCAATATTGTTCGCCGTGCTTGCGCTTGCCCTCGCGAAGCTAGCAGTAGAAGATGCACTTCGCCACTCTCTTCTCGAGCATCCGGGACACTGTTCGCAACAACGCAGCTGCCACCGTATCAGATAAACAGCTATGCTATGGATTCTATTATCTATATACATAAATCACCCTAAATATATCTCAAAAGATGAATTTAAATGAAAACCTCAAAGATGTTTTTTATTTTTTATTTTTTATTTATATAAGTAATGCAAATATTAAAAATAACAGTAAACAATTTCAGCGTAGAAATTATACATAAAAATACTTACAAAATTGAATCAAAAGCAGAAAAAAGAATACATCGCATAGTCTAGTGGCAACGTCACCTAACTAGGCCGGGACCTGTTCTAAGGTAAACATTTATTTTTGAATGTGCTTGCAACAATGTATTTTTAAAGATGGTATAGGTAAAGATATTATACATGTATGCACAAAACAATAGAATTGCAAAACCATATTAAAAGTGACTAAATACTTAAACTAAATAATGATCAACCTTCAAACCATACCAGTACCATTCATTGCCTGTTACGATAATAAGCCACTATATACAAATACATATATAAAGTCAGCAAAATATTGCCGGGTGACGAAATTCAAACGACAGAAATCAATAGGCGGGTTTATCAATCCTGGGCAGTCTTTAATGCCATAAAAATATAATGTATGCAGAACTTCCAATAAAACTAGGCACCAAAGTTTAGTTTAAGAAAAAAATTATATTCCCATAAATTTCGAAATTTTATATCACATAATAGCGTAATTCAAGATTCCAAATATCTGAAGCTTATTACATATCACACCTACATATATTTACAAAAAAATAATACATTAAAAATTAATAATGGGTTACTTACAAACGTAACACATTACTTACAAACGTAAATACTTAGAAAATATAATATTTGTACATATTTATGTTTATTAAATTATTTATTTCTAGAATATAAAAATATCCAAAATAAGTAAGAGATTTTGTCAAAAAAAAGCGTAGATATAAATAATATTATTTTTAGCAATTTTTTTGCGGAGCAGATTAGATCAGATTTGTGTGGACTGTATCCTCCCACTAGATTTTATGTCTGTTCTGTGGTTACAGTATTTAAAACATAGTGACTTCCCTTTCATCTTTTTTTTCCTTTCATTCATTCATGTCGATTGCTCATTAATTATTAAAAATGAAAAGATATTTATGTAAATGAATAACTATGAATAACCTAACTGACTGATATTGAATACATAAATAAGTAAATAAATAAACCTATAAAATATTTAGATATATGTTCTACATTACTTTCAAAAATTTTCGTTATTTTGCTTTGAATATTATGAATGATTTTGCAGTCCTGATATTTGGATAGAGTTTGTTGAAGATAGTTTGGCCAGTCTTAACTGCCCTGATTGTGTTTGCGCGTGGCTCACCTACCGAACGCAAAAGTTTGCCATGTGTTGTCTGGTAGGAGTGGTACTCTAGCTTGTTTAAAATAATCTACAGCTCCATTACCTAAAAGTCTTCGAGAAATACGACTTGTGTATCACCTAATTGATACTTGATTCTTTCCTCGTCGCCACTTAAAAAACTCACGTTATCACGTATTTGTTGAGATTGCTCTGTCAACTGATTTGTTTTAGTTGAAACTATTCGAAGCACATGAATCATACGATTTCCCTCCGACCTACCTATACTATTACGATACAGCCTTTATAATATTCCATTGTACGTACAGGCAAATCCCCGCCGCCTGGAACAAAAGCGGCTCCCGCGTGCGATAGTAAATAACGATGATTTATCGTCACAGTTTGGCCAGGTTACGCCCATACAAAAGTACGACATTTGTCGGCAAAACTTTTAACAGCGTTCGCGTCCCTAATGCTGTATCCGAGTCCCCAAATAATGGCAGCTCCAGTCGATCCCTTCGGGGTCGGAGCTGCAGCACATGTGTAATTAGTCATTAATAATACGGTCATTGAAGTGTTGACACCTAAATGCCCTAGTGTGTTATACCGCGTTTCGGCAACATTTGTTAATTGGTTGCAATATGGTGTTCCTTATATTTTTACCATTGGAAAAAATATTTAACAGAACAGTAAAAGGATAGAAGTAATAAATAGGAACATGAAATGGGAACTACTGGTGAAAGAATAGAAGAGACTGAAATAATAATAAATTATTAGTAAAAAAAAAACACTAAAAACACGCTTTTGGGCTATAATACGATATTCACATACAAACGGCTATGATACGATATTCCATCATGGAATGCCAGTGCCTATCTTCCGGCTTCATCATCAGACCTTGAAACCTAATCGTGGTCAAAGTTCATTCCAAGACTTTTCTAACAAGTCCAAACACAGCTATGATACGACGTTCCATCATGAAGTTCCAGTTCATATCTTCCGACTCCAACATCAGATCAGTTCGACAGTACCATATTATTGTATTGTCTTCAGAACTACATACAACTGCCAATATTCATGACGCTACGATCCCTGGAAGATGGTTAAATTAGTTACCTTAGATTCCATTACATAGTTACATACAGGTCGACCTAATAAAGCATGTTAAAAAAAGAATGAAATGAATGAACTGGGAGAAAATAGCTCGGAAGATAGCTTCGCGGTAACACTGCAGAAAGTGGTGACTGAAATGACTAAGTTATCAAAAAATATCACCCTTACAGTGAGAATGAAATGGACAAAAATCACGAAATGTTGAATGATTTTTGAAATTGTAATGATACGGTTGTGAATTTTGTGAACATTTTATAATCTTCTGTAGTAGCTATTAAAAATAAGTGGTGTCTTTGTTAAATATTATTATATTATTTTGAATAAATAGCTTCTGTGCGTCTCAAGAGTTAAATTGGGTTCGTGATGAAAATATAAAATGCTTGTTTGTTTGTTTGTTTATTTACACACGTTAATGTAAAATTTCACAATGGGCGGGTTTATTGTCATACGACAGTCTCTTCCAACCAACCCTACTATGAAGTGTTTATATGTATGTGTGCATGTAACATGTGTGTAAGTGTCTGTCTAGTTATTGCATTCGATCAAGAGAAATGAGATACAATTCCGTTAATTTTATCCCAACGTAAAATGGTAACCCACGAGCTTTTTGAACCACTAAGTTCCCACAGTCTCGTACTTCGAAGGTCAGCCTCTCACATTTTATTAAAAAATCCTTGTCATAATAGTGATTTCTATTCCTATTCTTTCTGTGTCCATGGTGCAAGACTCTGGAACGATCTCCCAGCAAATATACGAAACTCGCCTTCTTTACCATCGTACCTTAAGGATTACTACCTTTCTAAGAAATAACCAGATCTTCCCTTTCTCTCCTCTTCCTCTTCTCGGGCATTATTAGTTTTAAATTCTTCCACTTGTCTGTATGTTATGTAATAATCTTTATTTTCACAATGCGCGCATGTACCATGTGTTTAGGTTAGTTGTAAGACATTGCCATGCGGCAGAAATCTCGCCTTTTGTATACTAATTAAGGGCAAATAAAGAATTTATTATTGCGAAAATAGATGCCTTGCTAATTTCTGGCCCTCGTAAGGCCTGGATCTATGACAATTATCTAACGTCACATTTGTCATGGCCCTTTCTTATTTACGATTTTACCAAAACCCAACTGTCCCGTCTAGATGCGCTGGTGACAGCTAGTTTAAAGTCCTGGCTGTCCTTAGCCAAACCAGCTGACCCCTCGACTCTCTTCAGGTCCAAACAAAATTTTGGGCTAGCGCTTAAGCTGCCCTCTCTGCTCTACGCCAACTCCAGAATAACCAAAATTTCGATTCTGTGCAATTCCAAAGATCCGGCAATATCGAAGCACGTAATAAGTGGCCGTAGTGATTCAAATGATCTACAAGCCCGCGTAGACTTCCACAAAAAGTTCCTTACTGGAATCAGCCAGAATGGCACTGGTCTGGGGTATGGCAGTACAACCACGAGCGACGTGGACTTGAATAAGTCTCTTTTGCGTGGAGATTACGACAGCAAGAGTATGGCTCATGCTATTGGCCTTCAATGCCAGAATGATTGGACAACAATTGGGGACTTTTGCATTCCGCCTCCAATGCACTGGAAGGTAATGCTCTATGACTGGACGCCAGAGATGCTGAAATTTTATTTGAATGCCTTTCAGCATACACTTCCAGACCCCAGTAACCTCGCTCGTTGGAGCTTTGAAGAGGATAGTTCTTGTCCCCTCTGTAGCAATACCCCTTGCACAGCTAGACACATTCTAGCTGGCTGCAAGGTGGCCTTAGATCAAGGACGGTATACTTACCGCCATGACAAAGTTCTCGCTGTTATTCGCCAGGTAATTAGTCTCTCAGTGGCTCGTGCCAACAAGGGTTTGACAGTATCCTCCAAACCCCCAATACAGTTTGTGCGGGATGGCTCTAAAGGCAAAAAACATTTAACTACAAAACCTTTCTCAATAATCGAGAAAGCTACAGATTGGATTCTGGAGGTTGATTCGGTCTCTAAGCAGTATAAATTCCCTGAAAGTCTCGGATGCACAGCCCTCCGTCCAGATATAACTCTTTACTCTCTATCTCGGAAGGTGGCTCTTATTGTAGAATTAACTGTTCCATGGGAATCAAATATCCCAAAAGACCACGAGTACAAATTAAATAAATACCATGATCTTGCAACCCGGGGCCTTACAAAGTAAGATCAGGCGACCTAACCATTATGCCACCGGGCCGTCACAGTTTTTTTTGTGTGCCACAGATTTAAAGTATAGAATACCGGTAAGATTCAATTATCAGCTAATTTCAGCAACTGAATATTGGTTGGAGGGATCTAAACTAATCTAATTTCATCACGTGGGGATAATCAACATTTACGATATTTTAGACGAGCAATAAAGAGTATATCATTCACTTCGTTAACGTTAATAGTAGAATTGCTAGCCGCAAGGAACACGTACTAAAAATTCATAGAGCCCGAGAGCCATCCCAGAATTCGTCAATTAGAAAATAGTACGAATTGTGGTGCTTTCTAATTTTTCGCTTTGCTAATTTTGCTTATTTCCGAGGAGCCATTAACCGAAATTGTGGCTGAAAAATTACCATTTTTCATCTGTATAATTAGGCAAATAATCCAAGTTTAATTGCCCGTATACATTATTTTAATGTAGTGCACATAGTTTCACTATTATAATTACATACGGCCGGTCGTAAATTCGTCCGGTGCGAGATCCGAGTTGAATTCTTTGAGCTTATCTGTTATTTAATCCGGCGAGATGACTTCCTGTGTATGGTTTCGGATAGAGTTGCATTAAAGCATAGGAACGAGACACATATGGGCGGTACAACGGGCGAACCCGCCACTCCAGGCTAGTATAGCGATATGTGAGCGTTCTATCAGCTGCGGGATGAGCGTAGAAGACTTTGGGACATCTTGCGGTGTCGACTACAACGGGCGAGCCCGTCACCACAGGACGTTTTAACGATTAGTCGTTCTGTCGCCCTGCAGTGAACGTAGAAGACTTTGGACAGTACAATCCTACGTCCAGCTACGTCACAACCCGTGAGAGTCCAACGCCTTACCGCGAGTGAGCCAGGAATAAACCCGGCGGGCTCGAGATACTCTCGCCCTCACTTCCAATTGTGACCAGATTTCTCCGGTCTCTCGATTGGTTCCGAGTTCGAGGTCGCTTGCGCGGTCCTCTCCCTTACGAAGCGGTGAAACGGCGTACACCGAATCTCTCGCGGACCAAGGCGTCCTTTGCCCGACTCTGAACCGGGATCGGATGGCCAATGGTCATTTCAAGAGCAGTCGCCGTAAGGTAGACAACCACCCCCGCTCTATAGGAAACAATACAGTTCCCAGACTCCCCCGACTGTTAGTCGGAGAGCACAATCGATTAGCTTGCGCCGCTCGGTGCGCAGACCCTCCAGGAGCGCCAGAGGTTTGATTCCCAGGGGAGACTGGTTGACCCAGTGTCCTACCCAGGCTCGCACCCCATGCGTGGAGGCCATCGGATGGGTGTTGACCCGTGAGTGTGACCGACCCTGAACACATGGGTCATCGTGGCCACCTCATCATGGGCCCATTAGCTCCCACTTTGGGACATATAAACCTACTGTCCAGCAATTCCACGACCCCGTCAGAGGCCAACGCCTAACGGCGAGGCACCGCGAAAGCACAGTGGGCAGCCTCGTCCCGTCTGGAATCAGCCACCAGGATACCTCCAACCTCCCGACTGGTCACGGTTCCGAAGTCACTTGCGCGACCTCTCCCTGCCGTATGTTCAGCGGTGATTCAGTTTGAAACTATCGCGGACCAAATGCATCTTTTACCCGTCTCTGAATTCAGGATCAGGTATTATAGCCGAATGGTCATTTTAAGAGTAGTTGACGACAGGTCACCATCCAACCGGGCTGCTTAGGAGACCAAAGCTCCTTCGGCAATTATTCAGATTGCACAACCGAGCTGCGTCGCCGCACGGTGCGCAAACCGTCCGCTAGCGCCGGGTAGCAATCCCACCAGGAGAAAACGATCCACCAGACGTGAGGCCTGAGACCCAGGGTGGCCATCCACATGAGGAGGCTGTTGAATTGTGAGTTGGGCCGATCCGAAAAACTAAATGGATCTTAGGGCCCAAGCTGCACAAAAACATTCGCTACCAAAGGAATGGGAGACAGCAGTACGGCACAATGCCTAGTGCAAAAGTATAGTCATAAATATAACATAGTTCGAAGCTATATAAAATGATCGATGTTGTGCGCCGTATGATCAAAATAGATAGGCGTGTGATCTACGCATAGGCACAAGTCAGGTACAACCAATGCTACACAAGAATTTGGCTGTGAGAACGCTGTCCATGCGGTGGATCGCACAAAATTTGATTGAAATTAAAAAACGGGGCATGTCACGTGCTGCAATGCCATGCTTACTACATTTAACGAAGAGGCGTCAAATTTGGCGTGGAATATAGTAACAGGAGACGAAATATGGAATTACAGATACGACCCTAAAACAAAGTAGCAATCGACCATTTGGGTTTGTCAAGTTGAGCCGAACCCATTAAAGTGGCGCGCGTACAAAATGCTTCGAAACGGAATATAGCTTCTTTTTTTAAGAAAATTGGGTATGTGGCTACTGCTGCTAAGAAAAAATATCTGCTTTTTATTTATTAATTTTACCTAATCAAAAATTCTGATAAATTCCGTTTTATCATTGAGTGGTCCTTTAACAATCAAGCACTTTTTTATTGCTTTTATATAAAATAAGCGTAAATATTAAATAGTCATTTGTTAGACAAACTACTAATATTATTGCATTCTAGAATATTCGCAATGTTATCCTTAATTATATATTTAATATACTATCTGATTTTATGTCCTATTGGTAAATGACACACTTTCTTAAAACTGATATTTACATGCATAATGATTAATTGGGAAATCTATAAAATAATCTAAATCTCATTTATCATCAGCCAGTTTATCAAATTCAAGGAATGATTCTCCAGTGCAGGTACATTGTTTGAGAGTCCGATAAAAAATACAAGGAGAAGGGTGAGGGAGGGTGGGGGGTGGGGGGTGGGGGGGGGGGGGTTGAGAATGAAACGGAAAGCAATCTTTGCAAAGCGACACATGGCCAGTTTTGAACGACAATTTTAAACTTTCGGTAATATCTCTAAAAACAAAGGCTTTAAAAGGAAGCCTGAAGATTTTCAATAATGTACTGTTTTGGGAATGAACAAGTGTAATAGTTCAAGAACAAGTGTAATAGAACAAGTTCGATAACTCCATTTTTAGAATGAATTTAGTAGGTGATGAAAAAGTTGACGTAGTCACCCAGTGGCTACTTTGGAATGACGATAAAGGCATCAACTGATTCCCCGCTGCCGATTATTTCAGAATCGATGTATTGGTGGATGTATTGGTGGTTTAATTGCCAGATCCTTACCTGATATCTCTGGACGGAAGTACAGCAGTCTCTCGAGAGGAAGTCGAATCACATCGTTAGGTTCTGAAGTCCAGAAGTCAATTTTCTTACTATTATATCATTTTATGGTATTTTTCAATCACACGTCGTATACGTGTTCTCTATATAATTAGTTTTGACAGCCGGCTATACTTTGGATGCGATAATTGGCGTATCCCCACACGGAATGTTTACGCACATATACGCCCGGCGGAATAAAACTATGTGGGATTTTTTCCCACTTTGAGGTGGAGCGCAGTGCTATGTTCACGCTTGGCTAATTCGCTTCAGTAATGTTGTCATTTTTTTCACGATTTCCACGATCAATCTTTACTTTTCAAAGTAAACGCGTTGGCGGGCCGGGACAAAAAATCGTCTGCGCGTTGCTGACGTATAAATATTGAACGCTATTGTGCGTAATTGTCTAATTAACGCAGCCATCGAAGAATCCACGCGCATTCCGTTAATTACAGTGATTACCTTCGCCAGCCACGAAACTGAGGACTTGCGCTCATTAGGCAAAGAGCTAATCCTTTTTTCTGGCTCGCGAACACGTAACTGCAAAGCGTGCAGCAATATTTGTTTATCCTTTTAATTTTATTCGGCGATAATGCTTTCGCTTCTATTTAATAAATAAATTATATTTAATTGTTCTTGTCAGTTTACTTACTGTTTGTGATATTTGTAGGTTATTCTTGCTCATAAATAACAAATTAGGTTAGTAACAATATGTATGTAGTATTGCAAGCGGATATAAAAAGCTCTTTTCTTAATTTAAATGGAATAAACGTTATTATTAAATTAAAAACTCTTTATTGAACAAGTATATTGCACAAAGGTGAGCTTATAACATAAGGCGATCTCTTACAGTCTACCATAGCTTCATTGAGGAAGTACTCAGTTAGTTCAAACACGTCTTTGTGTCTGTGTGTATTTCACAGACACACAGTCAGACGCCTAAACGCCAAAGCGCCCAAATCCTCCACAATAGCGCCCAAAACGCTTAATCCGATTGAGCTAAAATTTGGCGTCCAGGCTTCATTTGGTCATGGCAAGAGTTGTGGTCGAGCTCAGTCCAACAGTCAGAGCGCCGCCGCGCTCTAGTCTTTTGCAATTTTGAAATATTGGACTAATATACTTGAAATTTGTTATCCAGATGCCTTGCTTGGCCGAAATCACATTGAATTTTCGCCGGTCCGTATAATTGCGTAAACGATTGAAACGAACGTGTTTGAACTCGCTCGTTGCCGACTATCCCTTTTAATCAGGTCAACCTTCTATCCCAAGGGACATCCCGCTCAAAATACTTTCAAGTCTTTGGGTACTTGCTGGGAAAGTTTGGGGTGACATAACCGTTTTTTTTAATATTTCGGTTCAAATCTTAGGCGTTCAATCTTACAGCATTATACATAGGTGACTAAATGCAACTGCCGAATTTAAGTAAGTATATATCTGAAAATTACATAAAATACAGTTTTAAGAGTTAGGACGTCTTGCAAAGCCTGAACATAGCATTATATTTCATGTAGTTATAATAAATACCATGTACTTTAAATGGTGTTCCCTAACTTTACCTCGACCTTGCATAGCCTAAGATTTATTTGACCATTCATTCGGCTGTCAACGGTCAATTTAGTTCAATTTAGGTAGCGTACAGGGATATATTGGGAATAGTTTCATTCAACCACTTTCAATCAAATAGTTGTTGATTAATTGAACGTTTTGTGTAAAATTTACAACAGTTAGTTTAGAAACATTATGGTAAATCCTGTTTTTGACATTTTAGTCGACTTTTTTTATTCTTTTAGACAATTCAAATCATTTTGAACTTCCCGCAATCAGATCTATTACCACGGACAATTAAGATGCAATCTCTGTATACCATATAGGTTTTGAGAAGAGTAGTAGTAGTAGTAATAGTAAACGGAGTGGGGGCTTGTTTCCAGCCCTTGATGTCACCTGGATCGATAAGATATTTTGTAACTACCCACTTTGTGGTTGGGTCAGTGGTCTGCTAGTAGCCCGGTAATGCTTACCAGTCCATGTAGATCACTGACCTTCAAGTTGGGCAGATTGCTGGGTTTGAGAAAGGCTCGTCCCAGTAATTGTGTCTTTCTGCGGTGGGACCTGGACAGCGACAAACGATGTGTATTCTGTCTTCAGGTTCTTCGCCACAAATTCGGCATTCCTTGCTCTCGGTCAAGCCAAGGTTGCATGGAAGAGTAAAACTACACACAAAAAAATATCGACTTTCTGACGATGGAAAATAATTCAGAAAATATAATGCGAACAATCACGTCTTAATGAGGTATATTTGAGTCGATTTGAAGATCTTACTTACTCGATCGGTCACGCCCTGGAAGTTCGGTAGACATATTCACGATCTGCTCGTTTTCTGAGTTTCGTCTGTATTAGATCGTGTGGAATATGCACTCCCACAATACACGCAGACGTGATGACGTTATCCTGCCTAAAGTACGCCTTACGCAGACACAAAAGTCCTTTGGATATTTGAGCTATAAGCTCTTTAACCAGCTACCACTCTCCACAAGAAGAATGGAAACAAAGGCGTTTAAAAGATTTATTAAACAAAAGCTACAATCCACACATGCTTTCTATAAGCTGGGTGATTTCTTTGAGCATGCCAATTCTTTCAAATGGGAATAACATTAATATGTAACTTTCAGGTACCTCATTTTAGTTCTTATTGTTTAATAATAATATTATGAATTTAATATTTAATATGTAGATTACAATGTGTAATGTAACATACCTGATCATATACATACGTTGTTTTTTCCAATTTCGTTTTGATACTTCCTATTGTGTGATTATTTTTTGTATAAAGTGCTTGATGACTATTAATATTCTCATAATAATTATCTATTTTATATGTATACTCATGTACATGGATTCATCTCTATTTTTTTTTAATTTTATTTTTCTGCCGTGTAAAGCCGACTTTAGTCAACATTATTGTCGAATTAATATATATGCTTTAATCGTTTTATATCTACATTTAAACTGACGAATTCTAATATGCGATAATTAGCTTTAATTCATAAATCATGCTTTTATTGTATATTCTGAATGAATAAATTGAATACTGAATACTGAATACTGTGCGTGTGAAATGATATTTTACATATACATTTTTGCTAAGAACATGAGTGACTTATTCAATCTACTGACCTGGCCAATATTTTCATAGTTTTTGACTATTGAATAGGATAAAGGTTGGTAATTCGGTGGCTAGGATCGTTGCATTTGAGTGAGAATGAACGAATTCAACGAGCCTAATCACAAAATGGTTCTATATATTACACCGCGGTCTCGCGGGGTAATATATAGAACCATTTCAAACAAATTATCACTGTATTACCGATATCACCGAATTACCAACCTTTACCCTATTGGTGAAATTTAAAAATGCAGCGGTTCGATATAGCAGCCGATTACGTCAATAGAAGCACAGTGTAATTATAACTACCAGGGTGTCAACGCTTTTGATCTATTGAAAATGCCGCCGTCGAGTCAGGGTTGTTACTTTTTTGCGAGCGGTAGGTATTATTACTATTTGTAATCAGCTTCGATAGTGTAAACCAGACGTGAGCTCGTCTTTTTCGCCACCTTATGATTGCCCTATAATTCCATCAGGTCTACTAAACGCTCTCGTCCACGGATGCTCTCGTCATAGATGAGACATAAATAACATAATGAATGACTACGTTGGTTTTGTTTTTTAATAATTTCTCAGCTGCTCTCAATGGACAACGCCATACGATTGAATTACAATATAAAATAATCACTATCACCACTATATTATTACGAAAGAGTTTGTTTTTAAATTACACTTTCACTTTTGTCCCTTTAAAAGTTGGTTCACTTTGAAAGAATTTAAATTGACGAAAACAATCAGTTGTGTCACCCCAATACTTTTCCGGCAAGTAGCCAAGGGCTGATTTCATATAGATATTAATTTCATAAATAACATCGATGGGCGCCTTCACTCGGCCGTCGAACGAACCCGGTTGGGTTGCATTGCGACACCTCAGGCGGTGCGGATTGTTTCTTTTTTAATTTTATTTAAAATGTATGTCGGAATTTAAATAATATCAATGTAGCTTCTGTATGAGATCTTTCAATCAAAAAATGCACGAATTTGGCCCAACAAGGCATCTGTGTACCTACCAAACGTCAAGTCTCTTAGTCCAATATTTCGAGATTGATGTATGACTAGTTTGCCCCCTGATGAATCGTTTTCAAATCTTGCAATGACCAACTGATACCTGCATACGAATTTCAGCTCAATCGGATTAAGCGTTTGGGCGATATCACGAAGGAATACACACAGACACACAGACAGACACTGAGACAGACTTTCTTCCAGAAATGGTCTTAATCGTCTCATGGGGGGCTCAAAATAAATAATGCCGTCTTCATTTCGAAAAAAAAAAATCGCGTTCACAATAAATTCTCTCCTTGTCAGTTGGTTGGTAGGTCGCAAAAGTGGAATCAGTTAAAAATACTTCTGGAAAAAGATAATACAAATATTTACGTCCTAATGAGCTTATTAGAATAGAGAATTAGATTTTAACAAAAGTTAACTTACAAAGAATATAAACTGAAAAGAATCGGTTAATTTTCAATACGAATATGTAACATATATGTATAAGCAAAACCCTTCCTTCTATTTACATTCCCCTATTGTACCTATACATTTAAATTTAGAAATGCTTTTATTTTGCTTTTCCTTTTTTCCTTTTTTCTTAAAAAAAAGGTTATAAATGGTGCTTTATATTATTTGCTAATTTGAAATGTATTATTGGCTATATTAATGTTAATTTATAAAATGTTTTTTTTTTATATAATGAATATGCTGTATACATTTAGCTAATAAAATATATATATATATAAAAAAAGGAAAAAAAAGAAAGGCATATAAAGAACAGCCCTGTCTAGCTGGTAGAAGTGAGAAGTACTAAGCAACCTAAATAATGACTTACGCAGGCGAGCTAATTAAAATAATTTAAATATTATGTAATATAAATACTATAACGGAGAAATTAAAAACTAAATTAGTATAAAATAGCATAAATAGGTAAAAGCATTAGCATAACTATAACAAGTAAAAATTCTATTACACTAAATTAGCATTAACATCACTATGTAGAATAATTAGGGTAAACCAAGCTAATTAAGATAAGTTAGGTTATGTTAGGGCATAAGTATAGATACCTAGTATGAATCATTTTATTAGTGTAATCATTGTTACTGTAATTGTTAACAAAGTAAGTATACCAAGATGATTAGTATAGGTTGGGTTAGATTAGGAAGTAGGTATATTAATTTAGTGGAAAAGCATTTATTTACTATAAATATTTATAAGTGTATATTCAGCTAGTTATGATAGGAGATATAGGTTAGTTTAGGTTAGGTTAGGAAGTTAATACACCTACTTAAAGTAAAAAGTTATAATAGTTAATAAAAGTATAATAGGTAATAGATAATATAAGTCAGATATGAAAACATTATTGTTAGTTACCCACTGAAAAGGCACTAGTCTTAGTGGGGAACTGTGACATGTAATTTGTATCTTTTTTTATGAATAAAGACTACTACCAAAAAGTGCTCCTAGGTTATCCGTTACACGCAAGTCACGAGCAATTTGTGAGGCCCTATCGTCCCCGATGCTATCGACACCCAGTGCTGTCGGTTTTAAGCCGCGTTGTTTATGGCAGTGTCAACGCTGGGAGCAGATGTCTTGTGTCCTCCTGGGCCGGTCTTCGGGGCCAACAGTCGGCTAATATAGTATGTAGCCGTGACTGCAACCGACAGCCGGAACAGGTGCCTTGCAATGACCGCTCTCAGGCGGTGTTTATCAAGATTAGATATGGCCTTAACGAATGTTGCACCTCGGCTAACGGATGAGCGGCTTCCCTTTTAATCCGATCAAAACTTTTTAGAAATAATTAAAAATGGCTCATTGGCAAAATGTCAAGACTGACTTCGAATACCTAACTGGTTTGCTAAACTTACGACAAGGTTGAAAATATAGATATTGTTTTTAGGTTTTTTTTTAATTTTAAACTTTACCCTATTTATATTTACCTACTGGGCACGATTGCGTTTCTTCGTGAACCAAAATCAGATATAAGTTCTTGTGAACGAGAGGGAGCAATACGTTAGAGCGGAATGTCAAATCAACGGTTGTCACTTTTCCGTATTAAAACTACCCACTGAAGATAAAGCAGTTTATTCTAAGACCGCATGAAATGTGTTCAAAGTTATTCGGATGGCTATACGTATTACAGGTCGTTTTGGTGCGGGAAAATTGAACTCGCTTGGTTTAATTAGGTTTCAATTTTAGTTCACAAAGAAACGCAAATTGCTTTACATTTTTTTTAAATATTTTTTTAATACCTTAAAGGAAAGGATTCGTCAGGATTACATCACCCCACTAGGTATACGCCTGTGTTGGTTTGTTGGATAGAAAGTGCTGTGGTATTTGATGAGCTTTTGCGCCTTGAGTGCTGTCCTTTTCACGTCTCATAAGGAACAATACATATATGCACAGGATATAATGTAACATAATATAACATAACATAATATCGTATAATATAACATAACATATAATATAATATAAATAATATGTACGAAAGTATAGCATAACATTTCTTTTTTTATCTATACTAATAATATACTCAATAGCTCATCTATAGATACAGGCCTTAGTTGACCTAGTTAGATGAGTTTTAGGCAGGTTCAAACACGATGTGACGGTTTCCCTGAACTGTTTATGTTTGATTCTTGAACTTGTTTGGTATAATTAGTCGTAACCATTGTAATAAGTACCTATAAATTAAAAATAAATAAAATAAAGAAGTAATTTTTGTAAGTTTATATGTTTGTAACTTTGTACGTTTATATGTAGGTCTCCGAAACTACTAATATGTTTTTTTAAATTCTTCTGCTAATAAAAAGCTTCATTATCGATGAGTGGTAAAGTTTATATTTTATTGTGATAAATATTGGTTTTCAATAGGAAATCACGATATTTGTAAATCAAGTCGGAAAAATTTTTTGAGTCAGAGCTAATGAGTTGCTTTATCGGCGTACGCTAAAGGAACGGTTTAATATATCTAAAAATAATATATATATAAAAATATCGGTCTTAAAGAGATCGATAAATAGTCGACTACAACTCTAACTTTTATATTTAAGCTACAATAACTGCTTTTATATCTTAAAAAGTAAAAAAAATAAGTAGGCAGTGTTTGTTGAGGACATTAGCAATAAAATATGAATCATTAAAATGTATTATATATTTTATTATCACGGGTGTTAAATAGAGATAAGATTAGCCATTTACTATAAGAATTTAGGTGGTATAGTTATAGAGATATCATGAAATTAGTAACGCGCGGCGAGGAACAAGACAGGTAGCATGCATCTGAGGTGGGACGTCTTGCACTATAATATCTAAAGGTAGCGTCTAAAAAGGCAATAAAAACGTCACCCGTATACTTAAAATAACCAATCGTTTCGAAACTTTACGCTAAGCGAGGCCGCGGGCAACAGCTAGTCATATAATACATTTGTTTTATCGTACTGTATATATCCATTTACACGACTTACTCGAATAAAGGGACGGAGAGAGTTAGGTTTATCGACAATAGATCCAATTGAATGGAACTTGACTGGAATATATGCAGAAATAAAAAAATACATAGGCATGCTTATTGAAAAAAAAACAATAATAAAAATAGTAATAAAAAACTCTACAAGCTACAAAGTACAAATATTACACATTTAAGGCGGACTTATCACGCTAGGGCATGCTATTTCATTCAACCATATTGTCGCCTCGTACAGTCAACACGGCCCTGTGGTATAATGGATAGGTCGCCTGATCTGACACTGTAAGGTCCCGGGTTCGATTCTCGGCTAGGTTACTATTTTCCGTTGGGATCAGATTAAAGGAATTGCATTTTGAATGCTGTCGATTGAATGCAATAAAAAGATACACAAGTACAAACACGCAGACATAGGTACATATAAACACGTCATAGCAGGATTGGTTGTAAGAGATTTTCATATGACAATAAACCCGCCCATTGTGAAGCTTCACAATAAGGATTAGAAACAAACCAACAAATATGTTGTCGCTGTGAGAAATTATTTCTATATATTTTTTTCAAATTGTGAATTACAATTATAACGCTTCCTATATTATAAATAGGATTAAAAAGAATTTACCGCGTGAAATTTGTAGCACCCGATGTTTCAGTGACGTTGCAGCCGCCGTTATCTAGGGTAGACCGTCTACCCTAGACAACGGCAGCTGCGACGTCACCGAAACGTCGGGTGCTACAAATTTCACGCGATAAATTCGTTTCTATCCTATTTAAAATTCCAAACATCCGCGATAGTCTTCGATTTCATGCTACATATATTATTTTAAAATAAGTAATTCAAAATCTCCCTTTCGGAATATTTAAAGAATTTAACACGTTGAAATATGCAGAGTGAATGGACATTTGGTCAAACGCAAGTTCAGTAGAAGAAAGCATGCATAAGGTGATGTTCGGCGATGAATATAGAACTAATATGAAAAATGTATTCTTTTTCAATAGTTCAATTACTTAAATAAATAGGAATAAAATAATTTTCGAAAAAAAAATCTTAAAATGGTTGTAGGTATACAAAGTCTGCCTAACTAGGGGCCGTACTCGACTATATTTGTTGTAATTTTTGAATTTTAAATTAAGCGCACATTTATCAAAGGAAAAAATATAATAAAATGATTCTAAGAGCTCTAATAAATAATTAATATGTATATCAAGAGATATTTCCATCTGAGTATCTGAATAATGTGTAATGATACTTAATACTTCATAATCATGTTGGGAAAAATAATAATGAAATCAAAAAATGACCAGTAAAAATATTATTAATATAATAATATTAATAATTGTAAAATACAATAAAATTACTTCTCATTATCTTATAAATAGAATAAAAACGATTTCGATTTCATATTCTCATTATCTTAATCAACCATCTAATGGTTTACCATTGGTTCTGAGTTTCTTTACTAGTAACTACTATATATGTATATTTTTAAGGCTGCGACAGGCATGCTCTTTTATATTTTTTATTCCAAAATTCCTCCTTTTCGTACCATTATTCTGCGAAAAAAAATCATTACACTTTGTATTAAAGTCTCCCATCAGCATTGATATGATGAACGGGCGCCGCTATAGCCGCTGAACCTAAGCGCGGGTCGCCCGGCCGGAGTTTAGATAGGTTTTATGATTACGACTGACTATTACTGCTGGAAGAAAGTCCCTTCCACTTGCCTCATTGTCTCGACATGGCAATTTTATGGCTCTGTTAAAATAATCGAGCGCAAAAATCTCGGGTCTGTTCGTCGCGGTTCATGGTCGCGCTCTTTCGGCCCGCCCGACAAAGTGCACTCTGCCTCGTGGGAGAAAAAGCTGTGCCTAATGAAAAACGCGACGAAGAGTAATATCGGTGACACTTGCAGAAGGCTGCCGTGCCAAAAACTCATATTTTTTTTATTTTTTTATTTTATTATCATAACTGTTTTCATTTAAAAATAACGTATGGTGCTGTAATGTTCTGTAATGTTAGAAGAACTTACAAACTGATGTACAATATGTATATGTGAATATACAATAGCGGTTTGTCGATTATATAGTACCATAAATTAGGATAAGCCTGTGTCACCAAACTAAGTCGAAGCTTGTCTATCCTATTCATTATATAATGTAGATGTCCATCAAAATACACTTAAACAATAACGCATAATGTAAGTACCTACTACACATTTTATGCATTTAAATATATAATAATTCAGTATTTACAGATACCGATGAATGGGTCTAAACTCTAAATGGTACATATGACTTACGATAATTATATATATATATATATATATATATATATATATATATATATATATATATATATATATATATATATATATATATATATATATATATATATATATATATATATATATATATATATATATATATATATATATATATATATATATATATATATATATATATATATATATATATATATATATATATATATATATATATATATATATATATATATATATATATATATATATATATATATATATATATATATATATATATATATATATATATATATATATATATTTGATAGTTTTGTGTATATATTCTTTTTAGAATTGATCAATAAGATGATTATAAAGTAAATAATTATAAAAGCCACTTACATCGTGACGAAGGATTCCCTTGATCGGATTCGGGAATGCTTTAGGTGTTAACGAGAATGATGAATGCCTCTCACTTGCGGAAAGAGGAGTAGGTTTAAGTTGGGCCCATTTTTCAACTAGTAAACGCTCACCCTTCATCCAATTATCTCAAAAATTAAGCTACAATCCTTCTTTATACGTAAACTCACTCAATTTCCTATTATTTCAAGGGAAATAACAAGACAAGACGAGCTACTTGACAGATGGAAGAATTTAAAATTTCGAATTTCGTTTTTTTATTTTCTAAAGGTGCGATATAAAGAAGCTGCGATCAATATTCAGCTGAAAACTTAAAACTAAAAGCGTGACATGCCCTCATATCAATGAAAGGAAGCAGTCAGCTCTTTCCATTGATATTGTAAATAATCCATTTAGGTTAAAGGTAATCTTTCCAACTAATAGGAATATAGACTTAACCAATAAAGACAGTCCACCGATGAGCCCGTCAGAGTCCAGCAGCTTACCGGGAAGCACTGGAAAGTGAATACAGCGGGCCGACCTCACGCCCTCCATACCAGATTTGGCCGGATTTTTCCGTCTGGTAGCATATTTTAGTCGCTTGCGCGGCCACTACCCGATGTTAGAATAAATGTTATTAACATTATTAAGTCTAAATACAAACACATACATTCATTCACACATATACTTATTTAGAGTACCGATTAATAACAATTACAATATGATTATGAAAATGATAAAATAATGCAAACCATATCAATACATATTTTAAGAAATATGTTTACTCATAATACAGGAAAAAAATAAAAAAACTAATAAACGTTTAGAACAGTGCCAAGTGTTAGTTACCTATTTTTATAATCGGGGTTTCTACTTATTTATTCCGTTGTTATAGTGCCATTTTCCTAGGAACACTGCAAAAACTTTCCTAGTAAAGATTTTAAATTATCAGGCTGACTCGGGATATAAAAGTGGGAGAGTATGCGTATTGCTTGGAGCTTCCGTATTGATTACTTTCTCTAGCATTAATTTATTTAAAACTCCTTGTGGGGGTTTCCAATTGAACTCCAGCATGTTTCTCAATATCGATCTGTATATCAATCGCTGAACCACTTCAGGTTGTCGATCACGTACCGAGCATTGCGAATTATGAACCCGCGAGCACCTGCACGTGGCTATGATACCTAAGCGAGTTTGTGTTTGTCACTCGACTCGAGTTTGTCACTCCCATCACACAACGGGGTTTGGTCGGGCCCAATGTTTTTTTCTTAACTCAAAGCGAATTAGGTGTGTACAGGATAAAACTATCATCTAAATAACTCTTGCCAACGAGATTACTGATATCTGGAAGTGTGTAGCATTTAATTATGCTGGAAGTTATTTAAATAAAATGTCAGCATGAAATATACAAGATAGCTTTTTTCTTGTAAGAATTATTTTCGAATATCTGACATACAATTATATTAAGATAGCTTTTGCCAAACTTAAATGTGGGCGACATACGATGAATATATATATATATATATGTACATTAACCTACGCAGCATTTTTTGTGATCGATATACTCCTCAGTATATTGGATGAGTGTTAGTGAAAGTAGCATAGTGCAACTTTCATGTAAATCTGCCTAAGAATGAAAACCTGAATATGATAATCCTCGTATAATATTAGAATTATTCATGAATCGTTTTGAATAAATGTTTTGCTCTTATTACTTACCTATTTATCAATAATTTCCTATTACATCAGTATATAATATCCTCTCTGTGCCAGAATTACGAATTTACAATTAAAGTTTTGCGTAGCTTCTATTCTGTGGCTATCATAATTCGATTCAATTCTTTATTTAGGAAATTACACGGTATTACAGTGAATAATTACATTGAAAAATATTACATTGATTAATAAAATGGACAACCGGTTACGGATTTAAAAAAAAATACGTCGAACTACTTAATAATGTACTAATATTATAAATAGGATAAAAAACGAATTTACCTCGTGTAGTTTGTGACACTCTTCTTACAAATTTCACGCGGCAAATTTTTATTATTTATAATATCATTTAACCGCGATAGTCTACGATTTCAATAAACTAAAATACCTAAAACTTTAATAGTACTTAAGAGTATATAGGGTGTGTGTGTGTGTGAAAGTACTGAGTGTATGGGTGTGAAGTGCGAGCGCCAGCATTAGTGCGAGGGTTAGGTATCTAGAATATCCGACATATTGTGTAATAGTGCTTGTGTAAATATTGTGTTTTGTTTATAACCTGATATAGAATAATGATCTCTGTCATAAAAGTTTAATGTAATAGTAATAATATTAAGTAAAATAGCTAAAACGAATAGGCAATTTATTGTATTGGTTAGGTTTTGATTTACGGAGTATTTATAAGTGCTTATGGAATTATTAAAAATGTCAATTATATAATGAGTATTATATAGCTCACAGAAGCGTGTGATTAATCCGTTTCTGTATGCATTCTTTTTTAAACGTGGCAATGGAAAACGTCAAATTGACGCGTGTTTTACATTATTCATGGATGTTTTTAGAGGCTTCTTTAAAGTCATCCTCTTCATCGACCACGAATGTCGAATCTTGATACACTTTGTGCATTGTCAACCTTTTGTGACCTAAATATTCTGTTTATAGCCATTGTTACGCATTTGAAATACCGCTACTGTGTCACAAAATTGGAAACTAACGTGCTATCGTGTGCGTCTATCTTTATTATAATATTTTTAGAACCGTTTTTTAATAATTACGGGGAGTAATGTTACTGTGTTCGCAGATCGCTTACAGGAAACTCGTCACAATATCGCATTTAGTATTTATTTTATTTGCCCCTTAATTCACATAATAAATTTTCTTATAATTAGTTACTCGTACATAAAAATACAGATTTTAGACCCTTGAAATTTAGTAATGAGTGCGGCTTAGACGGGATTTTATCACTTTACTAGGCAGGGCCTGTTTTGAGGTGATATTTTATATGTTGTTCATCTGTCGGATACATATAGAATATTGCTGCAATATTGGATAATTATGTTTGAGAATGTGGGATACATGTTATAAGTATAAAATATTTCACAATAACTTTAGGTATTAAATGGTGAAATATATATGGGAGATATATTAATATATTTCGTGCGCCGATGCCGCCCCCACCACCGTTATAATCTACGAAGTAACAGCAGCAGTTTGCCGCCTACCCGCAGATGACGATTGGCAGCACTTTAGTCTATCTGGAGAACGTCGGTTGCAACATCGCCGAAACGTCGGGGGTTATAAACTTCACGCGGTAAATTCGTGTTTATCTTATTTACTCTTTTAATGTCAAATAACCGCGATAGCCTTCGGTTTTATATATTATAGTAATTATACATTTATCGAAATAATAAAAATAATATCTATGTATGTACCTATTTTATTTAACAACACTGGTTACTAAACACTCTCAGTTCCTTCTCGTCGAGTTTACCAACCAGTATATCACCAGTATTTTAATTAGTTGCATGTATAGTTAAGGTATAGGTATAGTAACAGGTATATTTAATAATGGATTTCATTTAATGACATGGTGTTAATTTTGTCGTTATATTTTTTTACTGACCCTGGATTGACCTCTGTGGTCCATTTAATTCCATTATTAAGCTGACCTAATTTTCAGCCCTCAATTAACCCCTTGAGTATGATACGACCAAATCTGGTTCTGAAACAATTATCCGTTGAGTATGATACGACCAGATCTGGTTCCGCGTTTTTTTCACTTCTTTGACGTTCTCATATTTATTCATAATTATCTAATTGTTTTACAAAATGATATTTCAATATTCTATATTCGAAATTTCAATGCAATCATTGTGCAGTTGTTCTTTTTATGATTGGTGTAGTAGTTTCGTAGTTATAGTACTTTAAGGTCGATGTCGCCGAAAATCCTGCAAAAGAGACAGATGCATCCATGAAAATACCCATTTACTCCAAGGGTTAAGGTCCTAATAATATAATAATGATATTAGAAATTAGCTTCGGATACGATTTTGAACACCGCTGTATAATATCACTTAAACCGTATCGAGATATCAAAGTAGATAAAACCAGATCGTAGGGAGTGTAATAAATGTGATATCATCGCAGCCAAGAGTGAAAAACCTTCGCGGTTCAGACGATCGGCCAGCGCTTCTCAATTTTTTTTATTGCTAAGCCGCGTAGGAAATTTAACTAAACAAAGCCCATAAAAAACAGGACGTCTCTCATTCTAGACGGATTGGACGAATTCGATGCAGTTTTCACCGCTCGTTAGAGCGAATTTCGAGGACGGCTTATGCGTAATGCCATCAATTGGTCCAATTGCATTTCTTCGGCGGTTTAATATAAAATAAAAAAATGCATTAAATTTATTACAAAATTCGTAACAAAAATTTTAAGTAACATTGGTATTGCTATTGATCTGTCAGATTTTGGTGCTACCGTGTTTAATGCATTTTGTATTAAGTTTATTTCATTTTTGTAGATACGCTATTCCGTTTCTCAAAATTTGACAGTTGTCCGAATAAAAACCGGCTTGAACTTGACCATTTTAAAACGCGCGTTTTCGGTGCGACTTGGGTCGGTGCGAGTGGGTGACGGTGCGAGTGGGTGACGCTTGTGTTTTTACGTACGAATTTGCCGTTTTTGCTGTTACTGCTGAAATGTTCCCGTATGTTGGGATATTACGAAGGAGATCGTCCCAATACAGAGAAATTTTATAAAACAGCCACTGGGAATTGATATACTTATTGAAATAGTGCCATATTAAAACAAAAAATATTCTACCGAATAAAGTAAGCAATAACTTGGTTCTTATTCTTTGATTAATTTATGCAAATTTTTGTAAATAACCTTGCAAAACCAAGGCTGCAAAACAAACAAACAAAATAACCCTTCAAAAACAACCTTACAAACCCTTATAATGATTTTTTTTCTTTATGTTTCTACCAAGTAATATATTTTTGGACGTTGCATATAATATGTACCTACTTGCATACAATATTGTAAGCTCTAGTTAATATTTGATTGTTTTTTTGTAAAATCTTTTTAAAGATATCGTTTATAGGATAATGCTTTGATGAAAAATAATAATAAAAGCCACTCACATAGCTGGAAGGTTTTCCCGGACTGGATTGGGAAATGCTTATTGTTAAAACGAGATGTATTTTTGGAAGAGCACCACTTTCGACGGTACAATGTAGGTTTATTGGGATCCCTTTATCACTAGCGAATGCTCGCGCTTCATCCACTTTCTTTTCCACCACCTTCTTTTGCAAAATAAAATAATATGTCTTCATTAAAGACAAATTAAAGCATAAACAATGAAAAATCACAATTATTGAATCGTCTCTTTTGAAACAAATTTTCCATCCGTCATCCTGTATTTGAGAGACTATTAAATAATTGTAATTTTTTCATTGTTTTTGCTTTAATTTGTCTTTAATGAAGACATATTATTATCGTGAATATTAACGTGAATATAGTCAGAATATTAACTGTCGTGATTGTTGTGAATATACAAATTAATTTTAGTAATTTGTAATTGGTTTGAAAATAATAGATATATGTAAACTAACCTAAAAATGAAAATTGCCGATCAAATGAAGAGCTCAATGTCTCTAGCAATAATGTGAGTCATGACAATATATAGTCGTATACTAAAAATATTAAAATTTAAATTAATGTTCAAATCTAGTAATATAGCCGTAGTCGACAAAAATAAAAGTTACGCTTTTGGCAAAGTTAATTATCAGATATTTTCCATTATTTTTTATTGGTATGCTCTTGGAATATGATGAATTGGAAGTCATATACTTGATTCTTGACTAAGCCAATAAATAAGATTTTTTTGAATTGGTTCTCTCCAAGTCTTCTGATATGCGTTGGAACCTGTTATAATAACACAATGTTGTGTTGAAAGTGTTGCGCAACTTGCTAAGCCAGTACCGATTGAGATGAAGGTCAAATTTATTTCTGGTATTGTGTTAATGAAAATAGATATTCGCCGGGACCTCCGATATATGCTTACGAGCGAATATAAAATTTTGGTGGATATAGAACGAGTACATCGGCATGATTCCCGACTCGATGAAAAACGGCTTACACGAAATTCTTGGAGAAGTTATGCGTACAACTTTTTTTCAAAGCTAAAAATCCTCATCGAATTAGCTGCCATTTCCCAGAACATTAGGCCATATGCCCTCAAAGTTACGTGGAGCCCATTGTTGTTCCGATGTTGTTAAATTAGTTTAATTTTATCTGTAAGATAGCAACGGAATAAGTTCGCTCATTTGTTTGATCAAATAAAGCATTTTGTTATTATTATTATTATTTCTATCACCTTTATAACTTGAAAAAAATATTGTATATAGCATTTTGTTTTTAAAACGTTGCAGTCGCTAATAATATGCATATTAAATATCTAAGATTTCATCCGTAGTTTGAGAAGCAGTGAAGATTCACCCTCAAGCGTCTTACATCGTTCCGAGCGATGCACCGTCCGTGAAGCTCCGTCGGTGGACTCGGTTCGTTTTTTTTCGTTGTTATTATTTTTACGATCATTTATTTTTAATTTGTACGCATACGGTAGTTTGGTGAGGTAAGGTGTACGGGGCGCGCGGTCTCAACGGCCGCGGCGACCGCTATCGGCGACGCTTGCACCTTGCGCGCGGCGGGCGATCGCACCTTGCGCCCTGCGCGCGACGCGCCCGGCACGTTGCGCGGCGCGGACGCGCACGGGGACACCGCACCGCACCGTCACGGACGCTAGGGGTGTCTCTGTCTCCTTACTGTCACACTCGGCTATCTTAGATCGATAATAACAGTAACTGTCTTTAGATCTAAGGAAATCTGCCGGACCCGATAACCATCTTCCTACTTTTATTTTAAGTTGTGCAAGTAGTCTATCTGTTCCACTCACACTTCTTTAGATCTCTCAGTGAAGGCATTGTCCCTAGCATATGGAAATCCGCTTTTATACCGCCTATTCATAAGAAAGGTCCAAAGGATTCAGTGGAAAACTATCGACCTATCTCGAAGTTGTGCGTATTTGCAAAAGTTCTGGAATGGTTAGTTTATAACCAGGTATATTCAGCTCTGAGGCAAACACTCTCTGAACATCAGCATGGCTTCCTTAAGGGTAAATCCACTACCTCAAATATTCTTCTATGTAGTGATTATCTAATGGAAAACATGTCTCAACCTGCACAAATAGATATCGTCTACACAGATTATATATATCGTCTAGACAGAATAGACCACTCAATTCTATTGCGTAAGTGTGCTGGAATAAGGGGTAATCTATTTAGATGGTTCTCCTCCTACGTTCAGAATAGATCACTAACGGTAGCACTCAATAGCTACTCATCCTCGGCCTTTTTAATACCGTCAGGAGTCCCTCAAGGGTCCTTACTAGGACCACTACTTTTTATTATTTTTATTAAGGACATCTCTACCAGTTTTCACTACTCCAAAATCGTACTTTATGCAGATGATATTAAGATCATAAGCCCTATCAAGACGCCGAATGATTCTGTTAAACTTCAAGAAGATCTAGATTAGGTCCAAACCTATTGTCTCTTAAACACATTAGACCTTAATGTATCTAAGTGTTATATTTGCTCCTTCACACGTAAGCCTAAACCGTCTTTATATAACCACAAACTTCAAAATAGCACCTTGGCTAGAGTTTCCTTCATTAAAAATTTAGGTGTGACTTTTGATTCTAAGCTGCTTTTTAATGAACATATTGATGATATTATCAAGAGAGCATCTAAAGCACTAGGTTTTTATTATTAGAATGTCAGCAGAATTTGAAATAGTTAAAACCTTCAAAATACTATACTATGCATTTGTTCGAAGTCATCTCGAATATGCGTCTCAGGTTTGGAACTCATCTTACAATACCTATATAACTCGCATAAAGGGCATTCAAAAACGTTTCCTAGGGTAGGTACTTGCAATTCAGAATTAAATCATACATTCCTAGCTATTAAATGCGTTGTAAGAAATATTCTCCCACTATCCAAAAGGAGCATAGCGGACCTGTCCTATCTTCTAAACATTGCAAACGGAAAGGTTGATTGTCCCGAGTTGCTTGGACGTTTGGGCTTACGTACCCCTGCTGCGCGTCTCAGGCATCCCAACCTGCTTTACGACTGCAAAAACGAATTATAAGAATAATTCTTATGTCATACGAGCGAGTAGATGTTTTAATGTATTGGCGCGAGAAGTTGATATTAACTTATTCAATACCTCTTCTCGAAAATTAAAACTTATAATAAACAATATGTCCTTTTCTTCTTAGCATTATTAGCATCTATCTACAGTTATATTTGTTTATTTATTCACTTCTAATAACTTTTTATTATGTGTGAAAATGTTTAATTGTCCTTCAATACTTATTTCTCAATGTGTACCTATATATGATTAGCTAGCTGTAAGTTTTCCTAAGAAATTAAAATAAAATAAACTCTTCTAATGCCGACCGATATGAGTTGTTTCCGCAAATGATTTGAGAAGAAGAGTGCTTCATAATTTTTGACATATATTTTTATATTTTCAAAACGGACCAGCTGGTAGAAATCTCTATTGTTTGTATAGTCAACTTGTTTTTTCATGATTTACCTATGTCGTATAATTATTTTTTCTACAGATTGGCTATTTTATTAAATTTGAAAAATAATAAATATTTTTTTTTTTTATAAAATGTAAGATTTTATGAAAATAATTTGATATGCTAAGTATGAAAGAAAACTAGAGATAGTCAAAATATAAAATCAAAGAGCCAGTTATAAAATAATCAATATAGAATTATTACAAATATAAAATTACAACAATAAAAATGGTGCTATAGAAATACTCAAGATCAATTTTAATATAATAACCTTTTCAAATTGTCAAACTGATTGGGATTTAGTGATATAAATAGTCAAAAACATGGTAATAAAGATAATCATGAAAGATTAGAAAATTCAAAACTTGCAAAGTCTTTAATAGAATAAATTGGGTTCTTAATAAGAACATGAGGAGGGCACCGTTGCGCTGGGTGGCGGTTAAAATCACTAAGCACTAGTTGCTCCAACATTGATAAAAGCTACAATAAGTACAAAATCGGCAAAAAAATGTGTCTCCATGTCATTTAAACGGCAAGTTTACCGGTAACATTTACTGCAGCGTGATGGTACGTAAAAGTAAATATCAGCTGTCTTAGCTGGCAGTTCGTTGCATTTCTTTAGTGAATTTTTCACTCGGCTATGTTGTATTTCCGAAAATATGGAATTAAACATGCTTATTATGAAGTATTTGCGCTTGTGACGAAGTTGTGCTTATTTTGGAGTATTTGGCAAACAAAAGGAGAAAACTAAATATTCGGAGGTGTAGAGATCAGCATCGCATATTTCAATTTTCGTTTTCGAATATCGGGGAAGATGGCCAGATAACTCGTTTATCTTTAGAGTTCCAATTTAGTTTTCGGCAGATAAAAATGAATCAAAATAAAGGTACATGCCTGGTTGACCGCTTTAATTTAGCAAACCTACATCACAAAAAGGCACGTGTAGTCCTCGAAACATCAATATTATAATATACACATATTTTACCTATATATCAAAATTCGATTAATTAAGAGTGAATACATCCCTAATAAGCGCAAGAAACCCAAACTCGTATCAAAAGAAGCGGAGTAATGGTAATTAATAACATTGTAGGGGTTCCAAGCGCGTGCCAGCCTCGAGCTAACAGCGAACTCGTTGCGTGCCGGCGGTCGTGGCGGCCAGTGCAAAACATCCACTATTTTCGTCGTTTTACCAATTACAAGTGAATCGCTAAATGAAGAAAGAGCACTTTTTGACTTTTTTAAACTTTACAGGAGAGCCAAATAACTTGTTATATCTAGTACCTTGAATCCTACAATGCTGAAAAAAAATCATGTATCTCCTCATTTATTTATCTTACTGAATAATAAAAACAGACACAACAAAATTATAATTGATAATCTGTTAAAAAAATAATAATAATTTTAAAATGTGTCCTTTCTGAATAAAAAAAAGAAAGTGTTGATGTAGCTAATAATGTTGATTACCCTAATAATAAAACCAATATATTAATTCAAACACATCGCTGCCTTAGTATAATAGTGACTCAACTCCAAAAACACGATTGTTCACAACGGCCAAAAAACGTTTTGGAAATCACTGGCGCCACATTAAAATGCCACTTTTGTTGTATAAAAGATCATGACTTAAGTTTTTTTCAGTACATGAGAGATTAATGGTATAATTGAATACTTTTGTAATTTTTAAAAACATATTTTTCATTTCTTAGAAAAAAGGGTTTGTTCTAATTTAGGTCACTTTAATTCTGAAATATTTTTATAAGCTGGCGACTCAAACCTTATAAAGCCATTATTTTTCTGAAATATTATCAATATTAATTGACCTAATGCGAATTCAGTCCGTTTAATTTTAGAATAGTGGAAAAAAATATGACATAAAACAATTTGGGTCTTTCTTCTGGAATATTTTTAAATAATTTAGTTACAAATGAGTCAGTTTAGAATATTATCATGCTTTATTATCAATTTCCACGCATCACAATCCGTATGAAATCACCAAGGTGAAATAATAAATGTTATTTAGGAAATAATAAATGGTATGTATACAGAGAAAGAGGTAAAAAGTTCGATTTAACTTTATTAACAATAGCAAATTTGATAAAGCACTACGTTGATATAATACAAATAAAATAGGTGAACAATAAAGTAACAAAAGAAAAGATTGTATATGGTTATCTACTACTCAATAATCACAATCAAACCATCCTAACTAACTTAAACATAGAAACAACTAATTTAACCATAGGAGCAAAAGTTATTCAGTCTTTAAAGAATACTAAATAAACTTTTGTACTATTCTTAAAATATTAAGTCCTGGCATTTTAAAGTTAATATTACCACCTACATTCATTTTACCAATAAAACTACCTATATCAAATAATGAGATCTACAAAAATAAAATGTTTAGCGCCTTCTCCATTTATCTTTTAATTGGTAAGGTATCTCAATAATGTAAAAAATGATTGCACTTTATGAATATAATGTTTGTTTGTTTTCATCTATATTTTGTCTATCTCTTAATTTATCTTTTCGACACAATTCTTTTTCTTTTATATGCGTTTCATACTTATTTTTCAGTTTCTCTTTTTCCTCTTGACTGTAATTAACATACTGTGAGCATAGATCGCACTGATCCTTTTTAGGCTTTTGAAATGAAATGTTAAATTTTGCATAAAAACTTCATTAAATTTGTGATATTTTCCAGCTGGTCTATTTCTTTCTTTCTGATTTTTTTCGAAATCCCTATAAATACTGGCTAATGTTCTTGATCCCTCAATGTACTCTTTTGATGTAGATGATCTGACATAATGTGCTTCAACGCGGGGTATGGTATTTATATGATCAATCATATCTTGGATTATTTCTTCGTCTGTTTTTTTATATTGCTCATGCTTTCCTCTGAAATCTTTCTGAACGAAACCACTTAAATCTGTTTTATCCTTGACTGTTCTTATGATTCCATCTGTTATATCCAGAGTATTTATGAAAAAGATTTTGCATAGTCTTTCTTCTTATGTTCAATATGAAAAAAGAATGCTTGGTTTGAATTTCTTGGTTTTTCCACGTTTGAGTATTTGTATTTGGGAACCTCTTGAAAAAGACAAGAGGCAATAAATGAACGTTGTAGGTTGATGTTACCCAAACCCCAAAATGGCTCAAATAACTGCAATCTTTCTGCGGCTACAATTTTGTCATTGCATTTGAGTCTGCATTTACTAGAACAGGGAGGCTTGACTTCACGAGCTAGAATTTCTTTATTTGAACTTTCGTACGCTTGTCCCAAGTTTCTTTTTAGTGTAGCTGAGTTTTGTTTCCACTGTGAAGGGTGCCTAGAACGTTTTCTTGATCTGATATGCTGTTCCATGCCATTTTCTCCATTCTCCTCTACATTTGACGTTGCTGTTGAAGCGGGAAATCTTGACACCATGGAATCATTGCTTTCTTGATCTTCATGCATATCAGACTTGACGCTATCTGACGAGGAGCTGCTATTGGACGATGACAAACTGCTAGTCGACGATGACGAACTGCTATTAGAATCACTGGATGAAGATCTTCTGTTTGACTTAGGCTGCATCATCTGACTGCTATTGCCACAAAGTGTGTATGTCGGATCATTGTCACTTAAATCCGCATCGCTCTCATCTGAATCGATGGGTGTGATCTCATAGTTTTTCCTTGACATATTTCGTCGTATTGATGCTGATGTGGATGGTATATAGATATCGAATTGAAACGCTGTTTCTGACACATCCTGAACATAATAATTAATTAAATAAGTAACTAAAACTAGACATGCTATTATAATCAAGTATTAAAACAAATATTTTTTTTTATCAATACCTTATAAGTAGCACAGATATGACTTATGTCGCTACGAGTATCAGGAAAGCACTGATTTTCATATTGGTTCAATTGAACATTCTTTAAGGGTGTTAACACCGCTGGATAGTTTTGAGAAGATCGTATTTCCTCCTCTAAATTAAATATTGAACAAATAAAGTGAATATCTCAATGGCAATAAATTGATTGAAAAATATTTTCATTAGGTACCTCGATATTTACTTGCAGGCAAGCCTTATTTGAAGCTGGGATGTTGAAAAACTCCGTGGATGGTATTGGCGCAATATTTCCTTGCTTTTTTTGTGGAGACTGCACAGTCGTGTCTGATACCTCCTTTAAAATAAGTTGTCATTAACACAACATAATAACTTTAGATAGAATTAAAGATATAATTAAGTATCACGAACCTAGTTTTCTTCTTCGTTATTTTCCAGCCAATCTTCATTTTGATTTGTAGTAAAACTTTCAGTTTTTCTTACTTCTTGACAAGGACACTAAAATAGGCCAACACTGTTAATTAAATATAGTTAATCAAATTTTACGTTCGTTAAGTTTGTCAATAAAATTTACTAACATTTGAGAAGTTAACAAATTATTATTGTAAAATAGAGTAGTAGGCACTTAATTTTATGGGGTCCAAAAATATCACTTAACTAATGTAAGCAGAATAATATTACGTATACCTGATTTTCCTTGTAATAATTGGTTTTTCCGGCATCTAAATTCTCAAAAAGTTTTTTTATGCGTGCATTCTTGATTCTTGACATTTTATTCTTCTTCTATGTTTTGTTGCCTAAAACAACCAAAAATATTAGCGAAAAAATATTCGCAGTAACAAAGGCAAGGGGAAAAATAGTCCAATATAAATAATTATAACTTAAAAAATGTGAATTTAATTTAATTTCATGTGACACCCATTTGCAACTAATAAATCACCATGTTTTTCAGTATGAAATGGACTTAATTCATGAGAATACCTTCTAAATTTGTATAACAGGGTACATAAAAGAGACTAATAATAAAATAGGCCTATGAATAATTTAAAATTTATAAATTAAACTTAAATATAAACAGACCTAAAGAATAATAGGACAATAACATATTACAGTTTATTTTTGATAAAGAGACACAATTAGGGTTAAGTCTTCGATATTTATAATAAATGTTGTGTAATAAAGACACATTATAAGTTAAGTCATAAAATTTCCAAGCATTTTTGTAATAAACCAGAAGACCTAAACCAGAAGAAGGTTTTTATTTCACAAAAAAATAATCTTAACTCACCTTAAGATTTGGTAATAGACAGGCTTAACTCGAAATGCGCCAACGTTTGACGTGACCACGCTCGCTCTTTGCCGACACAAAACCGAATCAGTCCTTGTTACACTAACGTGACACCCAAAATCAACCAGTGGGAAAGAGACCGAATCATCGTATTTTCTCTTTCTTTCATCGTACAACTACTTTACACAGACCAATCGATAGAGGATGCTTTAAGGAGTCTATCTATCACTTAAACTGTGAAACGACCGATTTAGAGTTAGGTCCCTATTTTACTAAGGCAGCGACATGTATTTCTAAAATCAAGCAGATTGATATGAAACACATGTATTTCTATGGGCTGCCATGCCGTTTGTTGTAAAAAGGGCACATATGGCCAAAATGTGCCCTTTCTGCACCAAACGAAAAATTAAAGTCCCCATAAAATGTACGAAGAACAATCGAATACGTGCCGTTTTCACTCAGAAGATGTGTTAGGTCCAACAAAAAGTCATTTTCACCAAAAAGTCAAAGAGTGCCCATTCTTCATTTAGCTATTCAATTGGCATGCTTTACGAGCAGGTGAAGAAGGCTGCTTCCTCAATCCAAATTATTGGTCTATACTAATATGAAACAGAAGTAATATTTGTAAGTTTGTAAGCTTGTACGTATGGTGGGTGTATTCTCCGAAAATACTCATCCGATTTCAAAAATTATTTCACTAATGGAAAGCTCCTTTATCAGCGAGTGCTTTACGCTATATTTTATTAGGATAAATATTAGTTTTCAATTAGAGATTAGGATATATGTAAATTAAGTCGGAGAAAAATGACCTCGTGAGTTCCTTTATCGGCGTGCGCTGACGAACCGATTTCATATTATGTGAAATCAACATGCGATAAAACAACATACTATAAAAAAGCATATATCTATAATAACTTTCATATTTAAGCTACAATAACTTCTTTTAAGTTTCAAAAATATAAGTAGGCAGTGTTCGATGAAGACTTTAGCAATAAAATTAGAATCCTTATCAAAATAAAATAATCTATCATCACGCGTGTTAAATAGAGATAAAATTAGAAATGCACTGTAAGATTTTAGGTGGTATAGTTTTTATTATATCACGAAATTAGTAACGCATGCGAGCACCTCGAAATTCCTAGCTTGCACCAGCGGCTGCTGACCCAGCAAAGTCAGCATTCAGCGGAAGGCGGCGCGGGGGGCGAGGAACAAGACGCGTACGTCTCCGAGATAGGTAAGTTTCATCAAAATCCATTGAGTAGTTTTTGCGTGAAACAGTAACAAACTTTCGCGTTTACAATAGTAGTAGGATATAAAAAGATTTTATGTTCTACTGTTTGACGTAAACACCACGGGTTATCAGCGATCTCAAGATCGAATGGGCCAAATGCGCAGAAATCGCCGTGGTACCCGATCAGCTGACTGGTGTGGTAGTATAGCCACACGAACTCGCTGTTTCGCATTTTGCTTTCGACCTCCGGGAATAAATAGTGAGTTCGGCGGCCGGCGTCATCGGTGTCCCATGTATCCTGCCACACCCGGAAACTTTCCCTATGGAGAATGGCAGAGCACTCTGACGGTCACGTGGTGTACGGTTCTACGTAAGGGAGAGGACCGCGCAAGCGACCTCGAACTCGTAACCAATCGAGAGACTGGAGTAATCTGTAAGTAAGGGCGTGAGTTTAAGCCCGCCGGGTAACACTCCTGGCTATCTCGCGGTTAAGGCGTTGGCCTCTTACGGGCTTGTGGCGTAGCTAGATGGTGGACTGTTTTGTCCGCAAGTCTTCTGCGCTCACTCCAGGGAGATAGAACGACTAATCGTTAAAACTTCCTGAGGTGACGGGCTCGCCCGCTGTAGTCGACAACCCTAGTTATACGGTTCTACGGTAACCATATGTTTGTTCGTTTATTTCTACACTTTATTGTAGCTTTGATTTTCATAAATAGAATTTTTAAAAATGTTTTACGTAAACCGGTTTCTCAAATACTATGTCGTATGATAATAACTGTAAAATAATTATATGACATAAATGACTGTAAAGATATATTGCCTTTTTTTTAATGTTTGTTTGTTTTTACACTTTATTGTGAAATTCCACAATGGGCGGGTTTATTATTATACGACAATTTCTTACATCCAACCCTGCTATGAAGTGTTTATATGTATGTGTGCGTCTAATATTTGTGTAAGAGTGCGTCTTGTTATTGCAATCGATCGATAGAATTGCAATTTCATTACTTTTTACCCCAACGGAAAATAGTCATCCAGCCGGGAAGCGAACCGGAACCTTATAATGTTAGATCAGGCGACCTAACCACTATGCCACCGGGCCAAATATATGGTATTAAACCAAGTGATTCATACGCACCCAAGAGACCGCAGATCGATCCAACACTTCGACGTCTGCTGGAAGGACATTTGATTGTACAACCTGATCCAGTGTCGATAAGACGAAGAAGAGCAATGACATAATCTATACTAATATTATAAAGAGGTAAAGTTTGTGAGGTTGTAGGAAGTAATCTCTGGATCTCCTAATCCGATTTTGAAATTTTTTATACTAATAGAAAGCCACGTTATTTGTGAGTGTCATAAGCTATATATTAATCCGATAAATGTAAATACTTTTTCGTGGTAGTCGGATTTGCAAAGTAAGTCGGAGAAAAAACGGTTGAACGAAAACGTTTCTAACTAACGCTGCCTTAACGATGAGAGATATATGATTAAGTTCTAGAGAAAAATTGTAGAGCTTGGTAATGCCTACAAAAAAGTCAGCGACAGCATATGTCTAACTTTTATATTTAAGTCACAAAAAGTAGTTTTTTTTATTAAAAAGGTAATTTAAATCGTTAGGTCATATATATTGGTCATATTATCAACAATTATGAATTCATATCAAAATAAGTAAATTCATCGTCTCAAGTATTTAAAATAAAAGACTTTTCCCTATTACTGCATATAATTTACCTTTTACTGCATAAATGGTTAAAGGGATAAGACACTCACAAATAAGACACTCACAAGAAGACACTCACAAATGACGGTAATATAGTCAAATTGGCATGCATACCTATACATATATATGCAGTAAAAATATAACCCTTCTTTTGGCAGTCAGGAAATAAATCATAGCAATCAGTACTAACTGAACTACACTCATAATTTCATCACAAGTAAAAGGGTTTACCGCCCGACGAAGTGGGCACGGGTCAGCTAGTCTTTTTATAAAGACAGTCACCCATTTAGGCGTTTGTCATGAGTGTGAAGTGGTCGCCGTTCGGTGGCGGACGGTGCAGTGCGATGCGACGGCGTCGCCGCGTCGAGAAGGCATTTAATTGGTGGTGTGCGGTGGCCGGTGTACCTAATTACCGGTCGGTTATTAATTAGAGGCGAGTAAAAGTACAAAAAGCGGGCGGTGGGCGAGCGGATAAAGAAGCGATCGCGCCACGACCGGAACCGAGTGAGTGACCGCTCCGCCGCCTAAATCCACTGCGAACCCGCCGCACAATGTATCCTGCAGAAGAAGCCAGCTGGACAATACAATACAATACAATACAATACAATCAACTATTCCAGTAGATAGGCATTCCTACATTTGGATGCGTCACAAAATTAAATGCTAAAAATTTAATTAATAAAAACATAACCATCGTGATAGTTGTCATGGCTGTAATATTATATTCAATGTTACCTAAATACAAATAATCAAAATATACTAATGTGATTTAAGAATCAGGGAGAAAAATATATTAAAATAGGAATACAAATTCTATGTAGAATAATCAAAGAAAATTTATTTTATTGTCAATCCAGCCATATGCCTTCGTATTTTTTTAGAAATGAATAGATGTATAATAAATTATATGAACATTAGAATGTCAGCTATCATATTATCATTATGTTTAAAACTTTACAAATTTGATTAATCATCAACATGAAAAATCAACTCAGAATGTTCAAACTCAGTTATACCATAAATTGGGTTTCTTACCAAATTATTTATAACCAAGGCTATTCATTTGACAAAAGTGACTGCGGGCGAACCCACCGTGCCACTTTAGAGTTGTAACTACTACGAGCGAAGCTTCACCCCAGAAAGTTATAACGGTATTAGATTATTCTTTCAAGCACAGGGTAAACGCAGAGACTTACGGACAACACCGTTCAGCGTCTAACTACCCCAACATGCCCACGAGAGCCCAGCGCCTTACCTCGAGGCAATGTGAAGTGAATCAAGCGAGTTGACCTTACGCCCTCAGATTTGACCGGATTTCTCCGTCCTCTGGTCTGGTCGAAGGTCGGATGATAGAGGCCGCGCCAGCTGATGGTGGTAATTCAGTTGCCCGTCAATATGACACGGGATCTGGTGGTCGATGGGTCGACCCCCCGCTAAGGGTATCATACTGTTTCTATACCCCCCCCCCCCACCCTCCCGATTATTCGCCGAAGTGGGGAAACATAGTGACAGGGGAAACAGAGTCCTTTACATGTACGTCACCGGATGAGACTTAAGCGGTGAGTTGGACCAACCCATGGTAGCGAGCAGGTCATATGGCCCTAGCGGCACGGAACTCGCTATGCCAGTATGTAATAATGTCAACCACTCTTGAAACGACTAATTCGCCACCCGATCCCGAGTGGTATGCCGGGTGAAGGACGTCATGGTCCGCGATATATTGAAACTGAATTACCGCTGAACAAACAGGAGGTAGAGGCCGCGCAAGCGACTTCGGACCAGTAACTAGCAGGGGAACGGAGAAATCCGGCTATAACTATAAGGTCGCGAGGTTGGCCCGCTGGGTTCACTTCCCAGTGTCTCGCGGTAAGGCGTTGGCCTCTTTCGGGCGAGTTAGCGTAGCAAGACGCTGGACTAGGTTGTCCCTAAGTCTCTACGTTCACTCCAAGTTGAAAGAATAATTATATATCGTTACACTTTCCTGAGGTGACTGGTTCGCTCATTGTTAATGACATCTCGAAAGAGCCCTGGTGATTCAGTTTGAATCTATCGTGGACCAAACGCATCTTTGCCCGGCTCTGAATTCAAGATTAGGCAGCCAATTGGTAATTACGAGAGTGTTTGGCGGTGTTTTACAACCTCCACCCCCGCTGTTTAGATGACAGTATATTTCCATATTCTCGACACTCCTTTGGTAATTAGTAAGAGTGCACAACCGATCGGCTGACTCCTCACGGTGCTTCAGTAGAGCCGGGAGGCGTACCTCCAGGGGAAACCGATCTACCAGCCGCGATGCCTGAGACGTGAGAGCCCTACCCGGGGTAGTCCTCTACACGAGCAGACTACTGAATAGGAGCTGAATCGTGAGTTGGACCGACCCGGAAACACAGTGGATCTTATGGTCCAAGCTGCACGAAACTGTTCGCTACCACCGGATAGATACAGAATAACATCTAAAAAAAAAATTATCAAAATCTTTGACGATATATATCGAATAGAGTTTGTTTTATGGGACACACTGTGAGCCGCGCCGCGCTTTGCACCGACCATGTGCTTGGTTACACGCCGTTTAATCTCACTTATTCCTACGTCACTGAGCTCTTCTACTGCCTCAAATGCCACTTAAGTCTAAATGTCAATGCGTCAAGGAACCAAGACCCGAAAACTACGAAGCTGATGGATTGTAGCGGCGTCTCCGATCCTTAATTCTTCTCGCTTCGACTACTTTAGGTCCCCTATCCACTAGGATGAACACAGGTGGACACGTGGCCACTTCAGGTTTCATGGGTTCAAATATAGGTACCTCCCAGATTTCTTAAAATATAATATCAGTAGAATAAATTAAAACCTTAGATAATACGGCCAACGAAACCAAGGACACCCTTAAGAGCTGGTATTTTTGTTTAACCCATCCAGGACAATAAACTTTAGGGTAGAGTATGCAATTTTTTGATATATAAAATTGTTAACCGCCCTACCTTTGGATTATTATTTAAAAGTGTGTAAATCCTTGTTCTTTTCCGTAAGATTTTGCGGTTTATATAAGCCATTGATATATAACGGTTTAATAGAAATTTCTATATATATGTAATTTTTATATATTTTATATATTTTTTTCAGTATAATAATATAGCGGATAGAAAACGAATTTACCGCGTGAAATTTGTAGGACCCGACGTTTCGGTGACGTTGCAGCCGCCGTTGTCTAGGGTAGACTGGAGAGCTGTCAGTCCGTTGTTTTGCGGGTAGGCCGCAAACCGCTGCCGCCACTGCGTAGGTTATAACGGTGGTGGGGGGCCGGGCTCGGAGCGCGGGAATTTTTAAAATCCGTCTTGCACACAACACTCACTGTATCCTGTTTTACGTCTTTGCGTTCGGCGTTCGGCGGCGGGAACATTTTAAGAAGAGGGTTCCACGTAGAAGAGAGTTTGTAGCCGTCATCTCTATTGAAGTTCGGAGTTCTTCTTATTTCAATGGCTTCCCGGATCATGCGAGGAAAGTAGAATTGTTCCTTGGATAGAACAATGGGATTTTGAAACTGCATCCAGTGGTTACTTCCGCTATCCAATATATGTTCGCAGATCGCCGATTTTTCTCGCTGAACGTTTTTAACAGCTTTGATGTGTTCTGTCAGTCGCGTGGCTATGGGCCGTTTCGTTTGTCCAACGTAGGCTAGACCGCAGCTGCATTCGACTTTATACACACCCGGGGTTTGCAGTGGTATTACATCCTTTACAGGCCTCAAAAATCGAGCTATATTTTGGGTCGGTTTGAAGATCGTTTTTATATCGAATCTGTTTAGCATCTTACTTATTCGATCAGTCACGCCCTTGACGTATGGTAAGAATGCTCTTGATCTGCTCGGTTTTTGAGTTTCGTCCGTATTAGATCGTGTGCGTGTCTCGTGATATTTTCCGTATCCATTTTTCCTAAGGACATCATTGACATGTTCCATCTCCTTCGGAAAATGCTCAGTGTCGCATAGATCGCGTGCTCGATTCACGAGCGACGTTTGCACTGAACGTAGATGGTAGGGATGATGGTGTGAGCTTGCATGCAAATATCTGTCCGTATGTGTGGGCTTCCGATATACCGTATATCCGAGAGTATTGTCACTTCTCCTCGTCACTTTGACATCCAAAAATGGTAGGGAGCCGTCCTTCTCTACTTCATAGGTGAATCTGATTTTTGGGTGTATGGAGTTTAGATGACCCAGGAATTCATTCACCGTTTGAATGTTGCCTTTTAGGATGCAGAAGGTATCATCCACGTAGCGAAGCCAGAGACTGGGTTTAATTTTGTCACTTCCCTCCCAGAAATAGCTTATCTCACTAAACCACGTAACGTACAGCCACCGAAATTATATGGCTTACCTAAAATCCATAAGGATAATGCACCATTGAGACCGATTGTGAGCCAAATCGACAGCCCCACATATCCTCTGTCAAAACACTTGGCTGGTGTCCTCCAACCGCTTACGGGCAAAACGACGTCTTACGTGAAAGACTCGCGACATTTCGTAAGCATTATTAGAAGCTTAAAACTGGCCGAAGACGAAATAATGGTGAGCTTTGACGTCGAATCTTTATTTACGAATTTGCCCATTTCGGAGTGTCTTACGGTGGTGAGAGATAAACTAAGGTCTGAGGACCTCCCTATTAGCTACGCCGACATGCTTCAACATTGCCTGACATCCTGCTACTTTCTATGGAACGGAGATTATTACAAACAAATCGACGGAGTAGCAATGGGATGCCCCGTATCACCGATAGTTAGTGACCTATATATGGAATATTTTGAGGAATTAGCCATAAAAACCTCCAAAATTAAACCCATTCTCTGGCTTCGCTACGTGGATGATACCTTCTGCATCCTGAAAGGCAACATTCAAACGGTGAAAGAATTCCTGGGTCATCTAAACTCCATACACCCAAAAATCAGTTTCACCTATGAAGTAGAGAAGGACGGCTCCTTACCATTTTTGGATGTCAAAGTGACGAGGAGAAGTGACAATACTCTCGGACATACGGTATATCGGAAGCCCACACATACGGACAGATATTTGCATGCAAGCTCACACCATCATCCCTACCATCTACGTTCAGTGCAAACGTCGCTCGTGAATCGAGCACGCGATCTATGCGACACTGAGCATTTTCCGAAGGAGATGGAACATGTCAATGATGTCCTTAGGAAAAATGGATACGGAAAATATCACGAGACACGCACACGATCTAATACGGACGAAACTCAAAAACCGAGCAGATCAAGAGCATTCTTACCATACGTCAAGGGCGTGACTGATCGAATAAGTAAGATGCTAAACAGATTCGATATAAAAACGATCTTCAAACCGACCCAAAATATAGCTCGATTTTTGAGGCCTGTAAAGGATGTAATACCACTGCAAACCCCGGGTGTGTATAAAGTCGAATGCAGCTGCGGTCTAGCCTACGTTGGACAAACGAAACGGCCCATAGCCACGCGACTGACAGAACACATCAAAGCTGTTAAAAACGTTCAGCGAGAAAAATCGGCGATCTGCGAACATATATTGGATAGCGGAAGTAACCACTGGATGCAGTTTCAAAATCCCATTGTTCTATCCAAGGAACAATTCTACTTTCCTCGCATGATCCGGGAAGCCATTGAAATAAGAAGAACTCCGAACTTCAATAGAGATGACGGCTACAAACTCTCTTCTACGTGGAACCCTCTTCTTAAAATGTTCCCGCCGCCGAACGCCGAACGCAAAGACGTAAAACAGGATACAGTGAGTGTTGTGTGCAAGACGGATTTTAAAAATTCCAGCGCTCCGAGCCCGGCCCCCCACCACCGTTATAACCTACGCAGTGGCGGCAGCGGTTTGCGGCCTACCCGCAAAACAACGGACTGACAGCTCTCCAGTCTACCCTAGACAACGGCGGCTGCAACGTCACCGAAACGTCGGGTCCTACAAATTTCACGCGGTAAATTCGTTTTCTATCCTATTTATAATGTCAAACAACCGCGATAGTCTTCGATTTTATAATAATATAGCGAACGTATCACGTACGCTCCTATGAGTAGGGCGGTTAAAGGGCAATATAAATAAGATATATGTCAAGTTTTATGAAAATTGGTTCAATACATTTTGTGTAAATTGATGGGATATTAGTGTGGTCCATGAAGATGCAGTTACAACTTTTTCCAATATTTTGGTATTTTAACTCAGATGTCATACGTATTAAAAACCATAATAAAAGATAAAAATCCTATTCAAAAAGTCGCCACAAATATTTTATTTATTTATTAAAAATCCCAGAGTTTATTGGTCATTTGCGATTTAAAGAAAAAAAAATATTTACAAACAATATTTATTTCTTTGTTTTAACTAATAGGTATTCTCTTTCAATAATCTGGGAAAAATATAATCTATAAATTATTTTTATTCGTTAATTTAATAAATATCTTCCATGGACCTTAAAAAGTTAACACATTGACTCCTAACTACGAGATTGCTCCTAGTTGGCGTTAGCAAAAGATTTTGTTTCATACCCAATTATGAGACAATTCGAAATTACTTTATTGAGAAAGCGTATGTCTATGCTGTTTAATAATCGATAAAATATTAGCAGATATTTTAATAATATATTAGGGGTGAATTTTTAGAACAGGATTCTGAAAACTACCTTGGGAGTCAATGTGTTAACAAAAACGCAACCTTTATAATTCTTCTACACAAGGGCTGGTATCCTTAATTATGTATTATGAAAGGAATTATAAAGGAAACTCCTACATCATGAACCGTCGGCCACCTTATTTGCACGGTTTGAATCACATTGCAGTAAATAATAATAATTATTGAACACAGAAGATTATGGGTCTGCACAATGGCGGACTTATCACACTACGGCAATCCCTTACAGTTAACTATAGTGTTGTTGAGAGGGTGGTCGGGCAGTTTAATGAATATGTTTTAATTATTAAATACTATGCATAAACATATTGATTATTGATTATAAAAAACTTACTGCATATGAGTAAGAAAAAAATACGATTTGATACTAAATAAATGTTTATTAAAAAAGAATTTAAATAACACTTACAGACAAAGAATAAGATGGGAGGTGAAAGGGTTTACGTTTGTTGAGAGATGAATAGCGTTTTCAGAATAAGGTTGAAAAATAGAGAGCGATTAATTGGCTCGGATATTTAGAAGCAGTCGGTTCCATAATTATTGCAAATAAGGTGTGAAATAAATACAAGTAGACGATAGGGCATTCGTCCCAATAGAATAAAAGTTCGCTTATGCAGGATAATAAGATCACAAACGATAAACAAGCTATGGAGAGTGATATGCTTGGAGTTTCACATCGTGATAGGATCCAAAACGAGGAATTCCGCAGAATAAACAAGATTACTGACATAGCTCCTAAAATCACGAACTTGAGTTGGTAATGGGCGGGCCATATAGCTCGCAGATACCCGTTGGAAAAAGAAGGTTCTCGAATGGCGATCACGAACCGGCAGACGAAGTGTAGGACGCCCCCCACAAGATGGACCGATGACATTGCCACAGTCGCAGGAAGTAGGTGGATGGAGGGAGCTCAAGATCGTTTGTCATGGAATTCTGTGGATGAGGCCTATGTCCGACAGCGGATATCTACTGCTTGATAATAATAATAATAAGGTCTTAAAAATGAAACTCTTAATAACAAAAAGGCGAATTTATGGCCACATGGCCATATCTTACAACTGACATAATCACAGTGCAGTGATACATGCGCGCGTTGTGGAAAGAAATATTTTTAAGTTTTGCCTGCATAAAATACAAAGTACTATATTTAAAACTAACAAAAGTGTGAGAGGAAAGACAGAGAAAAAGAAGAACTGGTTACTTCTCAGTAGTAATTTTTGAATGAGTCTAAAAAAAGGCGAGTTTCGTATATTTGTGTCGAAGTTTCCGAAAAAAGTTTCTGGAGTCGGGATGAAAAGTGAGGCGAAAAAGAGAGACAAAAAAGATACAATTTATTATGATTTAGGTTTAAAATATCTTCTTCTTCTTGATCATCAGCGCGCATTCGCCCACCGTTGGGCATACGCCTCTCCAATCACTCTCCATCCGAAAGGTTGTACCTACATGATTGGAGTTATTTAGCCCGATACCCGCCACGTCGGCCACTCGTCTTGGCGAGCTCCACACTTTCATGAAAATATTTCCATGTCTTAGGCTTGTGGCAATCTGGTCGGGTTACTTAACCGCCGAATTACACTATATTCACTAAATTTATTGTTTAATTATTATTTATTGTTGAGAAAATTTCAAAATATATGTTGACGCTTAGAATTTAAATTTCGAATTTTAAAATATACTTAGATAAATTATAAACATGAATAAAATTAAATGAAATATGATTTGTAAAAATGTTTTGTTGTCATGTATCTAATTTTTTTAAAACTGAATGCTTATTAGAGAATTTTGATATGTCTAATATATCCACATTTAAAGAACGAAGGATATTCAGAATCTGCATTGTACGTAGTACATTGTATGATGTAAGCGTTACTAAATTACTCGTGTGTATCGTACGTATAAAAAGTTAAGAAGCGTAAAATGGGCGAAGACTCGCTCTCATTCGCCGGCGGCCATCGTGCCACGTCAAATTGCCAAACTAATCTAATTTAAATAAGTCCACTTTGGCAAATATGCAACCGAAACCCTCGCAGGCGCGGTGCCGGCATCAAAATGATATTAAAAGACACGCTCCCCCTCGAAGAGCAAAACGAGGAGAGCGGGCGTCGCGGTCGTCGGGGTCCTCGGACCGCCGAATTTCCTCCAGACCCATGGCTTAACTACACGGTATTGCTTTCGCATAGCTCGGGGCATAGTTTAAATTACCGGCAAGTCTGACCGCGGAGACGGCGGGCAAGTGTTGCGCCCGCGACGGAACCGGTGCACCGTCGCCTCGTTGCCCGTGCATTTTAGGTTGAAGGGGAGGGCGGGACAACTTGTCGGATGAACGACCGGTGGGTTTTATTAAAAGATAATAATTAACAATAAAAAATAAACACGCTTTATTAAGTAAAAAGTAAAAATATCAAAAAGTTTAAAAAAACACTAAAAACACGCTTTTGGGCTATGATACAATATTCACATACACACGGCTATGATACGATATTCCATCATGGAATGCCAGCGCCTATCTTCTGGCTTCATCATCAGACCTTGAAACCTAATCGTGGTCAAAGTTCATTCCAAGACTTTTCCAAGTCCAAAAACAGCTGTCAGTTCGACAGTACCATATTATTTTATTGTCATCAGAAATACATACAGCTGCCAATTTTCATGACGCTACGATCCTTGGAAGATGGTTAAATTAGTTACCTCAGATTCCATTACATAGTTACATACAGGTCGAACTAATAAAATCGTGTTAAAAACACGACTGCCGTTACAGAAAGTGAACTATTGTAGTTATAATTATATTTATTACGGTTTTTTATGAAATATTTGTGGTTTATGTATTTATCCATATACATATATTTATATTTCCGGAATGTACTGAATCAGCCCTTTCATTCATAAACACAGCACTAGACAGATACAAAATGAACGGCAGTAAAAGAACAGCATAAAGAAGCAATAAAAGAACGTGTACGTCCAACGCGTTTTGAAAATCCAGTACATTTTATCTTTCCTCTTATATCGGGTGAGCTATTAAGCAATTTTAAATTTGAATCGGTTATAAGAAAAATAATAAATATATTTTCAAAAATCTACTTGAAGGGTTTAACCTTGACATTTAAGAATGAAACACAATATCATTCAAATGGCATACGCCACGGCTAACCCGACAGCACCCCATCTGATCAACCCAATTTTCAAAGTACCTTTTCGATTGTTCCGGCTTGAATCTCTTGAATGGCAACTTCGATTTCGTGTTTCAAGGCCTCAATTGTAATAATAATAATAATAATAAACTCTTTATTTGCACTTCAATATTATACAAAAAGGCGTGCTTATTGCCAAATGGCAATTTATATTATTTATTTATTTTATTGGAATTATCAAATTAACCATTTACAATAAGTATAATATTAAAAAAAGCGGCAAAAACTTTCCTCTTTCATTCACTGGCTAGTGCTGCTCAACTGGGATATACCCATTCCAGGGCAAGCAATTTATATTTTTACATTTAAAACGAGGTTCGATGAACCAACAAACACAATAATAATATTAATAATAAAAAAATATGTATAATAATAATAAATATATATAATAATAAAAATTTATTAAAAATTACAATAATATATAGGAAATAAAAATACTAAATACATTAGAATACACATATACACACATACATACATATAAACACAATATATGTTAAGTCAACTTCAACTTATTCTACTACATCGATCATGGCATGGATAAACGCTCTTCTTGCAACAGCCATTTATTTATTTTGCTTTTAAACAAATGACAATTGGGGCTGGTTTTTATGTCACTGCTTAATTTATTATAAAGTCTTGTAGCTATGAAAGAGTAGTGTCGCTGTCCGAAAGTCGTCTTCATCCTAGGTACATTTAAATTATCACTCAGGAGTTGTCTAGTGGGTTTCGTGTGCGTAATAATAAAAGATTTATATCTTACAAGTAACCTAAACACAGTGGTACATGCGCGCATTATGAAAATAAAGTTTATTACATAACATACAGACCATCTGCGTAACATACAGACAAGTGGAAGAATTTAAATCAAATAATGCCCGAGGAGAGGAAATTGGGAGAGGAAAAGGAGAGAAAGGGAAGAACTGGTTACTTCTTAGAACGGTAGTAATCCTTAACCCCTCAGGCCCCGATTGGCCGATATCGGCCACAAAATGATCCAGCGTGACGGCCCCGTTTTAATTTTATTTTAATTTAATTTCTTTTATTTTATTATGGTTTATTAGGTTAATATGTTTCATTTTAATTATGAGTACAGTGGTTTGGCAGTAATTAATGTTTTGGTGAGACAGTGTCATATTTCAATTTTTTTACTAATTTTTACTAAAAATTTTTGAAACATCAACTTCTCAATCGGCCGAGGGGCCGAGGCCTGAAGGGTTAAGGTGAGTCTTGAACGATGGTAAAGAAGGTCAGTTTCGTATGTTTGCTGGGAGATCGTTCCAGAGTCTTGCACCATGGACACAGAAAGAATAGGAATAGAAATCACTATTATGACTCGGATTTTTTAGTAAACTGTCAGAGGCTGACCGAAGTACGAGACCGTGGGAACTTAGTGGTTCAAGAATCTCGTGGAGATATGATGGTGTCAATTGGTATAGTACACGATATAGGAGAGCAATTGTCTCTGGATGGTTAGCGTAACATTTATCTTTAACGGGTCCCCACAGAAAATAATCCAACGGGCTCAATCCCAGCTCTAAGGCCGCCAATTGAGAATTGATTTGGTCACCGTTTTCAAAAACGGTGACCAAAAGTTCGATTGTTACGTTGGCTGTGTGGCAAGTTGCGCCGTTCTGTCGAAACCAAGCGTCGTCCATGTAATTCTTTAAAATTTTGGAAACAAAAATTCGTTGAGCATGGCACAGTAACGCTCGCCTCCTTTGGAAACACGTTTTAATATTTCCTAATTTTGTTCGAGCTAATAGCATCCCATTTTGTAAATATCAAACATAAAACAATTTTTCTGTCAATAAATAGAATAGAATAGAATAGAACAGAATATAATTACTTTATTGTGCTATACAACTATACTTAATGAATATTACACAGGTTTTATTAAAAAAATACTATTTATGCACAAATTGCGGACTTATCGCGATATATTACAGTCAACCATTCATAAATGTCATAAATGAATGTCATTCTATTTTTGAAAAAGATAAGAACCGGTAGTTCAAATTTAAAACGTTAGATAGCGTACCCAGTATTACCAATTCTCAACCAATGCCAAAAGTTTACGATTTGATTGTCCAGGGAATTGATCCATTGGCGATGAGTTGCCGCAGAAGGATACCAATATTATCGGTGAAAATCCGAAAGCCGCTAAATTGTTAGGTCCATATAGGCGGGGGCTAATGTTATTCATATTTATCCCCTGGAATTATAATAATGATCGGTGTAGCAGCGAAAGACGCTTTGTAATTATTGTCTGCGAGGCATTCGCGGCGCTCGAGCGCGCCATTCCAGGCGGACCTTCCGAAATTCCCGGCTAATTTGAAGCCGACTTGCGGCCGCACCGAGCCGCAGACCGCCGCGTCACGCTAATAACCGTCACGGAGGCGGACATCCACGATAATGCACGACCCTGCAAGTTTTTCATAGATGATGATGTCCTCTAGTTTGTTACGGCTACGGCGTCCGCAGTGTGTCATAGTTCACTTCAGAGTTGTCAACTGCAACTGGCGAACGACCACCCCAGGAAGGTATAACGATAATGGATCATTCTTTGAACCATAGGGTGAACGCAGATACATGAGTGTAAAAGAGAGTCCACCATCATACTACGCCAACTCGCCCGCGAGGGACCAACGCCTTACCGCGAAGCACTTCGAAGTGATCCCAGCGGGCAGCCTTGCGCCAACACTAGCAGATTTGGCCGGATTTCTCCGTCTTCCAGTCTGGTCACGAATTCGAGTTCGCTTACGCGGCCTCTACCTAATGTTAACGATAATTCATTTCGAATTTATCGCTGACCGAGGTGCCCTTTCTCCATGATGGCACTCAGGATCGGGTAGCCAACGGATCGTTTTAAGGATATATAAAGTCAGCCCACGCTGCAACAGGCTTCTGATGAGTTTTCAACTTTTCTAAAACACTTTAGGGGTACTAATTAAAATTACACCTTTCCTAGGACTTCAGCGCCAGGTATCCCGAAATCTAGCCTGCTGACTTATACCCCGTCATTCTATGGTCAAAATACTGTCTGATGATACAAGTACAAGTCTTCTGCGCTCACTTTACGGAAGATATAACGACTAATCGTTAAAACTTCCTGAGGTGACGAGTTTGCCCGTTGTAGTTGACAACTCTATTTATCAACGATTTCAGTATATATTTTTTCTCTTGTTTTCACAGCTGTTTCTGTTCTATATCTAAGCAACCCCCCAGGATGTGATTAACGCTGGCTCAGGTAATATACGACTAGTATAATATAATCTAATTGGTTATACGTATGGATAGAATAGTGTAATTTTAAAACTTTTCTCTCTTGGAACGTGTCCCCAATATTTTTTCTTCTCTCATTTTAAGATATTATCATAATACCACTTTTTTTTCCAATAGCTACATCATTTTTTTATTGTCATTGTTATCTCAGCGGCAAAGTCGATTCGTCTGACGACAAAACCTTGATTCTTCGCGTTGAACTAATAGATGGCACCACATTATGTTTTATTGTTATTATCCCGAGAACAGGTTTTATCTGTGTCGCCAAATAAAATACCTAAATATATCGTCTCTTTTGCAGCCAAAAATTCCGCTTAGCTATATTAAACATAAATAAAAGTATTAACAGATTTGTAATGTCAGATATTGGGGTTTTCATATTGTTTTGTTTTATTTTTTAATACGCTAAACCTACTTATTTGGAATTTATTAGAATGGGTGACTGGTCGTTGTGTTTTAAAAAAATAAAACTATAATTATTTTGAGTATCGTAGGAGGATCTTTATTGCTTGTGGTTGAGGTCATGACTCAAGGTTTTTAGTTATATTATAATTCTTGTGCTTCTTTTGTCGAATTTCTGGTCTACGAAACATATACATATCATATCGTATACGTCTTATTTCAAGTTAAAATTTCAGGGCGACATTTTTTCTTCTTTTGTTTATTAAAACATATAGAAGTGAGTTTTGTAGCACCCGACGTTGCACCCGAAAATTCACTTGGTAAATTCGTTTTCTATCTTGTTTATAATGTCAAACCCCCTTGATAGTGTCCGATTTCATAAAGAAGTGATATTTATTTATTATTTCACAACTCGAAGAGTGGTTGAATGATAAGTTTAGTATAATTTGTAGATTATATATTGTATTCGCTTCTATAAAATTCAGCACCTACTCGTACTCCGTAATAGAGTGTATTGATAGTAGACTTTATATAGTAGACTTTTACATTTAGTTTCGCTCGATGCGGGTGTATAGGAACCTACACCTGAGTGATTATTTAAAAAGCCGAAAGTCTTTGATAGAATATTTATTTTGGAATATCCTATAATATTCTAGAATAGCTCTCCTAGAATAGAATATAATATAATATAGTGAAATACCTAGAATAGTTATCTTGGCTCGTCCATAGAGTAAATTGTCGAGAGCTGTCCATGGAACAAAATTGTCGAGAACAGTCTAGTCCAGTAATATCACCAGTCTAGAACCATATTCTGCATAGTGGATTAATGATATCGGAAGACCTGTGAGATGCTTTTTTTACTAGGTTTATTATATATTTAGTACATTTATTACACGACTGCCCGAAATAAAAGAGTGTAATGTGTTAAGGGTTCACTTATGTATGTTTTTTATGTATTTTTTTAGTTCATTTATATATCTTTTTAATATATTTATTATATTTTATATATATGAATAAAACCATACTCTAGAACAAGAATATGTACATCCTAACCAATCTCCTTTCGGTAGCCAATTCAGTCATACTGAGCAATAGGAAAGAGGAAGAAAGAGAGGGATAATTCAACCCCTAGTAAGACGTTTGCAGAGTAGTTAGGCGGACGCACATTTGGCGGCTTAGGCAAATGGGTACGGAGTGTTCGGCGGGCGGCGTCCGGTGTCCCGCGCGTCCGGTTGCTAAGACGGATTTGAGGGGATCGCTGACCAGTACACAATTTAAGTAAGTAGAGCCCAAGGGCTGACCGTGTCCATTCCACCGCGAGGATTATCCAACCCTACACGCTTCCTCTAATGACGAATCTTCGTAACTAAATCAAGTCGCATTACCTTTACCTTACCTGGATTACGGCTTTTAGGGGCAAATAGGGTTTCTGAGTATGTTGAGTCTTCTTCTTAAAATTCTTTATCCACTTCAGAGTCTCAATTGTAGATAACTGTCTTGTAGTCAAATGACCTCGTATTGTAGTTTGAAATACCATTTCTTCTTCTTATTCGGGCTACATCACATCGCAGTAAACCGAGACAACAGTAGACGCAGTCTCAAGCGATAGGGGATTGCGAGGATAATTAAGTGATCAGAGGGGTACGTCTCGACAAACGCCTTTGGTTAGCGTTACGCGAAAGCGAAGGTCGGTGTATTTCTCAAAATGTTCAAACATCTGCGTTGGCGGAGTAGTAGACGTGTAGCGGTCATATGCTAGCCCTTGGACTCGTGACGTAGCTTGCCTCGTTTTCAATTTTGTTCTAAGAGACGCTACTCTATGGTATACTGTGGCCGTATTCGTTATCGAAAATTGAACATCTGTTGGCTTTTATAACTCTATTGGCTGCAGTTCGGAATCGATGTTGCAGATATTTAGTAACCATTCTCGAAGAGTCTAAATACTCTGTCTTCGCCCTCTACCGCATCTTCCAGCTATCTTGCCTTGTACAAACAGATGCAATATGTCGTATCATTCTGGATGTCGTAAAGCCTGAGCAAAATATTGTTATATATATATATATATATATATATATATATATATATATATATATATATATATATATATATATATATATATATATATATATATATATATATATATATATATATATATATATATATATATATATATATATATATATATATATATATATATATATATATATATATATATATATATATATATACTTTTTTATTGAAAATTTTGTATTTTTATACACTTTAGGGTTTTTGGTTAGTAAAAGGGATAGAGTTGAGTACCTTAGCCGAACGTTTCGGAGCCCGTGGCTCCTTCCTCAGCGGCGAAAAGAATACGCATTCTTCTCGCCGCTGAGGAAGGAGCCACGGGCTCCGAAACGTTCGGCTAAGGTACTCAACTCTATCCCTTTTACTAACCAAAAACCCTAAAGTGTATATATATATATATATATAATAATATATATATATATATATATATATATATATATATATATATATATATATATATATATATATATATATATATATATATATATATATATATATATATATATATATATATATATATATATATATATATATATATATATATATATATATATATATATATATATATATATATATATATATATATATATATTTATTTCCTCGATATTTCCTCGTAAGCTGGGTTGCCTGAATAAGGAATAAATACATCCTGAAGTTATCCTATACTCAAGATATCTTTACTTCTTACTCTGCTAAACCAATTTATAAATAGTATCCTTTGAAAGAACCACACCTCAAAGTTCAAGTTTTCTCATCAATGGGTTTGTCAGTATCCAGCTTTGACGTCTCTAGAGCAATTTACATAGGTCTCCATAATCTAGGACCGATTACGTAGGTACTTCGGTCAGTCTCTGAAAATTTACTCAAAATTCTTCGTCATAATACTGATTTCTATTCCTCCTCTTTCTGTGACCAAGTTGCGGAATTATGGAACAATCTCTCAGAAAATATGCCAAGCTCGCATTCTTAATAACCATTTGCGACTTATATCAATGTATTACTTTTCTAAGAAGAACGCGCATATACAACTGTACTGTATGATTAGGTTAGTTAATGTATTTTTTTTTATGTGCAAATAAAGAGTATGTTATTATTATTAAATCAATATTGAAGTGCACGTGGGGTTTAATATTATTGCATCGGACTGTATATAATGTCAAGGTAAATTCATGGAGTTTGGAATGTTATTAGGTACACCTATAGCAACGACGAGCCACTGTTTGTAGATCGCTAAATCCAAACATCTGGTTGTTCTGTATATTATTTGTTCGGCTGTACCTACACGCTAAAAGAAAAGGCAACTCCCAAAAGAGGGTTGGAATCGAGGGTCGTGTCACTCGCTTGACCCCTTCGCTTCATTATGTGCAATTTTTTACGCGCTTCGGCAAAGTATGCGCCCGGGAGGGTCACCCAGTCAAACTACCATCGAGATATCCCGACTTTAACACTTTCTTGCCGCAATAAAGCGGCCCCCCGGGCGATGTGTCGCCGCGTCTCCATCCGGACGACGATGCGCGATGCCTATTTACAAAGTCTCTACTGTGACAGTCACCTAGATGACTGAAGCATATTGGGTTTTGTGTGCATACATGTATTTTTTAGTCGGAGGAGAAAAAACGGAGTTCACTGAATTTTTGAGAGGTTTCATTTTGTTGGATTTCCAATATCATTTGTTCTGAGAAGGCTTCATTTAAGAGGGCTTACGTTACTCCGTATACATCCTTAATAATTAATTATTCCTCTCCGAATTTCAAGACATGTTCATTTGAAAAATATCTGATCTTGTTGAGAGTCGAAAACTCAAAATATCGACAAACAACTTATGATTTTTGAAATTCGTTTTTCCAATAAGATTGTTTTTCGAGTAAGAATGTCTTCTTGTCTCATTTCATATGTTTCTGTTTTTCAAGAAATTTGCAATTGTCGTTCTCCAATAAATCTAGAGTGAGGCAGTAGGGCGGAGTCGACTACATCGAGCGAACCCGTCACCCCAAGCTGGTATAAGTATTGGTGATCGTTCTTTCAGCCGTGGGATGAGCGTAGATTGAGGCAGTAAGATCTGCTTAGTTAGTGAGAAAAATCTACGTTAAGCGTCGCAATCACGATGTTTTGGTCCGAGGTGCGCTACAGCTGGGGAAGGAATTATGATGGTATCATGTTGACCAGCACTTCTTCACTGGGGAGCTCTGGCACGTGAACAACGAGTCAGTCAACGCACTCAACGGTTGACAGGCAGCAAAAGAGTTTTGTTTTCAGTTTTCGATTAATGATTATGTCCTCTACTTCAAATGTTTACAGCGTATCGACTTGTGGGACAACGTATTTTTTGCAGTCTTTGTTATTTCGCCAATGCAAATTGTTCCTCTGCATGGGTAGACCATAGGGACCATATATTGACACTCCAATATACCGATAATGTGATGGCCACCTTATATACGTTTGGATTTTAGTCACAGGAATTCGATTTGTTTGGTTGCGATGTGTTTGGAGCTCTGTACTTATTTTGAATTTGCAGCACCTGGGGCACTTAATTGTCCTTCGTTAAAAATTTACACTTTTTATAAATGTCGAGAAAGGATAACCGATCACAATCTGTGCCTTTATAACTAGTGTAAAATAACAAAATATAAGTGCTTATCAATATCAAGTAAATACGCGCCAGGACAATCTGATAGTTCACTGTCAGGGCATATTTGCCGGCCCAATGTTTGTTAGATTAACGACTAGTAATGCACACCATAGATATAATTTTATATTTTAATTCTGTTCACACATTTTTCTGTGCTAATGGAGCTCCCGTTTAACCCTTCAGCCAATTGACAAGTTGCTGTCCCAAAAAAAAATTGTAAAAATTAGTAAAAAAATTGAATTACGACACTGTCTCACCAAAACATTAATTACTGCCATACCACTGTACCCATAATTAAAATGAAACATATTAACATAATGAAACATAATAAAAATAAAACAAATTAAAGTAAAATAAAATTAAAACGGGGCAGTCACGCTGAATCGTTTTGTGGCCGATATCGGCCAATCGGGGCCTGAGGGGTTAAGTTCCGTTCTAAACCGTACTGCTTCGTATCCCTGAACTAATAATGCTATTCTGAACGCGCATATACAGCTGTCATCCGGAGTGCGGAAGTGATATTTGTTTGTTTTATGTATTCATCCAGTTTTTATTTACATCCCACAACGAGCAACAAAAAAAAACCGTAAATTTTATCTAAGTTTCAGTCTCTATGTTGCACCCTATGTATCATATGTCTCTGTGACGTCCTTTGCCTTTGTTCGTAGGTTAGATTTACTAACAGAAATTATCCTCCCATCAATAAAATATTTATAAACTGGCACAAAATCACCAGCACCCTAGCGTGGAGCTGCCACGAGAAAAAGAAGAAGAAGACGAAATAGTTTTCTTTTGAAAAGGGGCCGTAATAGGTTATCATGGAAACAAGGGCTGTCCTATTTCAACAATGTGTGTGTCTCTAATAGTAGAGACTTTGTAATGCACCGGAAGGACAGCCCTGTGGACTCCACCCATCATTATCGCCCCCAATTCCCTGCCAAATGTACGCGAGAAAAGGGCTGTAAAGCTGTCCCCGTGGAGGAGACTCCACTTTTACGGCCTGCTGATCGATGCGTGCGATTTCGCGTCCCTCCAGCGATCGTCTAGCCTGACCCCGGCAGGTCTAAGATGTTCTCTAATCTGACCTTTTGCTCCGGTCAAAACTCAAGGCGATAATACTGAAACAAAGCAGTATCTTCTCGAGGGAATCGGTGAGGGGCAGAAAATTGCCGTTATATATGTTTAAACTCCTAGCCGAAAGAACTGTTGCGTATTTCTAATACTTGCTCAGTATATTATTTGTCTTTCCTTATGCCTTCTCGTTGGAGGTGAAGGTCAATTAATTATCGACATAGCTACAATTATGTCAAATGTTAATATTATCTTTAACAAAAAATTCTATAGGTATAAATCCCGCGTTTTCGTGAAATTCTCCAATTCGTTTTCATTTTTACCACTCCATGATATTTAAAAAATCCACGGCGTGAGTAACTACTATGTGCATTGATATACTATATCGATGACTATTTGCCTAGTATTCGAATGGTTTGTATCAAAGAAGGAAAAACGTGCATAATTCCAATACTGAAACTAAAAGTCAATATGCATAGTCCAGAATATTTTTGTATACATGATTTCAACTTATTGCCATTAAAAGGATAAAAGACAAACTAAACATTGATCAATTCAATGCCTTAAAATTTTCCTAATAGACAATATATATTAGACTTGTTGCAGACAGAAGAAATTTATAGTTATTTCCAATTATTTTTACTTTTTTAATAAATATATTTTAATTGTGTTTCACATATTTATTACCTATTTAGATAGTTGCTATTGAATACTATTAATGTTATTTTTGTTCCGTTTGGTTACGAATAAAATTTTGTTTTGTATGTTTTTTTGCGTTTTTGTTTTTTAAATGATTATTTTTATTCTCGATTACTATTTTATTACATTCACTTAATAATTGTTTTGCAATCTACTCATTGACAAATATTGATTACATTGGATATGTTTATAAGGTATTTATTATGATAAGTTTTACTTAAAGTCCTCTTTATTATCACTTCGAAATTTGGCTATTTTTGACATTTTGAATTTGAGATTTTTAATTTTAAATAATTAAGCTTCAGGTTCGCTTTTTATTTTTGTCTTTTTCCTCTAATTATTTGTCGTCGTCATTTCGAAATAAAAATGAATTGTGATGCAAATTTACGTAAATATTTATATTATAATATATATCTAATATTTTACGCCTCATGTCCATTATGTAGCACTAAAATATTGTAGAAATTCACTAACAATATAATCTAAAATAAAATTAGGTTATTTTAAGTGTGAAAATACATGAATTCTATTCTATTCTATTCCTTCTATATTGAAAATGGTCGTTGATTTAAAAAAATTGATGTAATATATTTCAATATTAGCTCCTATTATGAAATAAACTGATGATCTAAATGTAATTCATTTAAACTTGCAACTATTGGTTCCACAATAATGGTGCAACTATTTGTTCCACAATATTTTTGTTATATTTAATACCTTTTATAATGACTTACCCAGGCGAGCTAATTGAAATAATTAAAAAATTTAAATATTATGTAATATAAATACTATAACAGAGAAATTAAAAACTATATTAGTGTAAATTAGCATAAATATGTAAAAGCAGTAGTAAAACTGTACAAGTAAAAATTCTATTAGACTAAATTAGCATTAACATCAAGTAGAATAATTATGGTAAACCAAGCTAATTAAGATAAGTTAGGTTAGGTTAGGGCATAAGTATAGATATCTAGTATGAATCATTTTATTAGTGTAATCATTTGTTATTGTAATTGTAAACAAAGTAAGTATACCAGGATAATTAGTATAGGTTAGGTTAGATTAGTAAGTAGGCATATTAATTTAGTGGAAAAGCATATTTATAAGTGTATATTCAGCTAGTTATGATAGGAGATATAGGTTAGATTAGGTTAGGTTAGGAAGCCAATGCATCTACTTAACGTAAAAAGTTATAATAGTTAATAAAAGTATAATAGGTAATAGATAATATAAGTCAGATATAAACACATTATTGTTAGTTACCCACTGAAAAGGCACTAGCCTTAGTGGGGAACTGTGACATGTAATTTGTATCTTTTTTATTTTTTATGAATAAAGACTACTACCAAAAAAACATTGTTATTTCAGTAGCTTATTTTTATAAGAAAATAATTTATCATTGGTTAAATAAAGATAAAACTTATAATTAATGGTATCAGATGACCGCAGACACAGAATCTATAAATAAAACCTGAGTAAATTTAAATTTTTAAAAATCTTATATTATGAATTACATTATTTTTATTATATTCTCCTGCACTTTTTTTTGTCATTCGATAAAATGCAATAGTGGCGAGCTGGTATCAAAATTAAAATGTCATTGGTGAGGTATAAAAACAACACTTTACCAGGCATTAGCGGCGTGCGTCCGCGGAATGACGTAATGAAATTGACATTTTATTGAAAAACCGGCGAGATTCAAACTCTCCGACGGGGACAGCCCGCTCGAGGATGGTTTTCCGTGACCCCCGCGGCGACCGAGACGTTCAATCGGCGATTTACCGAGATTCCCAATCGCCCATTAGCGATCGCTAACAAAATATCGCCCGAAACGGTAAAACATTATTTTGATTTACTTTAATGTCCAGTGTTCTCTTTTTTATTTTGTAGAACCGGTTACCTATTAGAGAAGCGACGACTGTGACGGCGATTCTCATAGCTAGTTTTGTCTTAAGGGAACTGTCAAATAGTCCAAGAGCTCGCTGCAGATCTCTTCTCAATGTTGATTTCTCAACAACGGCGTCTTTTTCGTCGATACTACCTGCTCATCATGGGTTCCTAATGGTACCGCGCAGCTTGGAAGGTGTTGGCCAATTTCTGTATTACCTTGATCTGCCTAACTCATGGTTTAACTCCCATCCATTGCGAGCTATGCCTTCGGCTGTATCTGCAGTCGGAGGTGGTTGGGATCAGACGTGCGGATTCGGGGAAGCACCTTGGGCGAAACTAGGCGGTAAGTGCAATGTCGGGCCTAGCTAGCCATGCTGTCCATTCGGCAAATAACTGAGGGGGGGGGGGGGGGTAGCCTGGAAACGTATGTTTCCTAAGCATCGGTGGTAGTTGTCGACCTGACGTCATTGCCGACCTGACCTTGACGGACAAATAATAGGTCGTCCATGTAAACGTTGTGAACTTTTTATATAATTATAAATTAAAGTTATCTAAATAGGTTTCTCAAATACTGTATCGTGTATTTAGTACCTGTAAGTTGACTCTAAAATTAATGATGAAAAAGGTTAATAAACACATATTGCAAATATTAAAAAAAAAAGTTTTTATAAATTTGCATCCTTTACCAAAACTAGGCAGACGCTTACATGGACGACTTATAATTTGTCCGTCAAGGTCAGGTCGGCAATAACGTCAGGTCGACAACTACCACCGATGCTTAGGAAACATACGTAAATTTACACAAGCGTTTACTTTACCTGTTTAATTTGTATTCAATTAATTCAGGAACTTGCCTGGTAGATTAATAAAATGACATCCATACATTAGGAGCATATAAATAAATAAAGAAATATTTAAAAAAATATATATTTTATTATTTCTCGCGTCTGCGACTTTGAGTGCAGTAGGGCAGGGGGAAATAATAAAATAGTACGCTGCGTTGTGGGCAGTGGAGCCATTGCTGGCTTTTCTTATTTTATTTCCCTTTTATTTTACCATAGAACTTACGGTGCTGTCTATTGTGTGTTCAACCGAATCCAATGTTTATAACTTTCATTCGGTCATTTGAACCGCGTCTTCCATACCGTTATGCATAGCGGAATGGGCGTTTCATATTTGATTAATTTCGCAGCATTAAATTCAACTGGCCAGCGGTCCATATTTACGACATACAAATTAAATGTCCAACGAGATAGTAATGTTTTAAAATAGCCATTTAATTGAAGTGATGCTGAAATGTTTTATTAGTATCGTTTTCGATGTTTAATAATGACAATCGAATGAAGAATAATGGCAATAGGATCCTTTCATTATTAATCAGTATGTGTACGTGCGATAGTGGGTATTGGTCCACGGCAGTCGTGAACACTTCCGAAAACTAGGGATATTAATCGTCTATGCAGTTTGCTCAAGAAGGTATTTGCGATTTCTATTGCAATTAGAGTTCGGCAATATCCCACGAGGAAGTAGATCTAGAATCCAGAAAATTAATTATTATCTCCAAACGATCATAACCCTAACGGCCAAGTTCCAGGCGACTAGTCTTTGCATACTATCACACTTGTTATATATTGCCTGATTATTTAAAAGGTATTAAAACGATAGACATTTTCAAGAGGGGTGTCTCTATCTGCTTAAAATCAACATCTATTTGCATAACGACGTTTTAAAATACTTTGTAAATAATGTCATACTTATCAATGCAGTTTAATGTCCTATTTTGTATTGTCAATTGTAACAAGATAGATTTTTTTAGTAATTGGAATAATTTTAGTGTTTTTTAACTGTATTTTGTTTTAAATTGAGCTAAGTATGTTTGTTTTCCAATTTAAGTAACCAATTTAAGATGAATGTAAGTAATCAATTTAAGTAACCAATTTAAGATGAATACATGGTCATTTATACACAATTGTAAGTTGTAATCGAGCAAGAGTAGGTAAGTATATAAGAATATTTCAAAGAATGGTGATAGATAGGTTGCAAATCTTCGGTATATCCACAAACGCTACTAACTCTTTACCTACCATAGCAAAATAATTAGATATGGTTTTATTTTTCCCGGAGGTAATATTTTATCCTTACTAACATATAAACTCTGAATATAAACTTCGATGATGTTATAATGTTTTATTTATTACTAAAAAATCCATTTAAAATTATTATTATTTTGATTTTTAAATTATATGCAAATTGAAGCGAAAATATACTACTTAAAGTGCTTGGTAATTAGCTAACTTTATGTGTTTAATAAAAAAAAACCTTTCGTTAAATCGCTTACAGAACATATCTACTGGATAGGCCATTCTGTCAATGACATTGCTAGTCAATCTTTTTCTCATTGTGGTGAAAAAAAAAGTAATAAAATTCAATTCAATTCAATTCAATTCTTTATTGAGAAATCACACAGTATTACAGTAATAATATTTTTTTAAATGTATGCAGATTTACAACAAATAAAATCGGTTACGGATTTCAATAAAATTACATAAATTACGTTTTTTTAACTACTTAATAAAACTAATGTACTTTCAATTTATTTTTTTTCAATTTTAGAACTACATAGAGTATGCAGGGTGTATGTATGTGTTTGTGGGAGTGTGTTGAGCGTGTAAGTGTGGAGTGTGAGCGGGTATGATATTAGTAATGGCGTATATAAAATATAATAATAAAAATAATAATCAATAAAACTAGCTAAAAACCGTGTAAATAATTAAAAAAAATAGCTGTTTGGAACCGCCTAATATTCAATGAAATGAGATTTTATATTAGAAATTGAAATCTAGACATTAGATTCGTTGTATTATATTTTGTTACTACTTTTAAATTACTTATAATGATATAATTTTTTTGTTTGGCGTTTTGTTGATGTGAGTTTTGATTTTTACTTTTTCTTTAATTTTTTTGCTGAACGTGAAATTTTCGTGGATTTTGTGAAGGCATATTATTATATTTGTTTGCTACTATGGCCATATAATCATAAGAGTTTTCAAGACACTCGGCAGGAGAGTGAAGAATGTAGAGAACGATGCATACGTAGAGTAACTCACTGAAACATAATCTGTAATACTACGACGTATAGCTGATTCTTTTATACTACGAATGGAGTTAAGTACCTTAAGGTTATGCTTACTACTCATGACATACTACTTTACTATTAATATATAGATATATAAAAATATACAAAAACATATTACATCTATATTTATGCATATGGTCGAATATGCATAGGTCGAATTGAATCTATCTTGGTCGAATTGTTTGCTTTAGTTTTCATATCAATAATAAGGTTAATCTTTACATTTGATGAAATAAAACTCTAAGAAGTATTTTCCCGAAAATCAATAAATACATCGGCAATTAAAAAATGAGGAATAAAACATGCATTACAAAAAATAAAAAATAAATACTTTTGATATAAATTGGAACAAGGAAAGCTCCTCCCAAAATATTGGATACCTGCACGCATTATTATTCATGGAAAATACTCTTTTAATATATTTTTTAAGATCACATTTATTTATGGGACAATACATATGCATTTCTACAAAAGAATTCAGCAAGAATGTTTATAGCTACCAGTAAAACAATGTAAGCATCGTATTAAAAGGTTACTTTTTAAAAGAGCATAATATAATATGAACGACTACAGAATGGAAAAAATACCTGTAACTTATTTTCAGATTCACTAAAGTTTTTTTTTGTTACGTTGCCCAAATGTAAGTTCTTTTTCTTGCTCTACCCTTTATATTGAATACTTGAATATATGGATTGTATCTCGCAATAATAGTACCAAAAATAAGTATAGGCAGTATCGAATACCTCAGTTATAGTCGTAGAAACGTCATTCGTGGATAATATTACTTTGAAATAAAATATTTAAAAAAAATGCATTACAAAAAATAAAAAGCTATAAGTCATATTTTAAGTCTGGTCTGCATATCATTGTAGTGCATAGCATATCATTGTACTGCAAGTAAAGGTCTGCATATCATTGTCATACATTGCACTACACTTTATATTTTAATACTATTTATTTATTTGTTTTACAAAGTTTATATTACGACATTTTATATTAATATTTATTTCCATGACCATGCTATATCAATATTTTAAATATAATTATAAGTTTAATTTGCATTCGCTTATTTATTTTCTATTTTATCATATTTTGTATTTTTCATTTTAATATTATGAGCACATGAATAAATCTTTGCCATACATAGAGTTTTCCTTGGTACGGGCTATGGCCTAGTTAAGCAGATTCTGCAACTAATACAATTGTAAATTTATGTTTTTGAATGAATAAAATTATTATTATTATTATTATTATTATTTGTCTTTTGGTTTATTTGCATTATTTAGATGCGATATTACCTCTGTCAGGAGTATTCTATAACAGGTCCTATTTAAGAGTTATTTGGGACGACATATATATATTTTTTAATTTGTACTTAGCATCTATATCCACTTATTATCCGGCGATTTATTTATTTATTTATTTTATTTTCGGGAAACATAAAGCGCTTCATTAATTATTACTAGTTATTCTAATACAGTGTTTCGCTGGCCGATTAATGGTTTCCTACATTATTTTCTTATACGGTAAATCAAAAAATGCATTGCACTTTGTTTCATTGTCTTTAGGTCCTAATAGTGCTCTGTAAGTTCTTTTAAACGCCATCAGAATCAACGTTCAAGCTCAACGCATTTCCTCGCTACAGTAACATATACTTTTACACAAAGCTAAGTTGTGCTTACGCGTCTACACCACCGGAATCACGCAATAGGCAAATCACTTTCAGCGCGACAAACAAGTACAATCATGATGAGCTTATCGTTTGTAGGCGCAAATATTGCTGAAAAATTATTAGTTTCGTAAATGTTAGTGATACAATTCTGATGGTATTTTATTACAGAAGATACGTTCGAACGGCCACCACTTTACCGAATGAACAGATTTTTTCTCGTCAAAATGAGCCATCTAGTTTCTTTTAATAGTTCATTCTAGTGGTGTTCGTATAAATGTTATAAAATATAATTTACTCATATTGTCTCTTGATGTAGGTTCCTAATGGTTAGGCCTGGTGGCCTGCCTGTGTTTTCCTAGGTCGGTTTAACTAACGGGTCAGCTCCCAAACGGTACCTCTTCGAAGAGGGACTAACCTGAAAGGGCCGCTGTGTCTGCATCTGTAGCCTACAGTCGTGGACAGTTGGGATCGGAGGTTCAAATTCGGGGGAACACCTCGGGCGGAACTGGGCTGTTTGCGCGCTGTGCGGCGTTAGCCAATCGACTTTGCGCTCAGGCGAATAACCGGAGGAGTCTGGAAAAGTACAATTTCCTACGACGCTAGGGTTGTTAAGCTGGAGTCATCTATCCAGAGAAATAATCCATTGGCCACCCAATCCCATGTGAGCTAGACGGGCATAGAGAGCCACAGTCCGCGATAAATTCGAACTAGCGACCATGAATCTGTGACCAGGCTGAAGGATGGAGAAATCCGTCCTAATATGGTAGTAAGGGTGCGAGGTTTGCCCGTTGGTTGCACATTCCAGTTTCTTGAGGTAAGGCGGTAAACTCTTACTGGCTGTTTAATTCTAGTCTCGTTAACTACGAGTAAACTTTTACTCGTAGTTTAACTGTGTTTATTATGTCCATCAAGTTTTTACGTTCACTCCATGGGAGACAAAAGGGCATGATGTCGTTATAACTACTGGAGTGGCGGGTTGTACCACCCTTACTTCTAAACACTTAAACCGATTTGGAAATATGTGGCTTTGTTAGAATTGTTATGTTATCCCAAGTGTCATAGGAAACCTTAACGGTCTAAACATATAGTAAGTATTCGTAGTTGTGTAAATGTCTAAATGTCAAGAAAATTACATAAATATATCGTGTTTAGTGTCAAATTAAAGGTCTGATTGAGTACATTCCGGAAATATAGATCTCTCTATTTCGATAAATACATAAACCACAAATATTTCATAAAAAAACGTAAAAAAATTAAATATAAATACAATAGTTTCCTTTCTGTAACGGTAGTCGTGTTTTTTATTATTTTTCATATATTTACTTGTTAAATTGATTGGAATTGGATTAGTCGAAATTACATCATTCCTAGCTCATCGGCACGCAGTCCGAGAGTTGGGCGCCGCTGATCCGTCGGCAACAGGTTCCGATGGCGATTAGGAAACCGCGGCCAGTGGCGTCACCTCACCTTGGCCCCGTGAGCAATATCCATAAATTTCGTCTCCACAAATATTCGAACCAGGAACGTCGCCTCGACTTGTTTCTCGAGCGACTCACCGAAAAGCGGCACCGCCGCACGCTCAGATGGCGCTTTTTAGAAATGCAGGCTACATGTAGTTTCACCTCTTGGAGCAACCGGACTTTTCGGCATTATTTACAATCGCTACTGATAAATTTTACATTTGACAAATGACAGCTTCTCCAATTCCATGTGATGTGGTCCATTCTAGTCGAATTTTCATTTATTTATTTATCCAGTTTTTAAAGAAGATATACAGGAAATATTAAAACACAATTAATTTATTTATTTATAAGTCATAAATACATTCTCTTACGGTGGTACGGTCACGTCTAGCGACGCCCAGATGATCACTTGGTGAAGCTTGCCCTAGGCCTGCTAACGACGAAACGTGCTCCTGTAAGACCACCCGCCATCTGGTTGACGACAGTCCAAAAAGACCTGAGAGAAGCTCAACTCGACGCCGACACAGCACAAGATCGTGCTCAGTGAAGGAGAAGGGCAACGAAGCCCGACCCCAAGTAATTGGGACAGGGTCTGGGAAGAAGAAACACAAAAGAAATATAATTTACGACCCAGAAATTACTGTTCTAGACTTCCAAATTTAGGCATGCATCTGTCTGAGCCCAGGCTAAATTGCGCATAAATATAAAAGTTTGTTTTAGAAAATTGCCGAGTAAAGTGAAACCAAGCCCGCCTTATTAGGCATTCCTGTAATAAGGCGAACTCACTTCCTAAGTCCTGTTGGAGTTAGAAAAAAAATCAAAAAAAAAAATATATTTACTAAATATTTTAACCGCAGATCATATCATACATATGCGATACCGCCCTTTTGTCGTATCGGTGGCCGTCGTGCGCATTCACACGAACTTCACTTTTATTATTATAATATTGCCCGGCATAATGAAGGTGGCAAATAATTTTGTTTCCAAACCGAGTCTGCGTCACTCCTAACTAGGCGGCGCCTGTTCCATGGAAGGCACTAATTATATAAGATAGCTGTTTAAAATGTAATTTTAAGAATAGGATATTTTCTACTCTATTGGTTTCATAAGTTAAAATCTAAAAGGTTAAAAAACTGATATAATAAAATAAAAACAAACAAGACAATCAAGAAAGAATCAAAATAATCATGTAATAAAAAGAGTATTGGCTAGCGATTTATTCCAGCACTTTTGGATATTATCTGTCTTTTGATCAAAATTACGGGGCTCGCATTCGGAGCTCGGAACATTAATTACAAAGACTTTCCTTAGGCACAAATTAATTATACCTTGATTATTTTTATTTGCAATATAATCACTAAGACAATTTATTTTACTTTTTGACAACCGTCACATTTTTTTTGGTATTTTTGTTATTTTTGACATTGCATTTATTAATTTTATACTAAAAAAACTTATTTTTATCGGTATTTTAAAGAATTAATTACTCTATGTTTTTTATCTGGTAAACTAAATGGTGAGACTCGTTTATTTCTACAATAATACCTTCTTTATTCTTACGAGTAACCTTATATGTTTTGATTATTAATAGAAGAATTTGATCATTATGTCGCGGCCAAATGTAAATGTAATACAACTGTCTATACAAATATGTATTAGTTTTTAGGACAATAAATTATTTGATTTGATTTCATTTGATTAATTTACAGTAACTGCACTAATTTTCAGCAGCGTGGAAAAAAAATACCACCTCATTGACAGTGTTACAATAGTTTATGACGAACATGGATTGAACATAATCATGTGTGGTCATAATCCTACATAATTGTATAATATACAAACTTACGATTATAATTTAATTTGTCAATTTTTAAAAAGTATATTTCTTAAAAAGTTTACTCCTAAGTTACATTAATAATTAGTAATTTTAATTGATTTTTTTATTTAAATCGTATTATTTTTTAAATAATTGTTTTTTCTCATATAAACGGGAAAGCATGAACGCATATAGTATCATATTATATAACCATATTATATGTATTTATTTATAAAAGTACCATATATGTCTTTATAATAGAAATCTTTATATTTTTATTTACATCGTATATTTTATCTATATGTATATAATTCTATTATATAGGAATGAACTATAATTTTATTTAGCTAAGTAGAGTATCATCAATTATAATTTTAAGTTTAATGTTGATTTTAATTTTGATTTCAAATTTAAATTTAAATTTTATTCTCATAACAAATAAAACTTACTCTCTCGACATAACTTATCTAACGTTAATAATATTCCCACATCACAGGTTAATTCCTAGTGAAGTAGTAAGCCATTATATTTCATAGAGATGAATCCCTTTTCTGAGCTAGGTTTGGAATATGTACATATATTGAAAAATGTTTTTGTATTAATATCAGTACTTTTTGTATCTTGTATTTTGTATTTCTGTTTATGGATACATAAATAAATAATGGTCAGTAAAGTACCTACCCGTAAACACACATACAGTTGCAGATAAGTAATTTGACTGGATGAGAGTGATAACATTGTTTTCCTTGACTGCAACTCGGACGACAACTGCATGGAAAAATCTATAAATCCGCATGGAAAAATCCATAAGTGGAATCATTAAGACGAAAAAGTTATTTTGCTTAAGAAATATAAACCTACACCTGAACATGATCAGAATTCCAACATGACATATATATTAAATATTAAATATTAAAAACATAAATGTTAGGAATATCGAAGCTTTTACTATCCGAAGGAGTTAATTATAAACTGGGTTGGCAGATTCAGGAATGAATATCTCTTAAAGCGTTTGAGCAAGAACATTTAAATATCAAGGATGATAAAGATCCCCAAACTCGAATTCTTCGCTCATACCATTTGGGAAGATACAACATTTGGCCCGATTACATTTCCTTGTGAACTTATATCGGAAAACCCCTACTTGACATGAGCAAGAAGAACCTTAGAACCACTATCGGTCTCCTCACCGGACACACGACCCTTAGAGCTCATGTATTCAACCTTGGCTTGACTGAGACCAAGGATTGCCGAATATGTGGCGAGGAACCTGAAGACAGCATACACATTGCTGGCCGCTGTCCAGGGCTCGCCGCCAAAAGACGCAGTTTACTGGGACGAGCCTTTCTCGAACCCAGCGATCTGCCCAACTTGAAGGTCAGTGACCTACTTGGACTGGTAAGAAGTACCGGGCTACTAGCTGACCATTGACCTAACCACACAGTGGGTAGTTACAAAAGACCTTACAGATCTAGGTGACATCAAGGGCTGGAAATAAACCCCCCAATCCATCTACTACTACTACTACTATATCGGAAAATATTTTAAAATATCCGTGAGTTAAGTATGCGGCCCGTATCTCGGCAGCCTTGTTCGCATTCATAGCCGGAAAGTGGTAACTCCTCTTCGTAAGGACCGCCAACTTTAAAATACACACGTGGAACATTTAGCAAGTTTAGAAAACAAAACAAAATAAACTCTCGATATGATTCTGGCTCAATTTCTCATACTTTACTGCTGAAAATTGAAAAATCTCAATAAATCGAAAGTAAGGAGGGGTTTTCCTGGAAAACTACCTTTTTATTTGGGTGATTTCTGGGATACAGTTTTTTTTCAGAAAATTTTGCTATTTTATTCAAAAACTTCGTTTTAACCGTTTTCACTTTGTTTTTATTTAAAACTATGTAATGTGCTTTTACTGCATATTATGATTTTTAAATTTTATCGTAAGTTATATAATGTTTGATATTAGATCATTCGAACAAGACAGAGTAGTGTATTAGGTTAGCGCAATGTAAAATGAACGATCGTATCTTTTCACGAAAAAAAAAATACCTGCCGAGCATAAGGCCATCTGAATTATTTTAATAATATTTCGTCCGCTCTTAGATTACGCCGATTTATGTTGGATTGGTAGTTCTATACTGGAAAAGTGACAACGGTTCAACCTGTCTCGCTGGCATTAGATAACTCCGATTTTAGTACATCAAGGAACGCAATCGGGCCTATTATGCACCTAATTAAATTCATAATAGCGAAAATAAGTTATCTGAAACAAGGAAGAAAATATTGACTCTGTAATTTAGTGGAATGGTTTCGAAAATTTACAGTACGATTATTATGATCGGCCAATAATGATGTAAAAGCCAATATTATAGCCAGCATTCGAGGACATAAGAGAAGAGTGATATATCACTCTAAATAAGAAGAGATGTGACGGAAAATTAGTGAATTTGCAGTTTATACTTAATGTAGAACCTTTTAATACGCTTCTTTTAAAAAAGGTAAATTAATTGTATATAATGAACATACATTATTAAAAGCTTGTGTTTTAGACAGAACTAGAATATTAATAATTTCCAGCAAGAGAGCTAGAATAGAATTTTCTATTACCAAAATCTACTTACACAACTTAGGAAATATTAAAGTTCACCAAAACCAAAATATTTACCTAGAATTAAAATTTTAATATAACTCTCTTTTATCGAGCACATAATTAGATATGAGTGCACAAAGTAAATTGTCTTAATGTATATTTTCAATTATATTTCGAATGATAAAAATTCCTAAATATAGACAAAAACAGTGACCCAATAATAATTTCATTATTGTAGAAGAACTGGCATTGACACTGTTACGTAGAAAGAACATAAATAAGTGCAACTAATTTGGGTTAAAAAACTCAAAATCTCACCATATTAGGTTTTACATCGTCATATAAATCAGGTGCAACGAGAAAAATGTTATGATATACTGTTTTCAATTGTGTTTTAGAAAATGTTAGCTGTGGCTTTGCTCTTTGATTGCTTTAGATAGTGCACCAAAGAACATATTTAAAAAAAAACAATATTCTGCTTACTGCAGAACTGTTTCAGGTTGTTAATAAATGACGGTCGACTATTCCCACTTACGGCTTACTCGGTAGTCCTTTTCCCAACCATTAATTATTTACTATTACTGGAGTTTTACAATGGTCTTTCCATGCTTCTTTTTATTAATTTCTAAATGATTTATCTCTATACTGCCATTAGTCTTCTTAATTTATAAAGTAATCCTGAATTATTCCAGTTACGAGCTTACATTGTAACTCGTCGTTAATTGGCGTTTGTTTTAAGCCGATTATATACTGGTCTGTGGCCTTTCAAGCGTCATAAAAATAGGTTCCATAGAAAAGCCAAACTAGTCTAGTGACAGATAAGAAACAGGAAAATGGAAGACGACAGGTTCCAAGCTCGCTGTGCAGTATCATTTGTTTTCCGAGACTATCAAATCCACTTTCAGAAATATTATTGGTTGTAATAAATTTATGTTTTAAAAGTTGCGATTGCATACATTGGCCTATATATAGGTACTCGTATATATAGAAACTGTTCAGAAATAAGAATCTTACAATAAAATTTTATATTCAAATTGGGTTTTCAATTTAAAATGCCGATTTCATATTTTCATTTAGCAAAAAGATTAAAAATAATAATAGGTGACTTATAAAACTTTAATCATAAGGATTTTTAATTTCGCCATTGTACAATTTGTTGTCATTGTACAATTTCGGATTGGTTCGAGTGACTAGGTAAAAATGTTAATTTTAGATAATATTTTTTTTATTTAAGCCCATAAAAATATATTTAATTACAAAACAATAACATTCTCTTAGCCTAATAATTCATAATTAAACATTTTTCTTTTGGTTGCCTAAACCGTATCAAAAACCTAAAATAAAAATTACGTCCTTTTTTAAAAATTAAATTTGTGTATAAAATTGCCCACAACTAACCCTGCATAGCATGATGTAAGCATAAACGAAGTATTGGAGTTTGCGGAACTGTATCGTCCTCGATACTTCTATTTTCTTGCTCAAATGCTTAACGTCTTTGTTTCTGACTCTTATAACTTAGCTTATATAAATGGCCTGGTATACGCACATTTCCAAGTGTGAATCTTCCTTAACCCTTCAGGCCTCGGCCCCTCAGCCGATTGACAATTTGATGTCCCAAAAAATTTTAGTCAAAATTAGTTAAAAAATTGAATTATGACAATGTCTCACCTAAACTATAATTACTGCCAAACCACTGTATCCATAATTATAATAAAACATATTAACATAATAAAACATAATAAAATAAAACAAATTAAATTAAAATAAAATTAAAACGGGGTCGTCACGCTGAATCGTGTTTTGGCCGATATCGACCAATCGGGGCTCTAGGGGTTAATAGCTTTTCTGTAAGTGTCCAGTTATGCGTCCCATATAATAATATTGAGAATACGAACAATCTAGAAGTGTGATCTTCTGGTGTAATTTTATGTCTCTTACGCAAATTACCCTTTTAATCGTAATTACGTACATACACTTACATACTAACATACACATTTAGATACTTATTACATAGTTTTTACATACATACACTTTACATATACTTACATACACAATTACATACACTTCTTGATTTTCCAATTCAGGTTTAATCTTCTTGGCCATATCTTAGTAGTGGTTCAAATTGCAGCCAAGGTAAATAAAGTTTTCTGTCTGATCTAGTCGAATTCTCTAAACTGTAACGGTAGATGTGTTTACAAGCACTTTACTGACTATCGAATAACTTATATTTGTGATGCTCAGCTTTAAACCATTTTCGTTATATAATTTGGTAACATTGCAAATCAGGAACTGGAGTATTTTCAGACTACTGGCAATTAGTACAGTTTCCTTAGTTTATCGAGGTGGATGGAGACAGGAGTCAATCCATCCAGCACCCAGGCAATTTAAACGACTATTGTCTTCTTTTCTGCCCGAGCTTAATAGTATATCAAAATAATCAGTGGCTTCTATCCCTATCCAGTCTCCCAAAGAATCATTTATATATCATTAATGATATGCATTTAATATACCACATATTTCTACATATTATATTGGTTTTTATATTTTTTGTATTATACGACGTGAGATGGTAGTGTATTGACTATATAGTAACCTTTCGGAAGCTAGCTATTACACGCAAAATTTTCGTAGCCCTCGAAAATTCGTTGTATGTGGTGTTAGATCACGCATACTAATATACATTGTCGCTTATTCAATGACATGCGTCAGTGACAGACAGAGAGGAGAAATAAAGCCGGCAATTGCTTAAATACGGATATCGACCGCCGCAAGTGCCCAAAACAGAAAACCACCAAATGGCGTAATGGCGTCTCAGAAGTTAATCAGTATTCGCAAAACAGCAGCAATAAAGGAATGAACAGAGCGAGCCTGTGGCTCGGACCCTCGTTAAGGAGAGATAATACGAAAGAAACTCAAAAGCTACTCCAGCGTTTAAAACACCAGCACAGCCCAGCGGGGAGTTTGCACTCCACGGAGACGGCGAGGTACTTGCACCCACAGGGGGAGCGCCCTGAAGTCTTAGTCTGTCTAACTGCGACGCCGAGTGCGCCACGGAGACAAAAATTTAATATGGGATTCCTCGCTATTGACTAAAGCAGAGGTTCCCAAACCTATTGGTATCAGCCTCCCCCTGCTGCTAAAAGAAAATGCTCAGCCCCCCCGTCATGTTATTAAAAAATAAAATAAGTGTAAAAAAAGTAATAAACATAAGGTTGGGGTAATAAATATAATCAAAAAGTAATAAACATTCGGGGGCGCGCCCCTACTTTGAAAATCACTGGACTACAGTATCATCTGCGTAGTGTTATTGATATTATGGTATTTATATATGATATCGATTTGACGGTGATATTATGTTACCCTGTCTGACTCCGCTCCGTATCTCTATCTCTTCAGCAACCTTTAGATACTTTAAATATACTGACCGTTGATTAACTTGATATAAACTATTTTTTGAAAGTGGAGATGCCAATGTATGATTGCGACAACAGCGCGCGCTACCGTGCGTACCCACACTCTTGCAGCGACACTACCGATAGCCGAGCTCAAAAATACCATTCATGCGACATTCCATGGCCGACAAGTTGTCGGATAGGCCGCTGTGGCATGTTCCACGCACTGGTTTCTGTGTCGCAGCTCTGCCTGCCGCTGCCTACTGCTATGTACTCTACTCTACTAGTAGAGGAACTGTGGATTATAGAGAATTTAAGGCTAATTTTGATGTGATAGATTTTTTTTAAATGGTAAAATGTACGTATCTTTCTTAATCACGAATACATTTTTTTCGCGTTTACAATACTTTACCTCCTCGTCGGTTGGTAGGCCGGTAAAGTATAAACAAATATTATAATAAAAATACAAAATTAAAATAACTTAGTTACCTAATTATTAAGCCAAAAAGCGTTTTTTGAACTCGAAATTTAAAAAAAAGTTGTTTTGATATAACCGAAAAGATCGATTACCTATAATAAAGTTAGTCAAAAATGATGTGTAAGTTTATTTATTTAGGTGTTTTTTACTGAGCAAAAACACTGAAAAATCGAAAATTATACATAAAAAATGCGTTTCCTCTGTAGCAAAGTCCTAAATCAAAAAAATCTGTACGAAATAATTCGTAATATCAAAAACCTAACATAAAAATTTAAAACCGCCTGCGTGGCGGTTTCCCCCAGAAGTCAACATTCAGGCGCTCCTGGACGGTTGGCGCACTGTACGGCGTTAGCCAATCGGTAGTGCATTCCGACCGACAGCCGAGGGAGTCTGCAAACAGAACTGTCTTCTATAGAGCGGGAGTAGTTGATAATCTTACGGCAACGGCTCTTGAAACGACCATTCGGCTATCCAATCCCAGGTGAACAGCCGGGCAAAGAAGGCTGTGGTCCGCGATAGATTCGGTAGACACCGTATCACCGCTATGTAAGGCAGAGAACCGCGCAAGCGACCTCGAACCTGTAACCAGTCAGGAGACCGATGTAATCTGGTTACAACTGGATGTAAGAGCTAGAGAGTAGGCCCGCTGGTTGATTAACCTGGTTATCTCGCGGTAAGGCGTTGGTACCTTACGAGCGAGTGGCGAAACTAGACAGTGGATTCTTTTCGTATTGTCTTCTGCGCTCACCTCAAGGGAGACAGAACGATCTAATATCGTTAAAACTTCCTGAGGTGACGGGTTCACCTATTGCAATGGACAGCTCTCTTGTTACTATACTATAGTAACAAGAGACAATCATGAAGAGAGCTTTCCAATGACATGCGCCTGGTCGTTATTTATGATATATGTTATTATGACATATGCCTGGTCGTCTGAAAGACAACTCCCATACATTTTTGCCCTTCCTCCTTTTCTCAATAGAACGGAGTCATCAGAGGAAAGGACTAAATACATTGAATCATAACATTAACCATCATAAAATATGTATTATTTTAGCTCTTTCTGTTGCTTACTGTTGAGATATATATCATTGGAATACAGGTAAAGTGAACTTGTTGAAATTCAATGTGCAGAGACCACTTGTTGCAAATCCGTGAGTTTAGTATGCGGCCCGTATCTCGGCAGCCTTGTTCGCATTCATAGCCGGAAAGTGGTAACTCCTCTTCGTAAGGACCGCCAACTTTAAAATACACACGTGGAACATTTAGCAAGTTTAGAAAACAAAACAAAATAAACTCTCGATATGATTCTGGCGTAATTACTCATACTTTACTGCCGAAAATTGAAAAATCTCAATAAATCGAAATTAAGGAGGGGTTTTCCTGGAAACCTATCTTTTTATCTGGGTGATTTCTGGGATCCAGTTTTTTTTCAGAAAATTTTGCCAGTTTATTTAAAAAAACTTCGTTTTAACCGTTTTAACTTTGTTTTTATTAGAAACTATGTAATGTGCTTTTACTTCATATTATGATTTTTAAATTAAATCGTAAGTTATATAATGATTGGTATTAGATTGTTCAATCTTACATTACGATTTGGTAACTCTTCTGAAATAAGTATGTACAGGCGACGCTGATATCATTGACTGCCAAACTTTAATTTGTGTAAACAACACATTTGTTAGATTTAGAAATATTTAAAATTGATCACCTTCATCAGTTCGCGAGTTACAAAATATAGTTGGTATAACACAGCACACCCACAGACAGACCTTCTAGGTCTAGTTGGGTGTGCGATTTCGCCTCATTCGGATATGCTAGCATATTTATATGCATAGAGCTATGTTTTTCGCTATAAATGTTTGTTCTTAATTATTCCTCATGTACAACAGTATGCATGTCCTTGTATTTTTTTGTTCTTGTACGTTATAAATAAATAAATAAATAAATAAATAAATAAATAAACTAATAGCAATTTATTGGGCTATCTATAATTATATTGAAAATGAATGTTTTTATAAAGGAATGATAGATTATGAAAACCCAGTAATGTAATCAATGATAACATCTTGCGGTGTCGATTACAACGGGCGAGCCCGTCACCACAGGACGTTTTAACGATTAGTCGTTCTGTCGCCCTGCAGTGAACGTAGAAGACTTTGGACAGTACAATTCTACGTCCAGCTACGTCACAACCCGTGAGAGTCCAACGCCTTACCGCGAGTGAGCCAGGAATAAACCCGGCGGGCTCGAGATACTCGCGCCCTCACTTCCAATTGTGACCAGATTTCTCCGGTCTCTCGATTGGTTCCGAGTTCGAGGTCGCTTGCGCGGTCCTCTCCCTTACGAAGCGGTGAAACGGAGTGCACCGAATCTGTCGCGGACCAAGGCGTCCTTTGCCCGACTCTGAACCGGGATCGGATGGCCAATGGTCATTTCAAGAGCAGTCGCCGTAAGGTAGACAACTACCCCCGCTCTATAGGAAACAATACAGTTCCCAGACTCCCCCGATTGTTAGTCGGAGAGCACAATCGATTGGCTTGCGCCGCTCGGTGCGCAGACCGTCCAGGAGCGCCAGAGGATTGATTCCCAGGGGAGACTGGTTGACCCAGTGTCCTACCCAGGCTCGCACCCCATGCGTGGAGGCCATCGGATGGGTGTTGACCCGTGAGTGTGACTGACCCTGAAACAGAATAGGTCTTCGTGGCCAACTCAGCAAGGGCCCATTAGCTCCCAATCAATGATAACAGTAATAATTAATTAGTATTGCCATTTATCGCACTTTTTTGAAGGCTGATTACATTTAAAAAATAATACGGAAAGATAAAATGCCAGCTACTATTCTATCTGAACATTAAATATATTAATTATTACGTATTGAAACCTGTACCTATACAAAGTTATAAATTTTCATTTTTATTCAAATATTATTAAAATAATAAAAGTTGTGATATAAATTTCGTTTCGTATTATTATTTTATACCGTATAGGCGTGTTTAGAGCGCCATTTACAGTGCGCCGCCACTGTCATACCACAAAAGTCGCCATATTGAACATTATAACAATAGATTAATTCATTATTGATGTTAGTTAATAGTGCCATCTACACGTCGCGTTTCATAGCAAATTGCCGGTTGATTAATTTTGGTAAGACGTTGAGCAATTTAGTACGCTATATAATCGATGGTTTTTAGATTTAGGTCAATAAAAATTACCCCCATTAAATTCTAGGGATGTTGTGTTTTGCAAATGTTGAAACTATTTAAAAACCCACTGTTTACCATTTCAGAGTCAAAACTCCCCTAGCTGTCTAACATGAGTTAAAATCGGGACATCTTTGTCATCGCCCATTTGGCCAAAATTCTCTTTGAATGGCCCTAATTATCAATATCAAAGAATGATTTTGAATTTATGGGACACGTGGTCATGAAATGGTCAATAACAAAATGTATATTTTTCGGTTATTTCATTTTAATAAACTTACTTCGAAATATTTTTTTGTAAAAGTAAATTACTACATTTTTTGCTGTAACTGAAAGTCAAAAAAAATGTTTACTCTGGAACAAGCTATGCCTCGTTGAAGTGGTATATAAGTTAGTATTTTTTTATTTTGACTATTCAGCTTTCTGCTATTGACCCTGAACAATTTTAGCATAGCCAGTATTCTGTGATTACCTTAAGAAATTAAAATTACTTTAGTACCTTGCATTACATGAAGAAATAAGAGAAATAAATAAATAAAATTTTTAGGCCTATTTCGCGAGAGCAACCCTGGTAGTTTATATTATCCTGTACATCAAAACATCATTGAAGTCTAATAAAACATGGACCGCTTTCATTTTTAAACTAAATTTCAAGCCAGCGGCACCTCAATTAAAATTAAATATCAGCGTGACACCTCTTGATTTATAAGTAACCGAAAAGGTGATCTCCGAGTTCATTTTCTCTTTCTGCCCGACGTGGTAACGATACGATGGGTATCGGATAAAATGCCGTCCTACGTACAGCCTCGTTAAAGCGACTTACGAAATAGAGTTGTCCAATTTATTTCGTCGCCTGCTCATATTTATTACCATATTGATTTCAACGATTGACAGCACTATGATACCACGGCCGCGCGATATCTTTAACTGCATTACTTTAAGGTACCCAAGATATTATGGATAGATAGGAGATGCCATTACACCTTGGTGTAATAGTGGCATTAGGTAGTATTAGTTGCCTCGTTGCCATCGATGGTTGTGCCGTTGCGTAGACCAGATTCAAACTAACGCTGATGTGAGCAAGACGTGGATGAATTCTCGGTTTCTTCATGACGTTGTTAAAGAGAAACATGAAATAAGAAAAACATACTACAAAATTTACACTACTGCTCTTTTTACACGACTGCCCAACCAAAAAGGAGTGTAATGTGTTCAGGGTTCATCTATGTATGTTTTACGTTTCTTTATTACACTATGGGTGACTTGCACCAATCGGCCTGTTAACTTCTGCTAGATGTGGTTAGCTAGCCACGATAAAAAAATTAACAGCCGGTTAAATTATGTCGGCTTTCACCAAATATTTGGACGTCCTAACATAACCATAGACACAACTGAAATCGAGAGGGCATTCCTCAGCCAATCACAGCACAGTTCAAAATGGCGTACGGGAGGTACTCAGCTCATCAGCTGTCAAACTGCCGAACGCTTTTGTTCATATCTCACTTTCGCGTCTTTCCTCATCAACATCAGATATATCAGAAAACATTTTAGTGAAAATACAAAATAAGCGAAAAAACTGGGCCACAGGCGACGCGATCAAATCTGACCTCGAACATTGACAGTTAGGGTTTGACAGCACGCTAACGGCTGGTTAGTGACGCTAACCGCCCGGTTAGCCTGGCAACCACCTGGTACCCACCAGGACTTGGTTAGTAAATATAACTGCAGTTTGCTTAACAGAGCATGGTGCAAGCAGTTTCGATTACTTAACTGTGGTTAGACTCTTTAAACACGGTTATCCATCTTAACCGAGCTTAGTGCAAGTCGCCCTATAACTTCTAAACGTTATAACCGATTTAGAAATATTTAGTATTGTTAGAACCATTATGTCATCTAGAGTGTCTTAGAATACCTTAACTGTTAAAATATCAAGTAAATATTTATCTAAATGCCCAAATTTTCACATGTCAATAAATTAACATAAATATATCGTGTTTAGTGTTACATTAAAGGTCTGATTAAGTGCATTCCAAAAATGTGTATCTATAATGCTACATTAAAAAAAAAACCATAAAAAAATATTATAAATACAGTAGTTCAGATTTTGTAATGGCAGGCGTGCTTTTTATTCCTTTTAATATATTGACTTATTGCAGGTGCCTTCTTCTCTTCGGAGGTTGGCTATCGTCATAAATAACTATCTTAACTTTAGAAGCTGCTACCCGGAACAAGGAAATCGTGCTTCTTCCAACCCGTTATCTTAAATTCTTCAACAAAAAATTCTATACCTGCCTGAGCCTACCTCGTTCTGAATAATAAGTTTCAGACGGTGGTATTTACTGCGTGTTTACCATGGCCTGAGTATTCAAATTTCTCACAAATCGAAGACTATCGCGGTTGTTTGAAATTATAAATGGGATATAAACGAATTTACCGCGTGAAATTTGTAGCACCCGACGTTTCGGTGACATTGCAGCCGCCGTTGTCCAGGGTAGACTGAAAGAGCTGTCAAACCGTTGTTTTGCGGATTGGCCGCATACCGCTTCCGCCACTGCGTAGGTTATAACGGTGGTGTGGGACCGGGCTCGGAGCGGGCGAATTTCGAAAATCCGTCTTGCACATAACACTCACTGTATCCTGTCTTACGTCCTTGCGATCGGCGTTCGGCGCCGGGAACATTTCAAGAAGAGGATTCCACGTAGAAAAGAGTTTGTAACCGTCGTCTCTTGAAGTTCCGGGTTCTTCTTATTTCAATTGCTTCCCGGAATATGCGAGGAAAGTAGAATTGTTCCTTGGATAGCACAATGGAACTTTGAAACTGCATCCAGTGGTTACTTCCGCTATCCAATATATGTTCGCAGATCGCCATTTTTTCTCGCTGAACGTTTTTCACAGCTTTGATGTGTTCTGTCAGTCGCGTGGCTATGGGCCGTTTCGTTTGTCCAACGTAGGCTAAACCGCAACTGCATTCGACGTTAAACACACCCGGGGTTTGCAGTGGTATTACATCCTTTACAGGCCTCAAAAATCAAGTTATATTTTAGGTCGGCTTGAAGATCGTTTTTATATCGAATCTGTTTAGCATCTTACTTATTCGATCTGTCACACGTATGGTAAGAATGCTCTTGATCTGCTCGGTTTCTGAGTTTCGTATGTGTGTTCGTATGCGTGTCTCGTGATATTTTCCGTATCCATTTCTCCTAAGGGTATCATTGACATGTTCCATCTCTTGCGGAAAATGCTCAGCATCGCATAGATCGCGTGCTCGATTCACGAGCGACGTTTGCGCTGAAAGTAGATGGTAGGGATTATGGTGTGAGCTTGTATGCAAATATCTGTCCGTATGTGTGGGCTTCCGATATAACGTATGTCCGAGAGTATTGTTACTTCCCCTCGTCACTTTGACATCCAAAAATGGTAGGGAGCCGTCCTTCTCTACTTCATAAGTGAATCTGATTTTTGGGTGTATGGAGTTTAGATGACCCAGGAATTCTTTCACCGTTTGTATGTTGCCCTTCAGAATGCAGAAGGTATCGTCCATGTAGCGAAGCCAGAGAATGGGCTTAATTTTGGAGGTTTTCATGGCTAATTCCTCAAAATATTCCATATATAAGTCGCTAATTATCGGCGATACTGGAAATCCCATTGCTACTCCGTCGATTTGTTTGTAATAATCGCCACTCCATAGAAAGTAGCAGGATGTCAGGCAATGTTGAAGCATGTCGGCGTAGCTAATAGGGAGGTCCTCAAACCTTAGTTTATCTCTCACCACTAAGACACTACGAAATGGGCAAATTCGTAAATAGAGACTCGACGTCAAAGCTCACCATTATTTCGTCTTCGGCTAGTTTTAAGCTTTTAATGATGCTTACGAAATGTCGCGAGTCTTTCACGTAAGACGTCGTTTTGCCCGTAAGCAGTTGGAGGACACCAGCTAAGTGTTTAACTCTGTCAAAACACTTAGCGGGTGTCCTTAGCTGGTGTGTAAAATCACTCTATTGACGGACCGTTCTGTCCATGTCCTGAAATCTCAAATTGCTTAGTTTTCTATTAATTCGCATTGCAGCGGCATCTCGCTGACATTAGTTGATGATTTTATCCGTTGATACTTCTTACTAGTAATTTCTTGCAAACAAATTAACTCTGTTTTAAATGTTAGCACAGAAATCCAATAATTAAAAAAAAATGTCTCATTTACACAACAATAAAAAAACTAGTAAACGAAGATATTTAGTTTTTGCAATTCCTTGAAAAGTTTGCTTTTTGGTGTGTACAAAATCTCGCATATAGAGCGACGATATGTTTTTTGTATGGCCTCAAATTAAAAACAAATTTTATCACATAATGGCGATTTCGACATTGGCAGTTGTTATGCATCCATCGTATGTCACTACAATTAAATAGAGGAGCCTTAGTGACAAATCTGCTAATTGTATGTATATGTAAAAATATGTATGCAGTAACGATTCAATTCATCTATTCTTTCATATGCTGTATGTTTCCGAATTGTTTAATCATACAGTGTGATATCACCGAAATCAAGATCCCTATACGCAATCCTCACATTTTTTATAATACTATGTGACAGCAACGACATGTTAGGTTTATAATTTAAAACAATTCGCTTTTTAACTCATCGGTGTTTAAAAATAATCATCTTGGAAGTCCGTACGAGTGGTTGTGGCGCGTGCTGCATCAGCTTGTTTAGTCGGCATTTTAACTCGCTCGTGTTTGCTGTAGCGATTCGGTATCCTACCGTGAGCAGCGTCTGCTTCTTTTCCCTCGCGTCTTCGTCGCCTCTTCCTGCAGCTCTGCTCGTGCCGCCTGAGAAAGACGGAGATTTTTGTTCTCCGTTCGGCGAATAGCGGAGGTATTTTTTTAAAATAAAAAACGCCTTACGCCGAGGTAAAGAAAACGAAAACTATTTTGTTGTCAAATATCGTTTATGCTACTATTACCATTTTAAAAGAAGTCGTATTATCGGTAGCAACAGCATCAACAACAACAAAGCGTGAAGCGAAATGCCCGGAGACCGATATATGGCTGGAATAGCTCACTGATACAAGGCATTGAATACTAAGACGATACGATAGAAGAATGGTAAAACCTGGCAAAGGATAGGGATAAACTATACGAGAAGGCTACAGTTTATGATCTGTAATAAAGTGGATCAAAAGATTCCGATACTCAATAAAATAGCGAAAGAAACTTTAGAGAATTATTCTATTATTCTTTCGCCATAATTTCTAAGTCACCCAACGATTGATTATTAATTATATTCCCAGCATTTGCGTAGTGCACGTGTTTCTATCCCACAAATATATAATGTACTTGTGACGGACCACCCCTCACAAGACTCCAAATTATTCGATGTGAGGTGGTGGTTTCAACTTACGAGTTATCTCCGTATTTAAAGGCGGTTTTGATGAAGTAGAATATATTTATTGATTGAATTGATTGAATATTGCCAGTTATAACGCTTGCCGAATTAACAATTGCACGGATTACTTTATCAAGACGCGAGGGTTGAGCGACGGCGGTTATGTAGGAGAGTGGATGAGGATTGTATGTGTGCTCCTAGTATCTTGTACTGGGCACGGCTCGAGTCTGTGGGATTACAGACTGATGCTTCGGGTCGCTATCGCGCAGAAAGGCACCGGGGATAGACAACTTTACGTCTGATATAGTGAAGCGGGTGTGGGAATTCGCAAGATGGGAGGTGACTGTCCTGATGCAGAAATGCATTAGGGACGGTCATTTCCCATTATGCTGGAAGGCTGGCCTCCTGCGGGTGATTCCCAAAGGTAACGACAAGCCGCGCTCGGATCCGAAAGCGTACAGGCCCATCACGCTCCTTCCCATAATGGGTAAGGTGCTCGAAGTGCTTGTGCGCGAACGGCTGGAGAGGACTCTGTCTCCCCAGAACGAGCGTCAGTTTGGCTTTACCCGAGGGAAAAGCACGGAGGACGCCATCCTGTTTGCGAAAAACTGGGTCCGCAACTACGACGGCCGCTACGTGGTAGGCGTATTTTTGGATATCTCCGGTGCATTCGACAACGCGTGGTGGCCGATGCTTATATGCAAGCTTCGCGCCCGCCTGTGCCCGAACAATTTGTTGAAAGTAGTGAGGAGCTACTTTTCAGACAGATCTGTCACTCTGAGGTACGGCCCGACCAGCGTCACCAAAACCCCGACCATGGGCTGTCCACAGGGGTCAGTGTTGGGTCCTAGCCTTTGGAACATTCTCTTTGATGATTTCCTCGGTCTACCTTACCCGGAGGGGTGCACCGTCAGCGCTTATGCAGACGACGCTCTTCTCCTGGTGGGCGGCAGGAGTCGCGCAGAGGTCGAGAGAAGGGTGGCTGACTCGCTGGACCTGATCCTCGGATGGGGTCAGCGAAACAGACTCACCTTCTCTCCGACGAAAACTCAGGCGCTTCTCCTGAAGGGACATCTTAAGCGGAACCCTGTCATCAGGATGAACGGTCGCCCGGTATCCTTCCCGGCCACCGTTCGATACCTGGGGGTGACGCTTACGGCTTCCCTTTCCTTTCTTTCGCACGCAAAGATTACAGCCGAAAAATCCCGGGATCTATTCTTTGCGCTCCGCGGAGCGAGTCGGGCCGACTGGGGAATTCGTTTCCCGGCGGTCATGACTATCTATAAGGGCGTCTTCGTCCCGCGTGCGACTTATGCCGCACGCGCTTGGACGGAGTCTGCTGTTCCTGAGGCGACGCGTGTCGCGCTGCTGCGCGGACAGCGCATCCCTCTCGTGGCCCTGACCGGGGCGTACAGAACGACGTCCACTCTTGCGTTACCCGTCATCGCTGGCGTTCTGCCGATTGTCCTGGAGATTCTGGAGCGTGCGGCGTTGTCGCGGTACCGCCGGGGCGAGCCGGTAGTCCTTCATGGCCTGTCGATCGACCCGGTGGCGCACCGAGCTGGGGAGTTTGCCCGCCTGATTCGGGTGGAGTCCTTGCGTGTCTGGCAGGCTAGATGGGACGCCGGCGGTACGGGCCGCCTCACCCATTGCTTTTTCCCGTCCGTCGCAGTGCGGATGGCAAATTCGTTTCTGCGGTTCGACCACCATACCACGCAGCTGGTTGGGGGCCACGGAGAGTTCAGAGCCAAACTATTTGACTTTGGACTTGCCGATGACCCCCGATGCGCCTGTGGGTATGGTCGCCAAACTGCGGAACACGTAATTTGGTCTTGCCCAATTCTAGCGGCTGCACGGGAGAAATTGATGGATGCAGTGGGCGCGTGCGTTGGGCGCTCTCCGATTTGGTACCCGGATCTGGTCAGTTGTAGGAGCTGCTTCCAGTCGTTTGGCGAGCTTGTGGAGCACTGGGTGGCTTCTTGGGAAAGCATGAGGCCTCGGGATACCCCCCAGGGGGTACCCTCTTCCTTGGTGGCGTGATTCGGCGGCTACTTCCAGCCCGAAGTGCCCGTCTTTGTGTCCGTCTCTTTACCGCCCCGAAGGGCGTTTCGTTCTTTGCAGGATCCAGGGATTCCTCCCCCCCGTGGCTGCTCCGAGACCTGCCCACGGACCGTGCGCCTCCACCATCATCGTTTCTGGAGCGTCCTCTACCCCACTTACCGGCCCTAAATTTGTTATTTGTTGTTTTATTTTTTTTTTTATTTTGTGAATATGGTAAATTTAGTATTATTTTTGTAAATTTTTACTTTGTAAATTCTTTTATTATTATAAATAAATGGGTTCTCGGGGCGGTACGGGGGGGGTGGTTTACCCTATTTCACCCCCTGCGCGTTCTACCCTTCTGGTACGCGCAGGGTTGTCGTAGCACGACATCCCGGGCAGACAAGACGACCCTCGTCGTTATAACTGCCCGGGCGGTGGGCGGGGTTTGCTACCCTCACCTATCGCCTTGAAACTCTAAATTGATGCTTCGAGAGGGAGCTAATGGGCCCTTGCTGAGTTGGCCACGAAGACCCATTCTGTTTCAGGGTCGGTCACACTCACGGGTCAACACCCATCCGATGGCCTCCACGCATGGGGTGCGAGCCTGGGTAGGACACTGGGTCAACCAGTCTCCCCTGGGTGCGGAGCCTGGGTAGGACACTGGGTCAACCAGTCTCCCCTGGGAATCAATCCTCTGGCGCTCCTGGACGGTCTGCGCACCGAGCGGCGCAAGCCAATCGATTGTGCTCTCCGACTAACAATCGGGGGAGTCTGGGAACTGTATTGTTTCCTATAGAGCGGGGGTAGTTGTCTACCTTACGGCGACTGCTCTTGAAATGACCATTGGCCATCCGATCCCGGTTCAGAGTCGGGCAAAGGACGCCTTGGTCCGCGATAGATTCGGTTCACTCCGTTTCACCGCTTCGTAAGGGAGAGGACCGCGCAAGCGACCTCGAACTCGGAACCAATCGAGAGACCGGAGAAATCTGGTCAAAATTGGTAGTTAGGGCGCGAGTGCCGCCCGCAAGGTAACATACCTGGCTACTCGCGGTAAGGCGTTGGACTCTAACGGGTTGTGGCGTAGCTTGACGGTGGATTGTTATGTCCCAAGTCTTCTACGCTCACTGCACGGTCGATAGAACGAACAATCGTTAAAACGTCCTGCGGTGACGGGTTCGCCCGTTGTGGTTGACAACTCAATATGATGCTTCGAGACTCGGGGAAAATGAGGCAAGGAAACCAAGGAGCCGGATCCGTTGAGCGACCTCGTAGAGGGGTATCGGATATGCCGTCGCAACCTTGGGGGAAGGTGATCAATCGGGGACTGATAATTTGGTTGCTTTTTGGCCGGTTTATATAGGCCATGCAATGATGCAATTTGAAATATTCTGAGTAAAAGTATTGTTTCATCGTGCTGATTCATAGCTGCACGATCAAAATAATAGCTGAATTGTGTCAGTTTATTTGTTGACCGTATGTAGTGGACTTAATGTCCGTTACATACTCCCTGATATAAAAGTGGACTGGGTCAGTGTAACTCCTGAATGGGTGATTCGATCAAATCTAATCTAATGTATGCCTTCGAGGACTATATAGTTCGTATTGAAAAAGACGCGAGACTCTTCACTGAAAGTGAGAAACTTGAGTATCCGCGAGCAGAGAGTCTGCTGCGGAAGTCACGTCAGCGCCGCTCACCAGACTTCGCGGAATGCGGGCATTTCACCGAAAAGCGCCTTCGTAGTATGGAATGGCAGTCGCGGTCCCACTTCGCTCATTTGTAATTCAGATTTAAGCGCGATCGATGCCTCGCCTCCCATACTAAGCGGTCGCTAGCCGCGAGACACACTCACTCACTTACGCTCCATTCCGCCTTGCACCCACTCCGCCAAACTTGCACACTGCACCATGCATACAACCGCGGTGACATGACAACTAATAGACATAACATTCAAATCGAAATTTCTTTATGAAATCTATAAAAGGTATGTTTATATTAATCACTAAGCCGTCTTAACTAGGCCTCGCATTTACTAAGGTAGGCTTAATGTATATGTATATAGTTCAGTTTAAGTAATTTGCGGTATGCGTACTCCGTATACGACTGGCAAAAGTGCAGAAAAGCTACTTGTACCTTAGCATTAAATTCTATAATCTATTCCCTACAAAATTTAAACAGCTGGAGGACATAAAATTCAAAAAAAACATCAAGGAGATGCTGATAGGACATCCTTTCTATAATGTGGCCGAATTTGAGGGCCATGATTTTTCAAATATTGTGCCAATTTAAATTACTTAAAAAAGTAGAGCCTTATTGTCTGATTAATTTATATGATCCTATATCTGTACTTTTAGTTTAAAATGCATAAGGTTGATTTAATTTGATTATTTAACATTTTACTGACAATTTGAATATTACGATGAATAGTTTTACTAGGTATCTTTTCGAATTACGAACTACTTCAAATATTTTGCTTATTTATTTTGATTATTTATATTTATAGTTTGACAATCTAGTAGTTAATTTTTGACTACCTATGTATGTTCAGTAAAGAGTAGTAACGAAACTTACTACCTAACCCAATTATTTTGACACGTCCAAGAGCGGTCTTTAGCCGTCAATTGGACACGACGAAAATGTAATGTAATGTAATGTATTATTTGCTTATATAATAATAATAATAATAATAATAATTAAACGCTTTATTTGCTTTAACAAAACAAATATATATATTATATACAATTATAACAATTATATACATAGTACGTGATGAATAAAATTAATATACTGTATTCAAGTTGATAGATATGCAGGTGTATAAATATCCTAAAATAGTATATTATTTTTTAATAAAATTATTAGTCCAAGTTATAATATTTACCTACTTTCGAGTTTCCTTAATTTTCTGGGTGTCTTGCGAGTGGTTTTGGATTTCCCACAGCGTTGCCATGTAGCGTAGCACTACATTCAAGTCTTGAGAATTCCTGAGATCTCTATATGAAGCCTGAACGATCACTATTCAAGTACACGCCCACAAAACTAAACGGATCCCATTGTACAAACGGCTGAGAAGGGGGATGTCATTTCCACGAAATTGTTCACTAATGCCCTAGCTAATTTCTTCCTAATATTAAAGTGGGAATATGATATCAAAAGTAAAGGTGAACACATCTGGCATCTAAGGTTTTCAGAGGATACAGTCATCATGATCAGACAAGGGAGCCTATGATCTTACCGGCGGATGGAATTGCCTTGGATTTCTTAGGAGTTGGAGATGATGGTCATTTCCAGGTCGTGGACTGTCGTTTTGTTTCAGGATCGTATTAGTGATGACACGTACCATCTGGTTGTAACATCATGGCGTATACGCTGGAGAACTCCACAAAATACTGAACGACATCAGCGATGCATCTCAAGGAGTGGGTCTCCGGATAAACACGATTAAAATAAAAGTTATGCGTAATGCCCATATTGACCCGACACCTGTGGTCGTTGGAAAATCCTACCCTCTATGCTGTAAAAAATACGTCTACCTAGGGCAGAACAGCCAGCTCGGTAGACTAAACTTCAAGAAGTATAAGATGTAAATCTGGTATCCCATAATGCTCGAAAATTAAGGTATAAAATCAGTGCGCCTTGTCTGTGCAGCAAGTTAGACCTGTGGCTCGTTTACAAGTCGCTCAGCAAGCTATGGAAAAATCTATGCGCGGAATCCCTCTACTAGATATGATCCGTAACATAAATGCGATGAAATACCAAAGTAATGGATATATTTCAGAAGATGAGCAAGCTGAAATGGCAGTGAACCGGTCACATGTCCTGAAGAACGAACAACCGCCGGGGAAGAAAAATGCTCAAATAGAGATCGCGAACTGCGAAACGCATTGAAAACGACGCCCCCAGTTGGACTGGCTACTTGAAAATGACAGCGGGAAGCGAATGGATATGGAAGACTGAGGACCAGTTAGCGTGCGATCCTTGGGAGAGGCCTTTATCCAGCAGCGGAGAAACATAGGCTTAAAATTCAAGTAAGTCAAGTAAGACTATAAAATACCAACTTTGAAGTAAAATTAAATATATGAAGGGATCTTTAATAATTTGTCTTAAACCAATCGAAACTTGGGGCATACTGTTTCAAAATCATAAAAGTACGAATGCAATAAAACAAGAACTGAACGGCTATAAAAGTAGACCGGAGGTGAATAGAATATATCGAAAAAAAAAGAGGGAGTTAATTAGAATATTACTCCTACGTGAAGAGTTCAAAGCTACTTTAATTTTGCTCTAAATTCGGACACATGATCATACTTGCGTAGATCGACCAAGTATCGAATGCGAGACATCATCAGCCGCTGCCTTCAACACAAACACAAAAGAAGAAGAAATGTATGTACGTTCCATAATGCAGTAGGCACCATCTAAGCTACATGTTAAAACCCATTGGTAGTTTAAACAGACGAAACGTTTTATTGTGTCATTTCATTACAGTTGTATCGGCCGTTACTAGTGGCATGCGAGTAGCTCGAGCGTGGCAAATCCGTAAAAGTTGCAAACACTTACCGCAACCGTGCAAAGTGGCCGTTCATACATATTCAGTGCGGCGTATGACCTAGGTTAAAATTTTCACTACGCACGCGGCATTTGTATGAGACAGCCGTTTCGATAGGCGCTCTCGCCTCCATACATCCTTTACAAGTTCAATATAATATACTACAAAATAAGCCCGGGACATAAAAAATCTTCATAGATTAAATAAACAATAACGGGCTGATCGCTATGAATGAAGCTGGATTTTAATTTAAGTTTATTCACCGATCCAAAACAGGATAAAAATGTTAAAGACATTTTTAATGGCTTGCTTAGATGAACCACTATTTCGAAATCAAAATTGATTAGTTAGAATTTTATTACGTACTAGCTGTACCCGGCTACGCGTTGCAGTAGCACGATGCGTTGCTGTGGTTTTTCAAAAATAGCATGTTTTACCTGTCACCGGGGTGACATCTATATAAAAACACACGCGTATTCGCATCTATATAAAAACACACGCGTATTTAACATTTCAAAGCAGTCGCTGAAAAACTTTCGGGGATTTAAGAGTTTGAACAAACGAACAAGTTACAATTTTATTTATAGGTATAGGTAATAATAGAATCAGTTAATCATATTTTACTCATATTTTATTTCGTTATACAATTTTAATTTTTTAAAATAGATAGGAATTCACGTACTGCTCAAAGATGCACTATTTTTAACCCTTCGTAAATCACGAGAGTCGCGCTCAGCGTTGGCAAGGGCATTCTGTTTACCAGAGCGCCCCCAATGATGTTTGCTCTAAAATGTGCAAAGCAAGACGAAATTTCAACGATCGAAGATGTTTGTTTGACGAGCGTGGCTAGGGGAGATAAAATACAAGGGTTGTTTGATCAGTGATTGGAAAAAATAGCAACTATATAAAATGCATAAGAATAATAAAACCGCAACGAGTCTTCAATTATCATATAATGCTGAATAATTAATGTACCGTGCTTAAATAAATTCCGCTTTAAATACTTGGCAATTAATATAATTACGTCGTCATCAATCACAATAAAACAATCTCCACATTCTTGCTGGGAACCGTTTAATTTCCAGTATTCTCGACGTTAATTGTCGATTAATCTTTTTCTTTCTTTTTAGATACGTTTTCGGTTTCCGTAACCGATTCGCTGATTTAAGATAATATTCTGAGCATCAGAGATTGCTTCGTCCACCTGTCATACTATTCCAGTATTCAAGTCTGGCTGCATAGGAAGTTGTATCGTGTTAGAATGAATTTATAATAATTATAATAATTATAAAATAATTATAATAATAATAATAGAACGCTTTTTTCTTAAGAAGAGGCGAGCTTATTGCCTGCAGGCAATATTTTAGAGCTAACCTACTATTTATTAATTTTTATTTATTTTATTTATCCCTAGTATTACATGATTAAATTTCCTATAGTATATTTTACATGATTTAGTCGTACATACAAAATGTAGAAACCTGGAAATTTACTAAAGATGCGGCTTCGGCGGTATTTTATCACCTCACTAGGCAGAGCCTGTATTGACGTGATATTTAGTACTGCGTTCATCTGTCGGGTGTATAGCTAATTTCTCTAGTCATGGAAATCCTACAAGTGTATAATGTATAACTATTATAGTATAAATATATTACACAAAAGAAAATTATTAAATTAAATGAGATATAATATAGGTAGGTATATGGGAGATATGTGAATACAGTTATGAGGTTAATCAGATAATAATAACAATAATAAGTAATATATATCATCTTTGCACCTATTTAATAACGTTAGTAACTAACGGCTCACAGTGCTCCCTCGTCGAGTGTAACAACCATAATGTTACCAGTCTTTTGTAGTGAGCGTCATTTTGAATGATTGTAGCTTGGCATAATTTCGTGGTAAATATGTTATGGAGTTTTTTCGCTAGGTAAATATAGTGTCTTTGTCCAAAGGTCGTTCTCATTTCTGGTTGTACATGTCTGTCTTTATACCTTGTGTCGTGTCTATGGGAGTTACTGGTCGGCTTGCCGTTGTCCCGTTGGAGTTCTTTCCTGTAGCATATCATGACCTGCCGTATGTATAGCTGTCTTGCATCCAACACCATAAAATCCCTGTAGAGCTGGTCACTGGAGTAGCGGTATGGCTTCCTGGCTATAACCCTAATCAAAGCCTTTTGGGCCTTTATCAGAGGGTCCAGATTTGTTTTGGCCATACCACCCCAGCCTAGTTGTCCGTATATTAGCAGAGATTGGGCTAACGCGTTGGTTGTACATTACTTGTAAGTAGATGCTATATAACTTAACCTATATAAAGAGTATGACAAATACAAACAAAGAGGATAGAAGGAAATATATAGTTAACTCTTTGTGGGCGCACACATCTAACACCTATAAGGACGCTAAAGTTTAAAAAGGAGTAGAATGGGAAGGGAAAGGGAATGTATCTACAATATGTCAAATGCTCTCTGAGTCTATTTTTAAAACTTGTTATGCTTGGCGCGGTTCTCACATTTTTCGGCAAAGCATTCCAAAGACGGGCTCCATGATCGGCAAATAAGAATGAAAAGAAGTCAGTGCTGTGACTAGGGATGGAAATAGCAGGTTATCTCAGAGGGCGTCCATGAGCCGATAGAGCAGTAAATCTGCCGGTAATTGAGAGCGACGCCATCCAAGATCTTGAAAAGCATACAAAGAACGCTCATGTCTCTTTTCTCCCGGGTCGATAACAAGTGAAGCTTCTCTCGGTACTCCATGATGTGGCCAAATGTTCTAAAGCCATGGATATAACTAATGCAGACCCGCTTGGACACGCTCTCGTTTTAACAAAAATGCAAGCTTATTGCCAGTGGCAATATTAGAAACTAACCTTTCGTACAACATCGCTGATCGCATATCATAGTTACATCGTACTAAAAAGCTAAAAGTAAAAATAAAAAAAGCCAATTTATGCCCATAAGGACGTTTGGAAAAGAGAGACGAATAAAAATGGGTAAGGACTGATTACTTACATCTGAGAGTAGTAGTATTGTTTAAGCCGAACATTAAAGAATTCTAGATTGTGTATTGACATACTACGTTTTGGCAGCTAAGATTTTAAAACGAAACAAAACGTATAGATGACACTCATAGTTCCAAGCATTGATTAATCTCTCTTCTGTTCAGTGGCCCAAAATGGCTTTCACTCGCCCGGTGCTACTCGACAGTAATAGGTATAGGTAAGTACGCTAACGAAAAAACGCGTGTTATACGAACGCCGTTCTCCGCACCTTAGCCACCGCTTACATTAACTTAGTCCCCAATAGTACTTCCTGCACTGCTTTTCACATTGCCTTTGTTTTGTGCAAATTCTTCCCATTCGTATTTCGCTTTGCTTAAGGATCACATGGCATGATCAAGAGAATATTTCCAGCTGTGTATCGGTCTTCCCACTGACCTTTTGCCTGTTAAATATTTTCTTGCGGGTCTAAGTATACGAGTATAAAGAGACTTCCTACGAAAGTTGTGACCGTAGTAATTCAAGCTGTAGGTCATAATCTTCTTGGGATCATCTTTCTTTCGAGAAACATATTTTTGTTCTGGGCAGCAGGGATCTAGCTTGTATGACTATTTCCCCAGTTCTTTAGTAATTCCTACTTCTTGACCGGTTGCCTTTATTAGAGCTAATGCTTCTAATGTGTATAACATGACTGGAGCTATTGTCATTTTAAAGATCAGTCTGATAGATCTCTAATTCAAATTCTTAATCCTTATAAAGGAAGGAGTTATTTTAAGCACCGTATCGTTTATTTGCAACGTGTCTCGACGGGATCTTACCTACTTAATGCTTATGGGCTTAAAAGAAATTTACTAAACGAAAAATAAATGATTGAAATAGTAAAAAATATAAAAGAAATAATAGGAAAAATAAAATTAACAAGATATAGCGAATTTATTTCTAGTTGTAAGACGTTTTTGGTGATTTAAACTTACCGCATTTTCTAATAATATATGTAGTTATAAACTTTAAGGTTTAAAACTCTCACTGAAAAATCAAAGAAAGGCCTTCGGGAAGAAGGGCGGGTTTCGCGAGCTCGCGGCAGAGCAGTCATAAATTTCACTGGGAATTAATCGGTTCTATCAACATCTCTCTTCCTGCTGCAGGGAGGGCGATAATAAATAAATGCGTTAGTTAACCAGTTAACAGAAAGGGTTGAATAGGCGAATGTCCTCAAGGCATATGCATACCCTTCCTTTTCAACCCCATTCAAACGAGTAACCCGAAAATTGAGCTTGGCGCTTTCAGATATTTCCATACCTAACTAGTGAGTGGAGTAAGATCGCGTGATCATTTTATTCGTTCTGAAAGAAACTGCTCCAAACGGCCTTTTGTGACCGCTGCGGAACTCTTCATCTTATCTCTGATGATGCAGTGGATTGGCTGAAGTCTCTGGATATAAACATTATTATGTTATATATTACTTATTATGTTTACTTGAATTTATCACTATGCTGAGAATGTTATTCCTTCCTATGCTGAAAATTCTTACTCTGAGGATTTTTACTGTTTTATCATTTAAAAGTAGTATTGTTGTATTGGTTTATTTCTACAATTTTGTACTAATTTCATAATTACTATAGCTTTCAATAAAAAGTGATAATGACTATGATAAAGTTAACTTTAATTGAATAAAGTATTATTTTTCGACATACTAACATTTTAGGTTTAGAGAAATGATATGTTTTTTTTTTCTAAACACTTAATACTTTTAATAAAACATTCTTCATCACGGTCACCTAACAATTCCTGCAATGCAGCTACTATCGCATCATCATCTTCAAATTTCCGACCTTTCAGATGTGGCTTTTATATCGAAAATTGATTGAAATCACTAAGGGCATGATCCGGTGAGTACGTTGGATGTTCCAGTACTTCAAAGCCAGCTTCTTCAATGGCAGCTATCGCAACTCTAGCCTTGTGTGCTGGGGCGTTATTTTGGTGACACAAAATAATTTCAGCGAGTTTGCTACTTCGATTTTAACGTACTTCGTTTCGCATTTTTTTATTTATTCAGCATATACAGCCCCCGTTATAGTAGCTCCATGATCAAGTTATTCAATCATTAAGACCCCTCGACTGTCCCAGACTAGGGAGCCTATGATCTTACCGGCGGATGGAATTGCCTTGGATTTTTTTAGGAGTTGGAAATGATGGTCGTTTCCTGGTCATGGACTGTTGTTTTGTTTCAGGATCGTATTAGTGACGACACGTACCATCTGGTTGTAACATTCTCCTGTAAATCCACATTTCGAAATCTTCTAACCTTTTACACAAAGTCTGGGTTAGTGTCCACGTTTCTACTCCGTACAGGAGGACTGAAAATATGTAACACTGCATGAAAATATGTAGATGCCAGGCGGCATCTAGAAGAGAGTTTGAGATTATGGTTGCAGAAGATTTGGCTCATTTTGATAAACGCAGCTCTAGCTTGTTCTGACTTCCACAATATGGCCTTCTTGATTATTCACAATACAGTCAATATATTTATATTGGCAAATCCTCTCCAGGGTTTGATTCTTGATGTGCAGGGTGACAGCTAACGATGTACGTCCGACAGCTATGAACTTGGTCTTGCTGATGTTTATATTAAGACCATTTTGAGCACTGATCGACTCAACTCGATTAAGCAGACTTTGTAGGTCTTCGATAAAGCTGGCAAAGAGAATAGTATCATCGGCGTATCGAATATTGTTGAATGGTCTCCCAATTACAAAGATTCCTTCAATTGCGTGTTCATAGGCTTCTGAGAAGATCTCTTCTGCTTATAAATTGAACAGCAATGGCGATAATATAAATTCCTGCCGCACTGCTGTTAAAATCTCCACAACATTTGGACAGTTTGTGTTCTACACGTTCGTTTGCTATCTTTTTTAAAAAATTTAATAACCATTTTTTAAAATACAGCTTTGTATAAAATCCAGCCAAGCCTAAGGCTTACCTGCTGGAGATTATGATAGGGTGACTTTCAGTGCAACTTTAGTGGCCATTTTGACCATTTAATAATATATCTGCTGCATTATCTGCTATATTGATAAGGATTAGTCGGCACAGAAAGCCACCCCCTTGATAATATTTACATAAAAAAATAACGTACTTAATGCTAATAAAATAAAAACATGAATATTATTCGTATCATTCACACTTGTGTTTCACTTTTACTTATTTAAAAGCTAACTATTTTTAATTCTTTTTTTTGTTTTTTTGTACATTTTTTTTATTTTTTTAAATTTAAAGGAATTTTGTTGAATAAATGAGGGATTAGCCAATTCAATCTTCTTTTGCCATAAAGGTTACGAAAAGGAGGGACGAGTAGCCGTTCATTTTGTATCTGTCTAGTGCTGTGTTTATGTTGGACATAATTTCGGAACTCGTCAGTCTCGAAATATTGAACTGTCAGTCTATAAATAAATAATGCATTAGCTGGTAATATGTCACAATACTTGAAAAGTCCTATCTGGTCGTTTCTAAATTTGTTTCGAATCTTGTTTGGAACTATTATTTTTAAAATACGATGTTGTAGAGATGTGATGCGGGATATAAAAGTTTTAAATGTGTTGCCGTAGGTTGTGATTCCATAAGCAATAATAGATTCGACCAGGGCAAAATACAGACTTCTCAGCTGATTGTATCTGAGAATGTATTTTAAGTGGTAGATTTTTATAATTATTTGTCTAAGTTTTTTGCAAATGTTATTAATGTGCACTTCCCAGTTGAATTTTTTATCAATCGTTAGTCCAAGGTACTTTTCAGCATCGACTTTTTTTATATGCTCACACCGACAGTCCGGTTGTGGATTATGTAGACAGTTATGCGTGTGAAATTGTATTGCAAAGCTACTTCCTCGTTCTCTTGCCTGCGATGACCTGATATGCATAACTTTAGTTTTTTCGGCATTGATTATCAGCCCATTGTTATGGGCCCATTCCTGTATCTTATTGAAATCGTGTTGCAATTTTTGAGAAGCCGTATTAATGTCCTGAAATCGTGTTGCAATTTTTGAGAAGACGTAAATCTGCTGCCAGTAGAGGTTTTTTTTATTATTGACATGTTTTTTAAATCGAGATCTACTTTTACTAAGATCTGGATAAGCTGGTCGTGTTTTATACGATCAAATGCCTTCTCGTAATCGATAAAAGAGACGTATGCGATTTGATCCATGTCTCAGCATCTTTGCATCAGTACTTGGTAAGCAAATAGTGCGTTTCGTATACCACAGCCGTTCCGGAACCCAAATTGTGTCTCTTATTATTTGTGTCTGCCAGTATTTATTATTAAATTGTTTTATACAGTTGGTAACTAATTATAATTTTTTTTGATAGGCCCTCGTACATTTCGCTCTGATTCATTTGCAATTATCTTATAATATAAGATTTAAACGTTCTTTTAAATTAGTGAACAGATAACCTACTAAATAAAACAGTTCATCTCGTAGGCAAAACTTTTATAAACCAACTTCCGTCGTCGTGCAGGCGGCGCGGCGGCCTTAATTTAATGCGAGCTCAATTCAGTTCGGTGTTAATTGGGCGACGACTTGGCGGTGAGAGATAGAGATGGAGACAGAAAATAGACCCCATGATATTAACGGCGGATGGAACGGCCTTGATTTTTTTGGGAGTTGGAGATAACGGTCGTTTCCAGGTCATGGACTGTTATTTTGTTTCAGGATCGCAATGGTGAAGCCATGTTTCGTCAATAGATACCTACGTAATAATTTTCGTTGTTTAGAACATAATAACAGATTTTTTTACAGTTATTTTTATATATTAAGCTATACAATTTTTATTTATAACATATTTGGTCTTATGTTTATAAGAATGAATATATAAGCATAGGCTAAGTGTATTTTATTATCTAATAATTTCAATATTTATATCTTCTGTGTTTTTATTGATAAATATTTTTAGGTATAATTGACATTAAAAAGTCTTCCTAAATTATTGTTTTTTTTTACTTTTTATATGTGGCATTTGGCTTTATATTTACTATGTTTAAAATGTTTGCCTTGGAATAAGTTATGACTTAGTTGGGCGGCATGGGACAGATTATCATATAGGGGAGAATTGCTATGAATGGACCACTTAATTTTACGACCTTATATCTTGAAATATATAATTTAAAAAACTAAATATTACTTTGTTTCTATCTGGTAAGATCTAAACTTTTGATATTTTAAGTTACGTACGATTTAGAATAATGGTTTTCCTTATAAATGAAAAAAAGTAATTTTGAAGCTGTTGCCTTAATTGGACCATCGTCGAAATACATGCTCGCACATAGAAGCGCAATAAATTTGTTTCAAACTTTACACTAGTACATGCTGACAGACATGACTAGAATGATCTTACATCAAATTGATCAGAATCCAATTTTTAGTTTTTGACCGCCGTGAACACTGGACACACACGTCTCCTCTCGCAGCGAGTCACAGCGTCACTGCGGTTAGGGAGGGGAGGGGGGCGCGACTGATACGCGAGCGGCTTTGTCTCGACTTATTTTGGCGTTGCTAGCTGTCATAGTTTTCGAAATACTATAGTGGTTCAATGAAAGCGCTGGTCCAATGAGTGCTACTATCCCTTAAGCGCTAAATAGCTGGCTGTAGGTTTATTATATTTTAAGTTAATTATTCCTCGTTAAATTGTAGATATTATCTATGAGTAGTGTTATGCTTGTTGCAATTTATGTACACTTCCATAATAAATAAATAATTAGATATTGTTCCAAAGAGTTTGTATTTATCACTTTTTTACAAGCTTTTATTTACCTTGCAATATTTGTTAGTTTGTTAGTTTGTTTAGGTCAAATTTTGCAAGCTGAATTAGAACCACTACCTCTTTGAAGTCGAACCTTATCTTATGAACTTAACACTTTAGTTAAGTTCCGATGACAATATTTTTTAGTAGTGGGCTGATTTTACATGATTTTAACCTGATTCTATATCCAGAGTCAGCTATACCCAGCTCTATACCCCTGCTCTACACCCAGCTCTATTTATCGGCTACACACAGATTCTACACCCAGCTCTCGACAAGGCTACTCTTCCACGATCAACAGCAAAGACACCCAATGTTGTATACGCGTTCAATTATGATATCCAGTTCTAAATTTCACCATGACATGGCTGCTGCACCCAAAATTGGCTCCCGACGATGGGGCTCCTCAATGGTCATTACCATCAGCACAGAAATGAAATGTTGTATGCGCATTCAATTAAGATAACCCGTTCTAAGATTCACCACGATAGGGCTGACACGCAGGGTTATCTTCCAAGGAGGGACTCCTTAAAGATCAACAGCACAAAAACAAAATTTTGTATACGCATTCAATTATGATAGCCCGTTCTAAGTTTCACCTCGGTAGAGCTGGCGCACCTAGGGTTGGCATCAAACTAAGGGAGTCCTCAAAGGTCAACATCACGGAATTCCGTTCTAAGTTTCACTATGACATGGCTGCTGCACCCAAGGTCGGTTCGGGACAGAGTATTTTTAATAAAAGCTTGTTTTTAAAAATGTGTTTTTACTATTAACTTATTTTGAACGCCCCTATATTTGTATTTTGCTCTATCTCTATTGCAATATGCGATTTGAACGTACCTTTTAATTAGTGAACAGATTTAAACCTACGAAATAAAGCAGTTCATATTGCGGGCCAAAACTTTTTTAAACCAACTTCCGTCGTCTCGCAGGCGGCACGGCGGCTTTAATTTAATGTGAGCTCAATTTAGTTCGGTGTTAATTGGCTAACGATTTGGCGGCGGTGTTGCTAATATTAAGAGAGATAGAGATGGAGTGATATTCCCCAATGCGCGGCGGCGAAACTGGGAGGGGTTTGGAGCGCTGCCCCCTCCGGCGATCGCCTCCGAAAGGGTTGAAATGCAAACTACACACTCTGGAAATAGAATTAGCCACGGTGGCGATGCTGGAATACCGGCTCGTTTGCAACTACTGCGCGATAACTACATCTCAACCGACGCCGACGTGTTTGGACACCGTATACAAACTTATACAGAGATGGGTTAGTGGAGTGTACGAATCAGGGATAGTGGAATAAGGGGCAACGAACAGAGATGAATCTTAACGTGTGAATTGTATAACTTCGGATATCGTGTGAATTGTAGAGCTATTAGAGGCGCTAGCTCACTTTTCACTTTTAACCGCCCTACCTACACGAACGTACGTGATACGTCTGTCATATTGTCGCCCGAACGCATCAAAACGTAAACGTTACGTTCGTGTAAATATATATATATAGGTATATATATATATATATATATATATATATATATATATATATATATATATATATATATATACATATATATATATATATATATATATACATATATATATATATATATATATATATATATATATATATATATATATATATATATATATATATATATATATATATATATATATATATATATATATATATATATATATATATATATATATATATATATATATATATATATATATATATATATATATATATATATATATATATATATATATATATATATATATATATATATATATTACAATTAATCAATTAGGAAGATTACACATTTTAAATTATATGCATTTCGTATTTATAGGCGGATTTTGATTATTCCTTGATTTTCGATTATTTCTTTATTTTTTATATTATTGGTGAATTATTTTTATTAATTGTCTTTTACTGTTAGTGCTACCTATCCGGTCTGTTTAGATTTTTTTCATGTCATATTTCTTTTTTAATGTTATTTCAGGCTATTCAATGAACATTGCCAATTATTACTGATTTGATTTAGATATTATAGCAAACCAGTGAAATAATGACATTTTTTGATAAGAAATTACACAATTAGCAGATAAGTAAATTTGTCAATCTATTATGATAACAGGTAATTGTGAGATACATAATTTTACGCATTATCACCATAAATGTACCACCACAATTTCGAACAATAAATATATTTCTATTTCTATTTCTATATTTCTAAACAAAAATCCTGGAACCCACAAAACGTGCATGATACGTCAAAATGTTCCTAAATTCTAAATACAAAAAAGGGTCAAAATGGGTCATATTTTTTTCTGATATATTGTAATCAAGTATATTAAGGAATCTAATGAAAAAAACCAACGATTTTTTTCACCTGCTTTTTTAACAATAACCAGAGGTAGGGCGGTTAACCAATCATAGGTGTTAAAAAGCACTTCTTATTACAATAAATACGAGTATAAACCACTGATTCTAACTTTTCTCTTATCCCTTTGCTCACCTTATTTCTGCAGTAAATACATAAACCACAAATATTTCATAAAATCCGTAAGGGAAATAATTATTACAAGTAAAGCACTTCAAATGATTCCAGAAGCTAGCGGAAAATCGGGTACCTCAATGAAATATGTATTTTTGAGTAGCTTAGACCTTCAGAATAATGGTTGATTATGGAAAAAAATCGTTCAATACATGGGAAGGGGGTCAAATCAGTCATTACATAGGAAGGGTGTCAAATCGCTCTGATCAATTTTGATTACACTAATAAACACTAAATTACATCAAGCGACCAGAAATGGTACTAATGTAAAAAGATAGTTCAAAATAGTACAAACAAATGAGTATAGAGGGGGTTAAATTTTATATAAATATTTGTGTTTCAATCAAATGTCATTATGATAATGATAGATGCATTGCATCAATAAAATCAGTCTTATTTTGTTGTTATGTTCATTACTTTACTCGTCCTCTCTACCTTGTTATAAATACAATAGTTCACTTTCTGTAGCAGCAGTCGTGTTTTTAAATTTTTTGATATATATTTACTTGTTGATTATTTTTAATGCAGTATCCGCGCTACGTGTGTTTATTATCCCAGTCGCTAAAAAGCGTCGCACTCCGCCACGCTAGTTTCCCTATATATTAGAGTCGCTTGATACCGGATTGCGGACATTGTAACCCTCCATGTGTGTTTTCGCTGACCGCGCGACGCTCTGCTCCGAATTCCCAAAGCCCATCTCCATTATCCATCGGCCCACATCTCCCGTGTCGGCGCCTTGCATACAAATTTCTTTCTTCGATCGGGCGGCCGCGAGCGCCTGTAATTGCCAATAAACTCGCTCCTTGTCCAAGTCGATTCGGCAGGAAGCCGACTTGGCCCCAGTTCGCTCAATTCAAATGTTTCACAAAATTGACCTTTTACGCAGAGCCATTGATTAGCATCGCTGGGATTTGGCGGGAAATTTGCCAGCAGAATACTAAATTTCCGTATCAAATCGACAACTCAAGTCAGTATTTCTGTTTTAGGCAGAGTAATCAAGCACAATAGTTTAAACAGTGGTGATTATTATTATTAGCCCTAAAATAGAGGAGGAAAAGAGAAAAACGTAAATAAAATTTTAACAAAAAGAAAAACCGACTCCAATTTTTTTTTTGTAAGTGCAGCAGCCATGTTATGGTTATACTTAGAACGGGCTATCATAATTGAATGCGTATACAAAATTGTATATATGTGCCCTCGTTGGAAACCAACCCTGGGTGCCGCAGTCCTTGTAGAAACTTAGAATGGTCTGTCGTAATTGAATATATAAACACAAATTTTGTATATGTGCTGTTAACCGTTGAGGAGTTCCCTCGTCGGGAGCCAACCCTGGGTGCAGCAGCCATGTCATGATAACACTAGAACGGGCTATCATAACTGAATGAGTACACAAAATTTGGCTGCACAAAAACAAGACACACACACTTTCATACATGTTACAGGGACTCATACATATAAACACTTCAAAAAAGGGTTGGTTGTAAGAGATTGACTTAGGATAATAAACCCCTCCATTTTGAAAATTCACAATAAAGATTAGAAACAAAACAACAAATTATACACTACTTTCCACAGGCAACTTATTTGTAAACCATATATCATACTTGTATAAGTCGTATTTTTCTCCTAGTCAAAATATACAAACGTGCGAATTTCCCGAATTGAGGGGAGAAGTTTCTACGAAGATAAGTTTCTACGAAGATAAGTCGTGCCTTTCACGACCGAACGAAAGCTTGAGAAATGAATGACTTTCAGACAATAATTATTAAGAGGGGTCCATAACTGAATGCCGAAATAAATTCCTGCGCCTTTCGCTTTCTTTGCAATTAATTATTCCCACCTCACTTTGGCTCGGTGGGAATTCTTATTGCGTCTTTTCGCATTTGCGATTTTTTCTACTCCGGAAAGACACAAGATATTTGAGGAAAAGGACGACATTGAAAGTTTTCAGAGTAATTTATTTTAATAGGTGTTATATATATATATATATATATATATATATATATATATATATATATATATATATATATATATATATATATATATATATATATATATATATATATATATATATATATATATATATATATATATATATATATATATATATATATATATATATATATATATATATATATATAACACCTATTAAAATAAATTACTCAGAAAACTTTCAATGTCGTCCTTTTCCTCAAATATCTTGTGTCTTTCCGGAGTAGAAAAATTCGCAAATGCGAAGAGACGCAATAAGAATTCCCACCGAGCCAAAGTGAGGTGGGAATAATTAATTGCAAAGAAAGCGAAAGGCGCAGGAATTTATTTCGGCATTCAGTTATAGACCCCTCTTAATAATTATTGTCTGAAAGTCATTCATTTCTCAAGCTTTCGTTCGGTCGTGAAAGGCACGACTTATCTTCGTAGAAACTTATCTTCGTAGAAACTTCTCCCCTCAATTCGGGAAATTCGCACGTTTGTATATTTTGACTAGGAGAAAAATACGACTTATACAAGTATGATATATGGTTTACAAATAAGTTGCCTGTGGAAAGTAGTGTATAATTTGTTGTTTTGTTTCTTATCTTTATTGTGAATTTTCAAAATGGAGGGGTTTATTATCCTAAGTCAATCTCTTACAACCAACCATTTTTTGAAGTGTTTATATGTATGAGTCCCTGTAGCATGTATGGAAGAGTGTGTGTCTTGGTATTGTATTAGCTTAACAGATTTGAAATGCAAATCCGTTAATTTTATTCTAATGGAAAATGGGGAGCCAGCCAGGAATCGAACCCGGTAATCTTACAATCTAAGATCAAATGACCTAACTAATATGCCACTGGGCCGTATGTTCGGTGCAAAAACCCCAAGGTTTAAAATAAAATTCCAAGAATTTGAAAATCAATTTTATTCTATTACTAGAATCAAATTTATTTTGTTATTTTATTTTAAAATTAAAATAAAATAAAACTGTGCTACTAAAAATGGGCTACAAAAGAGAAAAATAGGGCGAGGATAATTTTTTTTGTGTGATAAACGGCAGGGCGATAGCCGACCAAATAACTTAGCAGGTGCTGTATGTTTAAAAGAAAAGAAAATATTATGCACATTTTATACCTGTATTGGTTGACTGTAAGATATCGCTATAGCGATAAGTCCGCCATTTGTGCATAAATTGTCTTTTTTATAAAACCAGTGTAATATTCATTAAGGCCTGTTTTTATAGCAAAATAAAGTTATTCCATTCTATACCTGAATTCACTTGGTGAGTTCTGCCTTGCAATTGTATTGATACTTGCTCTACGGTAACATACGGTAACAGTATGTACAGACATTGTCTTTACATACAAATGCCATCAGTTTTACCAGAAATACTCGGCCAATTGTATATATGTAAATATCTTATTGAAAATATTCCAAAAACATCTTTAATATGCGACCTCGGACTTTATTTAGATACGAAGCTTACATACAACGACCACATATGTAGATCACATAGTTCTGAAGGCCAAGAAAATGTTAGGAATTTTGTTTAGAGTATGTAGACCGTTCAGTGACACCCTCGCCTTAAAAATACGCATATGTCAGAAGTGTCTTAGACTTCGTTTTTTTATTATATACAATGTATTTATGTGTGTATGTATGTTTATATGTATATATATATATGTCAATAGTATACGTATGTATGGCCATTTATGAACGTATATTCAAATTTTTTTCAAATTCAAAATTCAAATTCAAATTCTTTATTTACAAAAAATCATAGTATTGGTTACAAATGAATTAAACCTAACCTAACTGGATCGCACGAGACGTCCGCACTAAGGTAGGCTCAGAATCATATAATTAAGTACGTACTGCCTAATGCTAAATAAAAAATTTCGTTGAAGAATGCCGTGAAAAATAAAATCAAGTAAAGTAAAATTTTAGTAAAAAATAAAATTTCAAATTATCTAAAAAGGTATGTGATAATAATAATAATAATATATAATAATCATAAATAATAATAATCTTAAATATATGGTTATTATTATTTATGATTATTATATATTATTATTGATATGATTATAATATATAGTTTATTACATATAGTGTTATAACAATCCCTCCCTTCTATTTCCATTCCCCTATTGTTATTATACATTTAAATTTAGAAATGATTCTTTTTCCTTTTTTCCATTTTTCTTAAAAAAAAAGGTTATAAAATTGTTATCTTTTAAATAGGTGCTTTATATTATTTGCTAATTTAAAATGTATTAATGGCTATATTAATGTTAACTTATAAAATGTTCTTTTATAAAATGAATATTCTGTATACATTTACCTAATAAAAAAAATAAAATAAAAGAATTTTCTTCCCAATGAGTAAGCGAGTAGGTATGAATAAAATGGATTCATAGCCGCCTCACAGATTAGATCGCTTCTGCAAGATGTAAGGTTGCGTGAACTTCAATCAAATTTATTCATTGATTTGCTGTTTTTTCTTGTATGTTATACCACAGCTCCTACCTAAATTATAGTTGTATTTAAACCCTTATGCGCATGGCCGATAAATTTCGTTACCGACACCGGACATGAGATTCGTTTCATTGTTTTTTTTTTTAATTTATTTTATTCAATAATCCCATAAGTGAGGTTCCACGTTCGGTACACGAAACGAAATCGCGGTGTCGCCTATTTTTTGGTTTCTTGTAGATTCTAGGGTTTTTAGGTTTTTCGAATGTCACATTTTTTATTTTATTATAGAAACATTTTTACAAATCTACCGAAAAGATTGTAGTCAGCTGACCTAGGATATCCGTAAAATGAACGCCTAAGAAAGGTATCGGAACGATTGACACCACCTCATTTCCTTCTCCGTTGATCGGCGTTGTCAAGCCATTATTAACTTCGCTGTGACCAGCCAATATCCTATCTATCTGGATCTTATTATTGCTGTTATGATATTAGTTTGTTATGACTATAACTGTATATATTAACATCCATTAGGCGCCAGTAAAGATACTACACCAATTCGCATTTGCCTTCTTGAATGACGGGGAGTTGAGAGGCGCAGATGGAAAAGTTCCCCCGTCGACGCGCAGTGATGAATATTGTTTTCGGAAAGAAATTAATTTGACTAGACAGATATGAGGAGAACTTTTTTCCTCGCCATTCTTTCCGGGTCCCTTCCCTAGACGTCTGGCCAAGGCGTCCCTTCCTTGAGTCTCTTTACCCTCTGTCCCCCCACTCTTCATTCCCTCGGTGGCGCACAGTTGTCAGCGCTCTAAGTAAACACATAATACTTTGATTTTGTAATATTGATAAAACATAAATATTATTGTTGAGGATTCCGATTAGTACAACCGACCTACCGATTGTTAAAAATAAAGAAAAAAATTATTAAAATGTTTGTTAAATTATCGGATACAAATAAATCGCAAGTACCCTAATTAAAGCGGTGATATTTCAAAAAATATCAATGATGTTTAGTAAAGACACAATTGGCGTTAAGATTAATATATTATAGACGACATAACGAGATAAATTATGCACTTTTCTTACAAGTATTGGTGCAAATCCACAATCAACCACCTATTGTCATTGGCCATACCATTTAAATAAGGCCTGGGAACTAAATAAGCATAAAAAAATACAGTGAGAATTTCATATAAAATAATAAAACGTAACAGTGTTATAAAAAAACTTATTAGGCAATATTATAATTTACATCATATTCCAAATGTTTTTACGAGTTAGTAATTATATTTTTTAAATTATACAAAGAACGATTTTGAGGTTTTGTCTCTTTTTTTGTATCGTATAGTTCAAAAACTAACGCAAATCTACTCAAAGAGCATTTTATTTTTATTTATATAAACTAATATATATTTTTTTCCGAGATGAAGACCGAAATATCAATTTTGAGCCCCCTGAGATGATTGTTAGACATTGCCAGGTTGAAGTCTGTCTGTGTGATTGTGTATATGCGTGCATACCTCCACGATAACGCCCAAACGCTAAATTGACATGAAATTTGGTATGTAGGCATCATCTGGTCATGACAAGAGTTGAAAAGATTGTGTTTTAAATCGGTTCATCAGGGAGCGTACTATTCATACGGTAATCTCGAAATATTGGACTTAAAGACTTGATTTGTTGTCGCTTGGCCCAAACCCGCCCTTAGACGAGAGACGTACCGTACCGCTTGAGGCGTCGCAATGGAATCTTATCGGGTTCGTACGCCGGCCGAGAGAGGGCGCTAATCGATTTTGTTCATATAATGTATATTAATTTTTAATTCGATTACATTCAAAATTGTATTATAACTAGTAATATGCACATTTTATGTATTAATTGACTATTTCAATTTGGTAATCCTCTGACCATTTCAATTTGATTTTTGATCTTTTATTATAATTCCTTTTTCCATCTATAATTATATTTGATTATTTCACTATTCATTGCAATTACTATTCATTATTTACCTTTTTCGTGTTATTGAAATTAATTTTATTGTGTTTTATGATAGGTATTTTACAAATATAATTTGCAGACTGACAGACTGACAGACGCATTGACATATCAATGACCTAGTTTTTAGAGTAATGATTAATTTCTACATACATTGTCTATTGCCTTAAGTTAAGTCTTAATATTATTAGACACTATTTTTATTTATTTTTTTACTTTTAACATATGTAGTGTAAATTATGCACAAGCCACTATTTTCTTAGTACGCTTGCCTTAGTACGGGCCTAGGCCTAGTTAGGCAGCGTTGATCTAAAGATGGACTGGGCTGCGGTACTCTCTTTTTTGCTACCATTTACAACAGAGCCTCTAATGATAATATGTAATGTACGATAATATGATTGTATGTAATATGTAATATAAAAATGCGCATTTCTTTAAATAAATAAATAAATAAAATTAATGTTCAGATGGTCAGCCTTAGCTTCTTGCCAAAACAGAATTGGGATGACACAACCGTTTTTTTTATTTATACGAAACTTTGACGAGACCACTGTGCTGCTGGCGTCACGCTTACAAATTACCCGCGCACTTCGTTAGCCGCGGGCCGGCGACGGAGGTAATGACAGCTACCCTGGATCGATGGCTTTGTCTCCTGGTGAGTCGCTTAATGGCTAAATGACAATTTATTTCTTCGTAACACGGCGCCTGTTTGGCACAAGCGGAATTTACGAAATTAGAGATGAGGCCCAAGTCTAAAACGATCGTCGATTATCCCAGTTCGATGGTGAATTCTTACGAATTCTGAAAGGACTTACAATTCTGAAGGAATGGTGGGAGACTAATTTCTGAAAATTAATATAATTTCTTGTTAATTGTTGTTAAAACATAGGTGGTAATCGACGCAGTAATAATTTGAAAATGTTTGATTATTCATTATAATTATGGTCGTCTCACATATGGTACTATTGAGCTTTTATATTTTATTTTGTTGGACTTTGGCTATTATTAGTAAAAAAAATATTGATTTTTAGTTGCATTAGATTGTTTTTTTTAAATTATTTATTTCATCCATATTTTGAATATTAGTGTTACAAACAATTATTATTATGATTTATCCAACTATATGTGCAGTTTTGGATGAATAAAATTTTGACTACTGGCTTCTAATATTTTTAATTATATCGTCAAAAAGTCTATAATATTTTTTAACAACAGAGTAAAAAAAAACAAAATTAGTTGTAGAGAGGAACTAAGTAATTTCTCCCCATAAAATGAAAAAAATATTAAAACAGCATTGTATAGAAAATCCAAGCATTTAAAGTACTTCGTTAGAAGATTGAAGTTAAGTCGTGACTGAAAGTCGTAACTGAAAAGTCGTGTAAAAATAAAAATATTTGACTTAAAAGAGACAAATTAAATGGGCCATCCAAAAACTAATGAAATAACACAAACTCCTAACTATAGTGTGATAAAACATATTAAACGCTTGAATTTCCTCTCTTGCAAGACGCCGTCGACATTCATATTATGATCATATAAATTGTTGTTACTATATAGGATCGTAGGACATTTATTGATTTCGGTTTCCTACATAAGCTTCTAAATACAGCTATAAATGTGAATGATTTTATAATGGCACATGTAAATTTTAATGTTCTATCTCAATCTACACGCTATGATAAATTCGCTTCTCCTCGTTATGATAAATTCAGAATTCTCAGGTCAGAATTCTCGGATGTTGACATAAGTATTTGATATTTGAATTATAATTGTAAGCTCTTAATTATGTCAATCTTGTTGAGATGATACTCAACTAAACATGATAGACAAGATAAACGGTAATTTGTACTAATATTACATACAAAGGAACACATGCAACAGCGAGCAAGCAAGCCACATTTCACTCTTACTTTTTAAACCCCCTATGAGAATAAAAATATACCCTCGATGTCCACCAGGCTTCCACCAGGCTTTGTCCACTCTGCCCCACCTCTTTTCAATTCCTGCCCCCCGCAAATGTGTGAATGAAACAGTTGCAGCTCAAATAGAAATGTATGAACAACGTTTTGGCAAATTGACCTCAGAAATTCCTAAATTCTGCATTATTTCGTGTATTCCAGTTTTATATATACTTTATTAAACGGGCAGCTGTTTTTTTATTTTTTAATTGTTGTGTGGGGCTTTTTTAAGGTCTTTATGAGCCTTGTACCACTGCGACCATTGCTGATTTATTGTGTTCGCCACCTACTATAGTTATGTGCTAAGCCTCGTGTCATTTAAGAACCGCAATAGGCTTTTGGCGCCAGATTGTTTTACCTCCTCAGGTTGGAGGTAATGACCACCCAAGTGGATGTATCTTTTGAGCATCAGCGGGCCACGGGATGTGCAGGGGAGTTTCCTCTGCCCCTTGGCAGAACCTGCACATTTTTGTGTCTCGGAGCTTGAGGTTGAACATGTGTTTGTACAGGCCACAATGCCCCATGAGCATCCTCACCAGTATGCGTAGATTGTTCCTATTTAGCGATAAGGCCTCACGGGCCGTCTTAGGGTCGTAAGCCTTAACTAGCGCTTTGGATTGATTCAACCCTGGCGTGTTGTTCCAGTGGTTAACGGATTGTTCTAAACATATTTGTTTAAGCATTAGGTTTGCAAGGCTTTTTGGTACGCCACAGCAAGGTTCAGGGCCGTGTAACGTTCCTTTTGCTCCCGTTTTAGCAAGTTAGTCGGATTTTTCATTTCCTTCGATTCCTGCATGGCCGGGAACCCATCCTAGAATTACCCTGTTCTTTTCGCCCAAGAAATTCAGTATTGGTACGCAGTTTTGCAGTAGCTTTGAATTAATAGTATTTGAGGCTATTGCCATAAGAACTGCCTTGCTATCTGAGTGGATATAGATACGGTGGTTGGCGTAGTGGGCAGTTGTTTAAGGAATATTTGCATTATATCAAGTACGTGATTATAAATTTTGATTGTTCGTTATGTTACATGTATTATGTATCTGTTTGTTTCCATAACATATTAAAATGAAAAATAAATTTAATATTCACCTTATTCGTAATTTTAGACCACAAATTTCGATATCATATCAAAGAGAAATATCTTAAAACTGATTCATTTTGGTATGATTTAAATCCATTCGTTTTAATATAATAAAAAAAGAAAGTCGCGATTATACAACTTATACAGCATATTACAAAGCCGTAAGCAATAAACTCGGTCAATTTTGCTCGACTTCGAAACATATGCGGTCGGCTGTGGCATAAGGCGGAGTGTCAACAAATGGAGAATTATTATAGGCGGTCCCCTTCCGGCGCAATCTGCGGTAACAAGCCCCACACCGCCAATAAACCCGACAAGGGCATATTAAACAGAAACAAAAGTGGTGCGCCGCACCGCGATCGCAGAGGCGCTGTCAAAAACAAATGCCGCCCAATCAAGTCGGTCGCGGGCCGCCCGCCTAGCCCCGCCGCGTAAGAGGGGGAGGGGGGTCAGACAGGCACGGCGTCGGGCGCGGACGTGGCGCGGACAGGATGCGTTTTCGAGGCGCCTTTAGGATAAGCGTATGTTGAGACCCAGATGACGCAGGACAACATAGTACAGATTTTGGGAGGCAGGGCAGTCAAGACAGACACAGGCGAGCGTATGCTGAGTATGCTGAGATGCAGCTAAATGACACAGATGAATTTATTCGCGTCCTAGCTAATACAAAGAATATACAGTTTTCGAGTTTGGGAATAGTTTAAGAATTTAATTAAATGTTCTGTCATTTTTGCTGCAAAATTATAAAATCTAGCTAATAACTCGTTCCGACGTGCATCCGTTGCACAGAAATCTTGCGCAACGGATGCACGTCGGAACGAGTCATAGGCACATCGTACGCAGCGTACGCAGCTCTCAGTACGATCATGCACTACAACATTTGCTCTGCCCTGCGCTTCCTGGATCTGCGTTGCCTGCGTCTCAGCATACGCTTAGCCTTATGGTAACATTAGCCCTATTTCGTGCCATGGTAACGTACGAGCTAATGCAAGCAGAAACGACGCGACGTGGAGCGGGCGCGTCTTTTCGGCGTCCGCGCCACGTTGCACTGTGAAGATCTCAAAAGTTGACCAAAAATATATTTTGGTAATTTTTGTAAAAAACGCATTTTAGAATAAGATCAAACAGAGTTTTAATATACTATAAAAAAAAATGAAACCTATATATTTTTACAATATACATACTTTTTAAATCAATCTGTGTTATTTATTTCTTCCTCATCGGAATCGGCTCTTGGACCTTGGTCATACTTAAATAATTCTTATCACTTATTTACGAATGAGCGTAAATAAGTGCGTAATAAGTATCCTTCTGTTAGATTTTGGTCGAAATTACCTTGGTAGAAATTACCTTCTTGCAGTCTTGTATATAGCATTACCAAAAAAATGGCAACTCTTTGCTACACATTTTTATAAGAAAGTAATTAATATAAGAACTAAACTTTCATTATACATAAATTGCCCTACCCGCAAACACCTGGAACGTGTGTCACTAATACCTTACAAGGTACTAGCTTTATTTGATAACAGATTATGCGCTTATATGAACCCATGATTATTGTCCTACTCTCTGATGTAACCGTAAGTATTATTTAGTAAGATTGGGAATTATAAATTTTGCCCCGGTTTCCCCATACACATACTCTTAAGTGCATTGCTTGGCGGTCGCGAGCGTCTCGTTGAACCGACAAGTGACGTCGGACCTCGAACGAAAATGCATGATGATATAGATTCAATATTGATTTTTGTGAGTTAGTTGAGATATATCTATCATTATGTGACTTCAAATCGCATAATATGATTTGAAATGTATAGATGCATAATAATGCATCCACTTCGCACGGTTTCGCAATGCCTGTGCGACTGAATGCCTCTTCTGTACACTTTGGTCCGCGCCCGACGCCCGCTCCACGTCGCCTTTGTATGAGCCCCCTAAGGCCGAACGCACACCGGTCGGTCATTTCGATATAGGACAAGATTACGCGTGACGTCAAAAATTATCAATAAATAAAAATAAAAAAACAAAGTAAATACATACGGCGTCCAAAAAAAAAATATGGTGATACAAAACTCACTGTGGATTTTCGAAATTCGCGCGCGATGAGCCCATCCCCACCACTGTTATAATCTACGCATTGGCGGCAGCGGTATGCGGCCTACCCGCGGAACAACGGATTGACAGGTCATTCAGTCAACCCTAGATAACAGCGGATGCAACCTCGCCGAAATATCGGGTGCTACAAACTTCACGCGGTAAATTCGTTTTTTATCATTTATAATGTCAAACAACCGCAATAGTCTCCGATTTACCGTAGTAATTATTTTAAATTAGATTTTTTCTAGAATTCATAATAAAAGGAGAGTTATTTTATATTTGTTTAAAATGAAATAAAAAAGCAGCCAGGCAACAATTTTTTTTTCAAAGTAGTCACTGCAACAATTGGATAAATAAAATGCCACAAGAAATATGAAATGCCATAAAATATTTTTTTTTATTTATTTTCAGAAAAAAAAGTTGCAAGTAGGTACTATGCAAAATATTCAATAATTTATATAAATGAAGTTTATAAAAATCTATAGAAAAAACTTTACTAAAAATCCCTCATTAATATCATGTTTTTAATATTTATTATTTGTTTAATCAATTATAACTGATCAACGTTATAGAAAAACCAATGAATTGAACAGCAAAATTAATAAATATGTCAACTAGTAACTATACAAATAGAATGACGCGTAAAATACTAGCTATAATATAAGAAAAATCAATTTACTTCCAGTAATTTAAACAGATGAGGGTTAGCGGTAATGTCAAAACTGTTGCCATCAAGTAAATGTCATTTAAGCGCCGCAAACCAGCAGCCAAATAGTTTCTCATTGTATGATTTGTGCGCGAGAACGGCTTCGCGAAAAAGTAGTGCAATCGAGCATGTGGATAATTATTAGGTACGAAAAGGTCCACCTTAGCTAGTAAGCTGGAGATATCAGTTTTCCTTGAATTAGATTAAAAATTACGTGGTCAGCATATATTTTCTGAGACAAAGATAATTATAGGCAACCATAACTGTGATAGAGTCGGATACAAAAATAGATAATATATGTACTGCTTAAAGTACAAAAATGACAATAAATACTTCTATGCCATTTCCAGCATGAGTGTATAGGTATCTTCACGCGGATTTAAATAGCTGTATTCGTTTCCATTCGTCTTCTAATAATTGAGTTGTTACGTGTGAGAATTGTTACATTTTGCGAGCACAATCGACTAAATTGCGATTGCATAAGAATTGCAATATAATAATCGACTTTTGAAATCATATTGTGTTATAAATAGTTTAACAGTTATGGCAATATCCAGCAACCCCCGAGACAATGAAAAAATCCCTTTCGCGTCAGGCAAAACCGCAGAAACAAAATCTCCCCTTTCGCCGATGCGGACGTATCGAAAAGCGATGCACCGGCACTCTGAAATACCGGTACGATCAATCGCCGAAAGTCGGCTTTGTGCACCCCGGCGAAAGGGTCGCTTTTCCCCGCGGCATATTGCGACTTGGGACGTCCTACCGCCGCGGCGGGCGCGGGCTCCGATAAATCGTTTTTATAATTTGATTTTGGCAAGCTGTTGCCGAAAACGCGTCGCCGCAGTATGGCTTGTTCGGTGTTTAAACGCGCGGCCGGGAGGAGACCGCGAGATGTGTGCGTGGAAAACTCTTTCCGGCGTTGCCACGTCTCCCACTCCACCCTTACGCTTCTCTCGGGAAATAGCTAGATACAGTAAGCATATACGTATAGTACAGTAAATAACGCCCAATTTAGTATATGTAGTACCATTGATTATAGAGCGTACAGTTCGACGCATGTAAAAAGAGCTCTGGGCGACAGTGGAGGGGATGTGTCTGCGCATGGGGTATAGTCGCGCACAAAAACACTATGTTATTGTTTAATTATGTAAAGAAATAATAATTGTTTTTTCGTCAGTTTCGAAATCGAAATTTTCGTACTTCACCAATAATTTTACATCATCTAACATCATAACATACTAACACCATATTTCTTTCCTTTCTATGCAAAACCATCGTGATACAAAGAAATTTTTGCGTGCTACTGTACTTAAGAGCACCCCCTCCGTAGCGCCGCACCTCAACCGCCAATTTGGCCTAAATTCGGTTACTGCGCAGGTCGGCCGCCAGAGCTCTTTTTACGTGCGTCGTACTATACTATCGGTACCCGGCCACGCGTTGCTGTGAACGTGTGTTGCTGCAACGTCCAACAGAAGACGTTTCCATTGCCTTAAAATATTATATTAAAAACACGCCCTTATTCGAATGAAATATTGTGACAAAATTTCAAGTCAATCCTACCGATTACTTTTTGAGTTTTGAGAGCAGAAATATAATCAGGTTGATTTTTTAAATATAACTAATGGAACGTTATCCGGAGATGCTCAGGTATCCGTTTTACATTACATTACATTTACGTTTACGTCGTGTCCAATTGGTGGCTAAAAACCGCTCTTGGACGTGTCAAAATATTTCTGTTTTAAGTAGTAAGTGTCATTACTACATTAATCTTATACGTTAATCTTATACGTTACATACATATATTAATTTTTAAAAATATACAGTATCTAAGAAACTTTGGAACCTACTAAAAGTTATTCGTCATAGAATCGTATTACAAAACAAATTAAAGAATAGGCAATGGCTACCTACTAAATACACAATAATTAAAATAGTCAGTTAAAAAGTTGAATAATCAAAGCAGAAGCCTAACAATTGAAATAGTCAATAAATCAAATATATACGTACTAAAAACTGTACATAGTAACATCCAAAGTAGTAAGTAATTTGTTAAATAATCAAACTAAAGCTAAATCTTAAATTTAAATACTAGAAGTACAGATATAATTATCATTCAAATTGGTACAATATTTGCAAAGTCATGGCCCTCGAATTCGGTCAGATTATAGAAAGGGTGGCCTATCAGCATCTCCTTAATGTTTTTTTTAAATTATTTGTCCTCCAGTTGTTTGATAGTGGTAGGGAGTAAATTGTAGAATTTAATGCTAAGGTATAAGTAGCTCTTCTGTACTTTTGCCAGTCTTGTTCGGGGTACGCATAAAAGGGAATTACCGCGTGTATGGTAAGAGTGAATGTCCGCTCTAGTTGCGGTTTCTGTTAGGTGCTGTCTGGCATACATTAAGCACTGGTATATGAACGCCGAATACATGGTCATTATCTTTGCCTTACTGAAGTATGCTCTGCATGAGGTCCTGGGCGTTAGCTGATAGATGCTGCGCAGTGCTCTTTTTTGCAATAGGAAGATTCTTTTACTGTTTGCGGCATTTCCCCAAAATAGTAGTCCATAAGTCATTAATGAGCCGAAATACGCAAAATACACTGATTTGGCTGCCGCGAAGCCACAAAGACTACCACTCCTCCTTCTCTCTCCCTCCCCGCCCCCCCCCCCAGGTAGCCTATGTTAATCGCCGTTCCTTCCACTTTCGAATTTATACAATTTTCATGATCGGTTGAACGGTATAGATGTTAACCTGGTGCAGTGCCATCTAAAGTCCAGTTACAGCAACGTGGATAACTCGAAAATATTATCCGTGCTCAAATGCCTACCACATTTCACGGCTACCACATTGGATGAATGGTAGAGTAGTTGGCTGCGGCGCCATCTGGTCGCGAGTTGCAATATAGTTAATAGCGCTTAAATATTATGCGTACTCAAATGTTAAATTTGCGTAGCCAACGTACTAAATATGTTATAAACTCAAGCTATAGGTTAGCTGAGAGACATTGCTGCAAGGCAGTAAGCTCGCCTTTTTTATTTAAAATAGAGTTTATTATTATTATTATTATTATTATGTCTATTTCTACCAATTTTCATAGCGATCGGTTGAGCGGTATAGAAGTTGATGTGCTGTGGCGCTATCTAGTGGTAAGTTACAACAAAGCATAAAAAGCTTCTCTATGAACAAATACATATATATGCCAACTTTCATGTTGCTTGGTCAAACGGTGTCGAAGTATATTAAGCTCAAATAAACATCCATTTATATATTTCTATAGATAGTACAGAAAATAAGGTACAGTGTAGTATATGTAGTACCATTGATTATATAGCGTACCAGCTGTGCCCGACCACGCGTTGCTGTGGGTCGTATTGCGTGTATTGCTTTTACTTTTAACAGACGGCGTCCCCATTCCAGTGAAGTTTTATACTAAAAACAAGCGCGTATTCGATTGCAAGTAGTGTCAAAATTTTAAGTCAATTGACCAACTACTTTTCGAGTTTTGCGAGCTCAAACACACATATTTATATATAAAGAAGATAGCTAAGCCCGGCCACGATTCGCTGTGGCTCAGTCTAATATGAATTGATTGAGAAAACCTCATAGAGCCTTCTTTGTCTAATCAATGCTTTTACGTATTTATCTATCATGTGTAAATTACAATCGGCATACGCTCAGTTCTTACTTATTGTTATTTAATTTGTGAGCAATTCACAAAAATAATTTAAAATACAATATAGAAACATCAAATAAAATATCTCACAACTACTTTTAACCCCTCCTATGGCGGGGTAAAATTTCTGCCCGGGATAGTTTTGCGCATAACTTTTAAACTACTATATGGATCGTAAAAAGAATAACTGCAAAATGATCACATTGTAATTTGAAATATTATAACGTTACAACATTATCTCGTAAAACAATTAAGATAATAATGAATAAATATTACAGTTAGCACAGCGCTGAAAGCGTTTAACCAAAAATGGTTAGCTCACATAGGAAGCCACTTAATAATCAGCAAGAAATTAAACTTAATTTTTAATTTATGTCTGATGTCTCCCGACTAAGCAAAACGTGTTCTTGAGCGGACATTACATAATCATAGAGTTGTTGAACACGTTCCAAAAATACGTCTGAATACGTTAAAAAAACTAAATGAAAAAAAAAGGAAAAATCTAAATAACCGCATGAAAATTTTATTTAATACACTGCCATAATGAAATAAAAAATAAGAGTAGATACAGAAGCGAAAAATCTAAAAGGGTAAGTAAAAATAGTCATAGGATTAAAAATATTAATAAAATAATAACAATGTAAGAAATTCATATAAGTTAAATGTTAAAAATTAAGATAGGTAATATAATCAAAAGCATAATGTTTATTCAAAATAATTATACATCGTCATAAAAAGTAATTGTAATCATAATCAAATAGTAATAAAAATATTTTATAAATCATATACTAGTAATATATTAGCATATTTATTGAGTTAATCAGTTTCAAATAATTACTATTTTAATTAATATTATAAATACATGCCCTTTGAGTAGCGGCATAATTTCATGGCAGACCGCGGCAATTTTTTGGAATTTCTTGCAATATCGCCGCGCTCGACAAAAAGTACTATAACTATAGAACTACCATAGCAATCATAAAAAGAATAACTGTGCAACTATTTAATTGCATTGAAATTTCGTATATAGGACATTGAAATGTCATTTTGTAAAACAATTAGATAATTATGAATAAATATGAGAAAGTCGAAAAAGTGAAAAAACGGCAATTCTAACTTGTACTTGTCTTACGGAAAAATACGGAACCCTATTTAGAAATTGTAAATACTATCGCAATCTTTATTAGATTTTCTATCAAACGTAATATTTTGTTTTGTTTATTTATTTACAAAAATGTTTAGATATTAGCTCATAAATCCAATAAAAGTTTTGATGATTTCTCGAAAAAAAATTATGATTTTTGACAATGGAATTTTACCAGAAATATCCGCGAAATGACGCGCGAAATTATTCTAGCGGCCGTCTACGTATCTATGGTAATAATGAGATATTTGGTATGGATTTTAGGATGCGTTCGAATTAGAAAATAATATTACTGTGCGCTCCGGGAGCAAGCCGCCAATATTGGTCGTTATGTAGTCAACGGTGTTCTGATGTGCAACCAAATTTTGTAGTTATGTAGCCAAAGGGTAATAACTTGTTGTGGAATAATTATTAATAAATGATGTAACGTACTTTTCAATAAATGAAGCAAAAGACGATCATTGAGGGCGCCTTGATTACCCACATAGTGGTTTTTATTTCAAGATCATACACTAAATGACGGATGAGTAGAAAAAGAAAATACCGATCTAAATTGAAATATTCGATTTTACACAAGCTTCTCATGAATCCTGTAAATTTGGCAATTGCCATTCCCGCGTGCTAAAGCGCTTTATTATAATTCTCTAGTAATTACGACGCCAAACAAAGCAATTAATTTTAATTAAAGGTTACTCGGTATTATACCGGCATCGCAGCAAACTGACGGGGAAAGTTTCATTGCACGGCTTATCTGTGGGCTTTGCTGAAACGCGCCTATGTTCCGTTCCGTTTCAGGTAAATCGTCAAATGCTCCAGATGGAAACGTGGGAAGGGGGCGGTGCGGCATATCATATAGACAATTGTTACACAAGATTAATAATTTAAAAAATTAAATAACACGACCGCTGATACAAAAAGTGAACTTTGTATTTATAATTATTACAAACAATTTGTTCGCGCAGAAAAGCACGTTTTCAGGGAATAAATTTCGTCATTGATATGATATTCATTGAAACAAAATTCAATATTCGTAATATCCGTTACAGCCCCATTGACGCTTGTTACCTTTGTAATCATCCAGTGCTTAAAGACGATTGCGCATTCTATGATAATCATGATGTCGTCAATCAGACCTTTTATTTGATAATGAACACATATTTATCCTAATTCATTGACATTTGGACATTTCGACTTTTTTTATTTTATTTATTTCCTTAATTCAATTTACAATTTACATAAACAAAATTCTTATCCTAACACAAAAACATTTTATAATAAGTGTACATATTATACCTAGCTTAGAAAGGAAATTCTTCTTTATGACATATCGGTTTACCACCTCACTAGGTATGAACCTGTGTTGAGGTGGTATTAACATCGGTATATTATTTTGAGACGAGAGGGCAAGTCTTATCTAATACGTTAACAATTTAAATATTAAAATTTATGACAATCTACTAAGTTATATAAAATATTAATTATTTATTATATAATAAATACAAACACATATAAATATGATATATACCATATATAAAAATTATTATATATAAATATAATATTATATAACATATAATATCAATACTTGGATATATAAATACTGAAAATAAAAAAAATATTTCTAGCATCCTATTTTTTCTGCGTCAATGCTCCGAATATGTCCCCTCGTCGAAATAATTCCGAGAGAGAGGACGAGAGAAAATGAAAATAAAGAGAGGCGAACGCGACGCGCGGATCGCAAACAACTCAGATAAAAATAATGCCCTCGGATGGAGACGAAAAGTATCGGACGTTGATTTATCGCGGTCTTATTTGATTCGATTGTATCATCACAGTGTCATAAATCCGTCTGCTCGCCGCCGGGAGACTTATTGCCTCTCAGGCGGGGCGAGGTGTCTTCGGCGCAACCCCTCGGCCTTCCCTCATGCGAGAGGGCTGATGCCACTTTCATTGCCTTCGCCATCCGCCCAGATAGTTGTCTCTATTTTTGGCGTAACGATCTTATTTGCGCCCCTAATAGGTGATTTATCATCGGTCGGAAATAAACGAACTCGCAAAATGACTGCTAAACAACTGAAATCACAGCAAATGCGCAATGACCTTCAAAGCGCAGTTGAAGCACTTAAATTCTGTCACTATTCTTCGCCTTCTTTACGATACTATCGTGCGAAACACTCTAGAAGTAAATGCGCTTATAAAGTGAGTATTAAAGCACTAGAAATATGCAAACAGTTCCTTAATTTTTTGTACGTAAGGCAATTTGGATATTACAATAAAGAGTATTTTATCGTTACATGCAATAACTTGGGTTGTCGACTACAGCGGGCGAGCCGGTCACCTCAGGAAGTTTTAACGATTAATCGTTCTATATCCCTGGAAGTGAGCGCAGAAGACTCGGGGACAAAACAATCCACCGTCTAGCTACGCCACGAGCCCGTAAAACCAACGCCTTAACTGCGATAGCCAGGAATGTTACCCGGCGGGCCGAAACTCGCGCTCTTATTTCCAATTGTTACCAGATTGCTCCGGTCTCTCGATTGGTTACGAGTTCGAGGTCGCTTGCGCGGTCCTCTCCCTTACGAAGCGGTGAAACGGTGTTTACCGAATCTATCGTGGACCACAGCGTCCTTTGCCCGGCTGTTCACCCAGGATCGGATGGCCGATGATCATTTCAAGAGCAGTCTCCGTAAGGTCCGCAACCACCCCCGCTCTATAGGAAACTACTGCTTCCAGACTCCCCCGACTGTTAATGGGCCCATGATGAGGTGGCCACGATGACCCATGTGTTCAGGGTCGGTCACACTCACGGGTCAACACCCATCCGATGGCCTCCACGCATGGGGTGCGAACCTGGGTAGGACACTGGGTCAACCAGTCTCCCCTGGGAATCAAACCTCTGGCGCTCCTGGACGGTCTGCGCACCGAGCGGCGCAAGCCAATCGACTGTGCTCTTCGACTAACAGTCGGGGGAGTCTGGGAACTGTATTGTTTCCTATAGAGCGGGGGTGGTTTTCTACCTCACGGCGACTGCTCTTGAAATGACCATTGGCCATCCGATCCCGTGTAAGAGGCGGACAAAGGACGCCTTGGTCCGCGACAGATTCTGTGCACTCCGTTTCACCGCTTCATAAGGGAGAGGACCGCGCAAGCGACCTCGAACTCGGGACCAATCGAGAGACCGGAGAAATCTGGTCACAATTGGAAGTGAGGGCGCGAGTATCTCGAGCCCGCCGGGTTTATTCCTGGCTAACTCGCGGTAAGGCGTTGGACTCTCACGGGTTGTGACGTAGCTGGACGTTGGATTTGTTTCTGTCCAAAGTCTTCTACACTCAGAGAAATTTTTACTAGACAACGCTGCATTTTTACATTGCGAGCGAAAAATTGCGAAATTAACCATAGAATATTGTGGCAATGACAAATTACCCTTTGCGGGGTAATGCAAGCAATGCATTGCAAGCAAGCAATGCAGCAACGCTTACTTTGTCGAATGCAAAAATTGCGGAATCAACAATATAAAATTGTGGCGATAACAATTTTTTTCGACATTGTTATTACCTCAATGCTCTAAACTGCGGGGTTAACAATTTTAGAGCTTGTGAGTTTAACAATGTAAACGTAACATTGATTTTATACGTTGCGGCTATAGCAATGTTCCGCTACTTTGATAAATTGACAACGTGGTAATCTGCGGAATTCACATAGTTAAAGATTGTGAAATTCACAATGTAAGCAGAACATTGATTTTATACATTGCGACGATGGCAACTTTACGGTACTTTGATAAATTAGCAATGTGCTAATCTGTGGAATTCACATAGTTGAGTATTGTGAGTTTCACAATGTAAGCGAAACATTGCTTTTTTAATGTGACACGCTGGCTGTTTGCGACGCTATTCCAGTCTGTAAGCGGGGCGCGCCGCGCGTGCAGAGCGCTCGATCTGCGTCGAGTGCATTTTACGGCGTCGTATTTTCAAGAAAGAATTAAAAGCACAATTAGGAACTGTTCAAAAGTGCAATCAGTGATTAAGTGGCGACATCTCAGAAAAATGGAGAAAGAACAGCAGCTACTGCTGGATTTCTTAATATCGAACAACCTCGTACACCTGTCGCAACGTTCCAGGGTAAGTTTTTTGAAAAAAATATTTATCGAGTCTGTATTGGCGTCTCATCGCACGATAACATAAGAACACGCGGCCGTTCCGCCACCTTTGAGTTGTATGGCTGTGACTACATTGTACCGAAACTATTCTACTTTAGATACCTCGTTTCGGAATCAGCGTGGTGAATATAGTCGAATGATATTGAAAGATCAATAATCTAGAATAATACCTAAACTATAGAATTTTTTTTCTAGACAACGCTGCATTTTTACATTGCGAGCGAAAAATTGCGAAATTAACCATAGAATATTGTAACAAAGACAAATTACCCTTTGCGGGGTCAGCAACGTTTTCTTTGTCGAATGCAAAAATTGCGGTATCAACAATATAAAATTTTGGCGCTAACAATTTTTTTTGACATTGTTATTACCTCAATGCTCTAAACTGCGGGGTTAACAGTTTAACAGCTTGTGAGTTTAACAATTTTACAGCATGCCTTCACATGGCGGTTTGTGTAGATTTCATATTGCACCATTTTAAATAAATTAATTAAAATTTCCACAGTAATTTAAAAATAACACATTTTGCTTGTATCGAATATAATTGAATGCCTATTGGTAAAAAAAACTGAATTAATTGCAATTTAGTTTTAACTGCAGTATATTTCCTGTCATAGCATAATATGATATTGAACCTGTAATAAGGCTGGATATTTTTTTTGTTACAGAATGGTCCTGAACACATACTGTCTCTTCGCGTAATACTCAGATTGATGCTACAGAGAAGTTTTTGTCACCTGCTGTGGCGGTTCATCATCTGCCAGGGCGGCGGTGAGTTAGAAAAATCATAAAAGAGTTTACAAGGGAAACCTCTTGGAAACCTGCAACATCTTGTCAACATCTTGTAACATCTTGTAACTTTAAAAAGTGACAATCCATTTGCATTTTTATTAATTCTGATTATTCTAATGTTGATTTTGTTTTATTTATTATTTCGATTAGATTTAGTTTTATCTTATTTTATTTTTATTTTAAAAAGATTTGAATTTTCTATTTTTAATTTAATTTTTTGTAGACTATTTTAATAATTAGTTTTATTTGATTGTGTCTAGAAATATATGCATTGTTAATAAATAGTAATCATAATGCACAAAGAAAATTGCTCAAGTCTGCCTTAGAACAGGCTCAGGCCTAGTTAGGCGACTTTCGGTCATAACCATGTCTCAGTCACAAAATCAGTTTTCTGCTATTGCCTCATTTACATACAGTGTGACATGGTAAAATGTACTAGTTAAATTTTGTAATACCTACTCTAAATAAATAAATCTTGGAAACCTGCAAATTTATAAGGGACCACGATCAGTATTTCAAAACAAACAATGTTGAACACTGCTATAACACACGAAATAAACATGAGCTACAAGCACCCAAGCCAAATTTAACTCTATTTAAAAAAGGAATGTTATACAATGCAATAAAAATCTATAACCACCTACCTGCAAATATCAAAGAAATAAAAGGAAAAGAGTTTACCGCAGCGTTGAAAAAATGGCTTATCGATAAAAGCTTTTACACATTAAACGAATATTTCTCATAATATTATATTGTAGGCATGCATTTCCATTTTGTTTTTACAATAATTCAATTAGGAAGATTACAAATTTTCAATTATATACATTTCGTATTTATAGGCGGATTTTTGATTATTCCTTGATTTTGATTTTTTTTCATTATTTTTTATATTATTGGTGAATTATTTTTTATTAATTGTTTTCTACTGTTACATTTTAAATTATATACATTTCGTATTTATGGGCGGAATTTTGATTATTCCTTGATTTTGATTTTTTCTTTATTTTTTATATTATTGGTGAATTATTTTTTCTAATTGTCTTCTACTATTAGTTCTACTTATCCGGTCTGTTTAGATTTTTTTCATGTTTAACCAGTGAAATAATTACATTTTTAATAAGATATTATAATTAGCAGATAAGTCAATTTAGCACATAAGTAAATTTGTCAATCTGTTTTAATAACAGGTAATTGTGAGATACATAGTTTTACGCATTATCACCATAAATGTACCACCACAATTTCGGACAATAAAAATATTTCTATTTCTATTTCTATACATGTATGAATAAAACTGTAATCTGTAAATTTATGGCTTCTTATGTTTGTTAATCTTGGTTTTAAGAGAAGACAGAGATTAACACGGAAATCATAGGTTTCTATACAAAATATTACAGAAACGTCTTTCAAGTTTTGGAAGACTATTTTGTATGGAAATTTTCTATTTCCGACCTAAACTCTGTCTCCACATAAAATTATTCGAGTAAAATTAAAATTAAACACTCCTTTTGTTATAACATGTATGTCAGTTGTAAGTAAATAAATGTTTTATTTTGTGTAACTGTTGTTTATATTTTAGGTTATTGGATACACAAACATGCACAAGTAATGCAACATAGGCTTCAGATCTTCTTCAGGTTTTATTTGCAATGCTGTTCCTGGTCAACCGCAGTGTAAATATTGCAGGAATAGCAATAATGGATTTCTTTTTCCCTGCAATTAATATTTACACAGCGGTTGTACAGTATACAGCAGTACAAATAAAATATGCTGAAGATCTGAAGCAATCCGTACGTTGCTTTATTAGCAACTTTCAAGTTGTTAGAAACACAACTTGAAAGTTGCTAATAAAGCAAAGTGCGCATTGCTAAACCCAGAAGGTTGAACCACAACTCTGTTAGAAACACAACTTGAAAGTTGCTAATAAAGCAAAGTGCGCATTGCTAAACCCACAAGGTTGAACCACAACTCTGTTAGAAACACAACTTGAAAGTTGCTAATAAAGCAAAGTGCGCATTGCTAAACCCACAAGGTTGAAAGGCGGAATTGATTGCGAATCAACAGAGTAAAGTTGTGAAATTCGCAATGTGTTAACATTGCGAATTTCACAAAGTAAAATTGTGAAATATGAGCCATCAAAGTAAAGTTGTGAAAGCGCGCCTTTGTGAAATTAACAATGCTATGCTCTGTCATATAAGCAATGTTTTTCGACAATTTTGGCGTTGTGGCTCCCACTATTTTACCTTGATGGCTCATATTTAACAACTTTTTGTTGTCAAATTCACCATGTTTTTTTCTGAGTGTACGTTTACTGCAGGGCGACAGAACGAGAAAATCGTTAAAACGTCCTGTGGTGACGGGCTCGCCCGTTGTAGATGACACCGCAAGTTGTTAGTCAGAGTGCACAGTCGGTTGGCTTACGCCGCACGGTGCGCAAACCGTCCAGGAGCGCCAGAAGGTTGATTCCTAGGGGAAACTGACCGTAAGGCCAGAGTCCTACCCAGGCTCGCACTTCATGCGTGGAGGCCGTCGGATAGGTGTTGACCCGTGAGTGCGACCAACCCTGAACAGAATGGATCTTCGTAGCCAACTCAGCAAGGGCCCATTAACTCCCTAATGCAACATGCAATAGTATGTTTTAAAGACGTCAAAGAAAGACGCTTACGGTGGTACGGTCACGTCCAGCGACGCTCAGATGATCATATGGTGAAGCTTGCCCTAGACCTGCCAACGACAATACGTGCTCTTGGAAGACCATCCGCTACCTGGTTGACGAAAAAGTTGGTTGGTTGATTGAAAAAGACCTGAAAGAAGCTCAACTCGACGCCAACACAGGACAAGATCGTGCTCAGTAGATGAGAAGGACAAGGAAGGACAAGTAAATGGGACGAAGACGCAATAGTATGTTTTGTGCAACTTTCTGTGCCGGCGAAATGCAGGTGGCACTGATAGTACTGTACGGCAAAACTAATAACAAATTATTTGTCATCTATAATAACAATTATAATGAATGTTTTTTTATAAAGGAGTGATTAATTATAAAAATTCAATAATTTTACAAATTACTGCATTCAATTATTAGCATTTTTATATATGCTAATTACATACAATAATAAAAAAAGAGAGATTACATTGCCATTTATTAGGTAGTCTATTTGAAAATTAAAGCTCGATATATTATTTATTGAAACCTGCATACCAAATTAAAAGTTGACATTGGGCCCGATTGCGTTTCTTTGTGAACTAAAACTAAAATTAGTTCAAGCGAACGAGACAGAGCAATATGTTAGAGCGAAATGTGAAACGAACGATCGTCGATTAATACTACCTGCCGGACTTATACTCGTCCGAATAAATTCGAGCATATTTCGTGCGGTCTAAGATTTGACCTTGGCGCGCAGTTTTAATGCGAAAAAGTGACAACCGCTCATCTCACACTCCGCTCTAGCGTATTGCCCTGTCTCGTTCACACGGACTAATTTCCGATTTTAGTTCACGAAGAAACGCAATCGAGCCCATTGTGTCAATAATATTAAAATAATAAGAAGTATGATTTAAATTATTTTCTTTTATTTTGAGACAAGATACCGTAGGATACTGTACAGGATACCGTGTTTAGCATGAAACCTATTGGGCTACTGAACATAAGAAAAGATTAATCAATGTTTGAAACTATGAGCGCTATCTACACGTTGCGTTTCATAGTAAAATCCTAGCTGCCAATACGTATTATGGCATTGAGCAATGTAATAATTATTATTATAATACACATTCAGATGTAATATTCATATTTGCTCCGACAGCATTCATTCTTGGAATGATCGGCAACAGCTCCCTTCAGCTGTCAAGAGATTTGTTTGCGGTGCAGCACGCTTCATAATTCTCAGAGGAAGGAAATCCTGAATGGACTAAATTAAGAACGTATATATTGTAATTTATGTATTATTTAACTGTAATTTCTATAGTGCATTCTATGCAATGAATACTCCACAAAAAAAACAGTAAAATACCACAAAATTACTTTTCCGGTATAGATATATAAAGTTAAAATTTTTTATATAATATCAGTCAAAGAGTTAAAGGACACAACAAATAAATTGATAATCTTTCAAGTTTAATAGCTTTATTACCAAAATTCTGCAAAAACGAATTCCGTTAATTATTTTTGAAGTTTATATATATATTTACAGCAGCGGTTCCCAAACTGTGTTCTGCAGAACCTAGGGGTTCCGCGAGGACTCTTTAAGGGTTCCGCGTATTTCCTCTCGACAACTTGTTATGAACAATTAAATTGCAATATCAATATCAACTGATTTATCAGACTATTATTGTCCATTATAAATAGGATAAAACGAATTTACCGCGTGAAATTTGTAGCACGGCCGCCGTTGCCTAGGATAGACTGTAGTCTATTTGTAATGTTGAACAACCGCGATAGTCTTCGATGTCATATTATTGTCCTTTGTTAATTGGTGGTGAACGGTTTCGTGCAGCTTGGCCCACAAGATCCATTTTGTTCTCGGATCGGCTCAACTCAAGATTCAGCTCCTATTCAGAAGCCTGCTCGAGTGGAAGGCTACCCCGAGTAAGACTCCTGTGTCTCAGGCCTCAGAGCTGGTGGACCGGTTTCTCCTGGCGGGATTGCATTCCGGCGCCACTGGATGGTTTGCGCACTGGTCGGCGATGCCAATCGGTTGTGCATTCTGACTAGGTAATTGCTGAAGGGGTCTGGAGACTATGGAAATATACTGTTTCCTAAGCAGCAGGGGTAGATGTTCATGTGTTGTCATGCCACTCTTGAAATGACCTTGGGCCACTCGATCCCGTGTGGCACTATGGGCAAAGAACGCCCAGGTCCGCGATAAATTCAAACGCGATAAATTGTTGTAACTAATACAACAGGTAGAGGTCGCGTAAGCGAGTTCGGACCAGTAACCAGTCTGAAGGACGGAGGTATCCTGAAGGTTAATTCCAGACGGAGATATCCTGCCAAAACTGGTAGTCAGGGGGCGAGGCTGCCCGCTGGTCATTATTGGGTATGGGTGGAATTTACTGAAAAACTGTTTTTTTTTTAAATTTCCTATTTTTTAAAGAATTTATATATTTATGAATGTACTTTCAGATAGGCTATTTAAAAATACGGGAAACTTAAAATCATTATGGTAATTTTGTCTAGTTTCATTGATATTTCTCTTCGTATTTCTTATGAGATATAATAAATTATTAGGTAAATATAATTGTAGTAGCATGAAAATTTAGACCTTTTGTAATTCTACCTTTTATTTTGTTTATGAGATGTGGGGATTAGGGTGGTACCCTTCCAAAAACGATTCATTCAAATTTGGCTTTCAAATAATTAAATAACCTCCGTTTGAAATAACGTCTGCGCGTATTTTTTTACCTATCGCTAAAATATATTTTTTAATTTGTCCAAAATACTTTATATCAAAGCAATCCCGCCTGCCCATATCGCAAATTTTATACGAGCTCGCTCTTATCCCCCGGATTCTAGTCTGTCAAAAGCTTTTGACAGGTCAGCGCGGATGGTGACTGACGTGCCATTGCGGTGCCAAATTGCGGCCGCGCCCTCTAGGGAGAACGGTAGCGAACTAATTGTAGAGCGGAAAAGTGAACTGAACCGCCATATGGCCGATCGCTTTATAATGTGTCGCTTTCTACCCGCGAAATATTTTGCCTTCGGGCGCCCGCCCCACCACCGCACCCCACCAGGGCTGGACTTAACTATGCTAAATGTAATGAAAAAACTTATGATATTTCGATTTGGACTTACGATATTTCGACTCACGACAACTAAGACACCGTAGTGTCATTTTGACTAGACGATAAATGAAAATTACATTCCCTGTATACAGTCCATTTAGAAATAGTCCATTGAATACTGTCCATTTCTATAGGAAACAATACTTTTTTTAATCTCCCCCGGCTGTCAGTCGGAATGTGCATCCGAATGTGCATTTCAAGTCAGAATAATATCCTACGTATCCCAAAACACAATACCACTTTTTTTTCCTACTCCTTCTCCGTACATGCAGCTCGACTGTGGAATCAGCTTCCTTTAACTATTCGAGGCGCTAGCTCGCTGTTCACCTTTAAGCAATCATTGAAAAAGCACTTCCTTTCACAATAAATATTAATCATAAATTCTAACCTTTCCGTTATCCCCTCCCTTTCCTTACCTTATTTTGGCAGTTTATTTATTTACTTATTTATTTATTTATTTGTTAATATATCAAAATATGTATGTATATACATATACATACATATAATATGTCAAACTCAAAATTTTATTTATATATTTACATTTTACTTTAGATACACACACAATGTATATTATATGCTATAATTTCAAATTTAATTTTAGGCTATAATTTGTTGCCTACTCTTCTTTTCACACCAGCATGTTGGTTGACTGGAAGATATTGCTGTAGTGTAGCAATAAGTCCGCCATTGTACCTTATTTTATTGTGCAATAAAGAGATTTTCATTTCATTTCATTTCATTTCATTTCACTGACGCCGCACGATGCGCAAACCGTCCAGGAGCGCCCGATGGTTGACTCCTAAGGGAGACCGACCCGCAGGCCAGAGTCCTACCCGGGCTCGCACTTCTGCGTCAAGGCCGCCTGGATATGTGTTGACCCGTGCGTTTGACCGACCCTGTTCACATGGATCTTAGTGGCCAAACAGCAAGAGGGTAGCTCTCATTAGGGCTCGTGCACAGGAACAGGGTGGAGAGTGTACAGAAGCGATTCGTCTTAAATCCTAATTTCGGTGAATATTTAGATTTTATTTTTAGCGGGAAATAGTATAGGTATCGATGCGGGTCGTTCGCTGGGCTCGTACGTTTGAAGTTCCTCGTGCTAGCACGAACTATGCTCAAATTCATCGTATACCACTTAATATAACGTACATATAACCATGGATTCGAGAATATTGATTTTTCCCACTTAAACCGGACAAAATACACGGACTTATTATTTAGATTACTTTTATATATATATATATATATATATATATATATATATATATATATATATATATATATATATATATATATATATATATATATATATATATATATATATATATATATATATATATATATATATATATATATATATATATATATAAATAGGATAGAAAACGAATTTACCGCGTGAAATTTGTAGGACCCGACGTTTCGGTGACGTTGCAGCCGCCGTTGTCTAGGGTAGACACTCAGTCTACCCTAGACAACGGCGGCTGCAACGTCACCGAAACGTCGGGTCCTACAAATTTCACGCGGTAAATTCGTTTTCTATCCTATTTATAATGTCAAACAACCGCGATAGTCTTCGATTTTATATATATATATATATATATATATATATATATATATATATATATATATATATATATATATATATATATATATATATATATATATATATATATATATATATATATATATATATATATATATATATATATATATATATATATATATATATATATATATATATATATATATATATATATATATATATATATATATATATATATATATATATATATATCAATAATGTCCTATTTTTAGAATGGTATTGATTTATATATTTTGCTGTATGTATCTATGTATTTATATTATATGCATTATATGTATAGTTACATTATATAATAGACAATATCATGAAAAATATACATTTACATTAACATATATTATTCATTTAACATTGAACTACTAAAAATATTATGAATTTCTAACACATTCCCTTTTATGTATTAGTATGCTGCTATAATTAACACATACATAACTCCATTCCTCTCCTCGATTTCACCTTTTAAAATACCTTAATTTTATTCTTAAATAATAATTTAATTTAATCTTGATTTTCGCTTGGCTTGAATTTGTAAATACATTATTTATCACTGGATCTATGTATGCAGCGTAATGAGCCTAGTTCTTTTATCCACCAACTTGAGTTCTGCCCTGGAGCTCCCTCCCTATAGCGCCGCCAGCCTCCCTTCGGGATAAGGGAATAATCATAGGTCTGTCGGTGCGGTCTGTGCTTCTTTGCCCCACCGCCGCGCCCGCGGCTAATAAATGCATTGTGCCGCGCCGAGCAAGTGTATACTTTGCGCATTAGTCGCCGGAGATCTTCCCCGCTTCTGAAAGGGATGAACTAACGCGCTATTCGCCTAGAATTAAAGTTAAAATCCCATTCATTGTTCAGCAGAGACAAATTTCCAGTAGCCGTCGTATTATTATTATTATTATAGTCTGGGGTCTTCGTCTATACGGGTAGTTCTCGCAACAGACGACCCCAAATGGATTGCGAATCAAGGACCATTTTCTCAGTGATACATCAGGTTTATATACAAAAATGAGTTTCTAAGGGTTGGACGTACTCCTCTCGAAGCCGGAGACATCAGTAAAAAGAAATTTCTAGAATACAAAATGAAAACCTTTATTTAGCAGGCGCAGGCCTTTTTTGGCACTTTATGAGTTTCTGCAAAATCGTACATCACCTATAAATAATTTTTGATTTTGTGTCTATTGAGAAAAAAATGCCATTGGCGAAGCTTCTAATACATAGACATATAAGGAAATAATAGTAGAGACACCCTACCAAGATATGCACTACATTTGTTGTTGTTGTTTTTGTTCAAATTACCATGAAAGATTATGTCAAAGCGACAATGCTCTATGTTATGGTATCGTTTTGATTAAAAAAAACTCGCGCTTTTATTACCAAGATCTCGAAGAAAATTTGTGTTTATAATTAAAGGTCAGTTATAAAGTAGTCAAATAAGAAATATAAAATTACAACAATAAAAACGGCGCAATAGAAATAGTCCATACAATTACATCTCCAATAATCATAAATAGTAAAAAAACAGTAATAAAAATAGTTTAAAAATAATGGAATAAGAATAATCATGAAAGACTAAAAAAATTAATACTATCAAAGTCCCTAATAGTATAAATGATGTTCTTAAAAAGAATATCCTGGACCTTTTTCTTAAATTGAACGTTTATAAGACCCCTGACGAACAACATAATTTTGTTGTAAAAAAGGTTGGCCTGATATAGGAAATTATTTTTAGCCTTACTTAGTCGCACTTTGTAAGGACGTAAGTCTTATTAATTCCGCGTTATGCGAATGAACATTGGAATTAGTTAGCGTAGTACTGTTTTACATTGCATAAATGACAACCTGGTATATATAAGCAACATACATTATCATGATACCAATTAAAACTGTCCTTATGCGAAATACATGATTAAACACACATTGGAATTATTATTAAGTTTAAGAATATTCGATATTAGGCATGGCAGGTGAGAATCTACGGAATAAAACGGCATATAGTATACGGAAAAAAAGCGTTTAAATACCTCTGCTCTATGTTATGGTTAAGGCGACATAAGACCTCAGAAAAATATCCGAAATGGGCGTATACGCGAAAAAATAGGCGGGGTCAATTTTGTGGGGTTTGACCAATAAAAATCCAGCGTTGACGAAGCGTCAAGCGCAGATTCTACGTCTGCTCGCGCCGACTACTAGGCGCATACTAAATGCTCTATCGCAGCGCTAGCAAAGAATAACTATCTTTACGCAGTGGTGATATAAGGGTGTTAATGGCAAAGTATATTTAGCGTAACTATCAGAGCGCTCTGGCATTTTAAATAATTGTAATTAATTTAGGGCCTAAATAAAACATGTGGCTAAGTGCTGCTTTAGAGAATTACCCAGTCACTATTATGAAATAATAATAAACCACACTCACCGCTTACATTCTAGGAGTAAACGCGGCTGAAAGTTTTCGAAGTCAGTTTAAAGCTTTAATGTCCAAGGCAATGAGCAACTTTTTTGGGTCCAAATTTTAAATTGGTTCCTTATCGAGGGATTCAATTAGAATTTTTTTTAATTATTGCGTGTATTTGTCAAAAACCTCATAAAACTATATTTCTTCAGATATGGTCGTTCCCAGGTATCATGTCGCCTTAAGGTACAACAGTCTCTCTTATATTTGTTACCGCAGGCGCCATCCATTTCTGGTGCGTCTACATCGGCAATAATTTCGCGGATATGTCAGAAATCTGGCGAATATATCTACGTCAGATCAGATTTTCCTCGGGCATTAAAAAAATCACGTCCCGCTCGGTGGTTCTTTTGGGTATAATATCAGTGGACGGATGCCGCGGTGCAGTGGAGAGGAATCCGCCAGCCAAAATATGAGATAAATCTCCCATCAGTCTCTCCCCTCTCCCCCTCGATATACGTGACTTGATAACACGTCACAAGCAGGGCGTCTTGCTTCGCTGGATATGGAATTATCACGTGACACAATGGATACGGACATGACGAATGCTGTATCTCGTACTCGTATTCTGGCGATGTGTATAAGTAATTATATTGGCAGAATAGCTTCTTGTTGAGACTCAATTGACATTAATTTCTAAGTGCCTTTACCAGTATGTACATATAATGCTCGACAATATACTGATGTGGGAGGTTTATCATGCATATTTTGAAAGGTTTTTAAGATAGGTATTGTATCATATTCTTAGGAGAGTGTATATTTTAATTTTTTTACTACTTAAACCGGACAAAATACACCTACTTATTATTTAGATTACTTAATCAATAATATTCTATTTTTACAATGGTGCCTTTACCAGTATATACATTAAAAGCTCGACAATATACTGATGTGGGAGGTTTATCATGCATATTTCGAAAGGATTTTAGGATATTGTATCATATTCTTAGGACAGTGTATATTTAAAAAATCGGTTTTATTACCACAAAATATTCTCGGCAAGTATCTAAGGACTTGTGGAAAGATTTTGACCGAGTTTTTCTTTTGGGAAGGAGGTTGACCTGCTTAAAAGGAATAGCGAGCGCGGATAATGAGAATGCAAAGCACTAAACACTTTCGATTCAACCGTTTACGCTAACATAACGACCAGCGAAAATTAAATTTAAATTCGGCTTAACAAAGCATCTGAATAATGAATTTCAAGTGTGTTCGTCCACTATTTCGAGATTGAAATATCACTAGTTTGCCCCTGATAGACCACTAACCAGCACAATCTTCTTAGCTGTTGCCATGATCAAATGAATGCCAAATTTCAGCTCAATCGGGTTTAGCGTTTGGACGCTATTGAGGAGGAATACACACAGACACACAGACAGGCTTCCATCTGGAAATGGTCTTTTGGAAATGGAAACTTTGGTCAACACTTTCTTTCCTCGTTGGTAGATGGGTCAAGATAGTGAAAACATAAGAAAAATTTTTAACTCCAAGAATATGCATTCGGAATATTATGTGGTATGAAATAAAACTTAAAGGAATGTTTTTTTTCCAGCTTAATACGTTTAATATTACAGTCAGTTATGGTACAATATGATACATTGTATTGTATTTTTATTCAAGTAATTTGGTTAGTTTCTCCCCTGAGAAGAAATGTCTAAGAAAACCAGAAGCCACTGTTTATGTGTTATATTATAACGTAAGGATTTTTTTAAATTTTCTGAGAATGGTCCAGTTGAGGGGATGATACATAAAACAGAACGTTAGATTAAAAAACGATTCTTAAATAGGTAAAGTAACTAAAAAAAATTGTTTCATAAAATCATATATTTAGACAGAATGCTTACGAATCTGAATATAAGTAAGCATTGTATCTTCCAAGTAGTCGTTAGTCTTATAGTATGCTTTTAGAAAGTAGGTTTTTAAAACGATTTTTAACTATTCAAGATAACTACTAAAAGCGATGATTTCTAAATGCTGAAATTTGCAAACCATACAATCACAATAATCCGGCTCAACAATCATTAGCTTGTTTAAGTGCTTGTCATCTATAAGTATATTGTGACATGCCCAAGAAATTTGTAATGTAATGCATATTAAGTATTTACAGAGATACTTTTATTTAATCACCGTGGAGAAAAACACAACTATTTCGCAATGAAAAACGCTTACTCAATGAAAAATACATATCACTTACATATAATACATACTCACGTATCAACTCAAATCTCGTATTATCTCCGAAAAATCCCTCACATCCTTCTCTCGTGCAATTGATTCACTAGCCAAAGAGACAAATGCTTCTTAAAATGATATAGTCGCAATTGGTCGATCTTTTTCCTAAATATGTCAGAAATCTCTTATTCAGGATGAGTTCTTAATTAGTGACATCCTTGTACCTAGTGGGTGAACCAGTATGTCGAATAAGGTAGCTTTTGATAAAAAAATTGAGGATTTTTAAAAAATATATATATATTTTAATTTGTAAATCGTATCTACTGAATTACAGGTTGAGAAGGGTAGAGCGCGCTGTGCCATCTAGCGGTAGGTAAAATATCGCTAAAAAGCAATAATAGCCATAGTTTACCAATAGATAGCGTATCGTACTCATAACATTTTACACTATTAAATTTTTTTTTTTTTTGTTATTTCAGTTTTTGAAATTAAAAGTTGCTAAGTGCAACGTACTGATTATTCCACTGCAAGGATGTCACTAATTAAAAACTCATTCTGTATAATTTAGGTCCTATGTAAACGTAATTATCTTTGTAAATATAATCTTGTTTTAATTTTAAGTTGTTCTTGACTGGTTGATTGCCTTGTGTTATGTTTGTATATGTGCTTGTCACGGTTACCCCATCTCGCGGTCTTTTAATATAGAGTTACCTTAAGTATCATAATTTTACATTTCATTTATCGGGGAACAGTATGGGTTTTAATAAATTACTCTTAATAAGGCTTTTTCGGCCGTTATTAAATGATCTAGGTTCGTTTTAGCAATACTTCCCCAGCCGATATATCCGTATATCAGAAGCTTTAGTGCAATTACATATTATTCAGTTTACTATTTACTAATTGACCAATGTTGAGTTTAGCCTTTTATTTTTCTTTTCCAGTTCAATCTCTTACTCGAGCAGCTTCTAAGCCGCATCGTAGAAATATTCCTTCTCGACCACCCCAGCGACTCTGGAAACAAATCAAATGCGGGGTTTACCGCGCGTTGCAGATCCCGCGGTCCCGCAATGGGATAAGTTGGGATTGTACTCGCAAGTTCCGGGATTGCCGAGTGAGTTAAAGGAGGCTATCCCTACTTACTGGCAATTAAACGAGCGAATCCCCGGGAGCGCGGGCGCGATCACGGCGCTGCTTTATGGGGTATGACTGTCGCCGATCGCTCCCGTTATTTTTCACCGTGACTACTTTCCGTTCTTTAATTCGGGACACGGTTCCCCTGAGATGCTCCCGGGAAAAGCGGGATGTCGCCGTCGCTGCAGTCCGACCACCCCAAAATCCCATTCCATAGCCGACTATTATTCGGACAAGCCCTGCTAGTCGTAGATATAAAGGTCAAGGTATCTGTCCGATCAGTATTATTAACTTCTTTGCGACTGAAAGTTTAGGTTAAAAAAACACAAACTTTTTTCAATAAAATATTTTGTTGGACGTAACAAACGCTTTGGACAGGTCGCAGAAAATAGCCCATATTTTATTTCAAAATAAAAAAATACGGCTAATCCAATTGACAACATCTTCAATTGCTGCTTCCGTTGATATTATCTTTCTATATCTAAAATGTCTGCTACTTAAAATATTATATTTATCTAATAACCCTATCAGCCTGCGTTTTATAGTAGTTTCAAATGTGTTGGATATTAGATAAGACTGAGATTGGTCGGTAATTAGTTTCATCTGTTTTATTTTCCTTTCTATATAAGGGTATTTATTACTTTGGAAACTTTTAATTAATTACGAAAAGTTCAGGTAATAAAACAAATATTTATCTATTGCGAAATAGGTGTTTTGCAAAATTAAACCGGAAGTTTGCCTAGACCAGTAGAATTAATATTTTTTAAAGATTTCACTATATTCGAAACTTCATCTTCGCAGATCAAAGTAAGAAGTATGGTATTTGGTAAAGGTGAGGTAAAGGTAATGGTAAAGGACTGGTTTATTATAATAACCCAATAATTTAACCAATGGTAACAATAATAACATTCAATTATTAGTGCTATCTATCGCATTTTATAAGAGTATATATGCTGATTACTTAAAGAAAAAATACGGTAAGATAGAATGCCATACATTATTCTATCTGAACATTACAGTGCGTAATTATTACGTATTATAACATGTATGTATAGCAAATTTAAAATTGTCATCGTTATGTAAATATTATTAAAATAATAAAAGATATGATTTAAAAATTCGTTTGTTATTGTATTAATATTATACTGTATAGGCAAATATTGAGCGTTATCTGCAGGGCGCCTTCGTACTGTTATACTACGAAAGTCGCTATATTAAATATAATAATAGAAGATTGACCAATTTTTATAACCATAGGTGAAAATGCTAGCTGCTAAATCGTAGTATTGCATTGAGCAATCTAATTCGCTATATAAAGTATTTGGAAATAATTTTGAGACTGCAGGGATAATGGGCGATTAACATACCGTTTTTTACGGTCGTGTTTGCAAAAAAAGAATAAATTTCCTGCACTTTGGTAAGGTACATTTTTGGATGTCACAGAAAATAACTTGCCGAAATTTCACTCATTGAAGTCGTGGTCGCATTCCACACGTATGTACCTAATTTAATGAATGTACCTTATTTAACGTAACCTTTCCATCCTGGTCGTCATCAATATTTTTTGGATTTCCAACTGCTTCGCTACCATTTAAAATGTAATTTTACCAAATTAATCGCATCAAAATTTCCTTTATTTCTATTGGCTTTTGCAAAATATTTATCTTTTAATTTTTAATCACAACCTTATTGGGCTAATATTGATTTTAATCCATGTTTAAAAGAATAATCAGAATACCACCATGTTTAAAGATTGTTGTGGTCATAGTAGTCTATCATTTTATCATGCTAGTAAAATGACAATAATTTGATAGATCAAGGAGTATTATTACAATTACTTGCCCTAGGGTAGTCGTTAATTGATTATTTGAAATTTATCACAATGCAGACCGTAATGGTAACAAGTTCACATTACAGAACTTAATGGTAAGTCAGGATATGTTTTCACAATTATTTATTTAAAAAATCGTTAAGTCGATAAGTAAATGTATATCGTTGCAAAATTTCTTCAAACATCAAAAATTCGTATAAAAAAGGTTATGTTTTGTTTTTCCGTACAATTCAATATGTGTATATATTTTTCCGTACAATTATATATGTGTAATGTTTATGTATGTGAGCCGCTTCATTATTTATTTTATTTAATTTTACAAATTATTATTAAGAAATCGCAAAACGATAAGCCCGCTTTTTGTAAAGTTAAAATAGAATTTAAGTTAACATAGAATTTAAAATAGAACATAATTTAATGTATGCATTTTTAGTACAATTTAGGTATTTTTCTTTCTTTCTTTCTTTCAATGGTTTTGAAAAGGTATATCAATAAAATATTTAAATATAAATGAATAGGTAAATAGTGTTTTTCAGATGGTAAAAACCCCACATTTGATGACTCCAAAAAAATAGGAATGGAGATATTACATTATTCATAGAATATGTTTTCATATCTCATTATATTTATACTCATTATATTTATACATACCAATGATAAAATATGTGTCGAATGTACTGCTTTTTATATGGTATGTAGTGATGCAATAGTTATTAGTGGGGTGAGAAATAAGTGTGTCAATTCGTATCGATCAGAAGAAATGACATTAGTCATCGTTTGACTGTGTATAAAATGCCGAATTTAGTTGGAAATCAATTGCAGCTGGCTCGTGTATATTCGAGCGTGTTTGCGATTTCGATTCTATAGAAATTACTTTTTTGTTGTGGGTATGTTGGACCGAGTCTCCAACAAATTTGACTTGCCAACTTATTCACGCCATCTTATAAAACGAGAAATAAATGCTTCCACGGCTTGTATCAGTAATTGGCGGTCTTAGCATGTCCCCATCGTGTCGCCTGTTCAACCCTCGTCGTTTTATTTTCCATTTAAAAATTGGCCTTTCAACGGATGACGAGAGTTTTGTATGACTAATTCGATTTTGATGTTATTTGACACGTCTACTCATATTGGTGTACTAGAAAATGCTAGCTGTTTGCACACTAGGGAGTTAAGTATGTGGTTACGATTTTGTATAACTATAGTGTACGATTAAGATTTAAAATAAAATATGACGAGAGAGTTCGAATAAAAACAACGAAACTAGATTTTTTAATTTGACAAACTTTGAGGCGAGATTCAAGCCGCGAATGCTATAGGTTAAATTAATAACGTCCTCGACAAACGTTATGTTACCATTATGTACCACATAAGTAATAACAGTTCTCCATAGTGTAATAAGTACCTACTAATTTTAGAACCATGCTATGGCGTTATCACATATTATACAAGATCAGTTTTTAATTATAAACATTCTTAAAGTAGATGAATCAGTACGAGCAAATAAGAAACTTTATTTTTTTAAACGTTTTTGGAAATTTAATAGTTTTAAAGTTTTGAAAAATAGTATAAAAAGAGTTAAGCGCATTGCGCCATCTGGTGGTAGGTAAAATACCGTGAATATTGCTTATTCGATATTTTACCTATTTCTAGATGGCGTAGCACTATCAATGCTTTTCAAAATTTTATTTATATGTCAAATTTTTCAAAATTACAAAAAAAAAAGGTTGTTTACAAAATTATTTATCAAAAGCTGCTTATTTGCTCGTAGCGATTAAACCAATTCAAGTGTGCCACTAATTAAAAACTACATTTTCATATGGTACAGTTCTTCAGGAGTGCGATATTTTTGATGGTAGAATTAACGAAAATGAGAAATGGAACTTACTTTTACCAATATGGTGAAGCAAGCCACCAATATGGTGAAGCAAGACTAAACACGAAATAAGTTTTTTATTGTAATCATTAAAATATAATATATTAAGGAAAGCAAGTTATTACGCGCAAAATTATATTGCGTAGGAAAGTGTGCGCATGTATTATAATAATGTGGTAGGTACACATAATTAGAATCGGAGATTATATACTTTGAGTATTATATACTTTGTGTATAGGCTGTATATCTCTCAGCATACCATTCGTTACATACTTCACATACTCTCGTATTTTTCACGTTACCGCTTGCTAGAACTAACACTGGCACTTTGTACTATAAATGCACTATGTTCGGCTAAGCTAGAATTGCATAACTTAGCACTGTTAGCAACAAAGGAATTAGGTTAATGGGTAGTATGAATTATATAGTTCTTAAAAAAATAATACCTTAATAACATGAAAGGTTCTATAATAATTGGGTTTATGTTATATTATAATATATAACAATAATTAACAATTTATAATTATCCTGTAAGTTTTCTATGTTTTGAAAAATAAATCCTAATCAGTCTTCTACTCAATGTTTTTTAAATATTTTTGCACGGCAAAGGAAATTTACAATTTTTTGGGAGCATGTTTGAATTTTAAAACATTTTTTTTGAATGTGGAGTTTTTCTTTGGATCTTCTCATTGTTATCGCTTCCTCTTCTTAAATGTGTGTTTGTATGGCAAGTTACACTCCGCCCTACACAAAATTGGTCCCACCCGTGGTTGGCTTTCACCTTATTGTAATAATTTACGAGCTTCCAGCTTGACTGCCAGATCTGATCCTTTCTCTCTGTTTTTCTTGAACGCTTTGATATTCTAACGGGTTTAGATCCACTCGGCAAGGGAATTAGGAAAATATGTGGCATTTTCCAACCGTCTCTATAAAATTCTCACATTTCGACATTAGGGTTTTTTACTATTATACGCGTTGCTCGATTTTGAAAAGCTCAACGATTTAACCTCGAAGCTATGACATGTCAGCTGTCCATATTTGAGACAGTTAAAATGATTCTGGTTTCCAACTAGACAAAGAAAATCTCCCACCGGACTATCATTAAATCAAATAAAATCAAATTTCACTTAATAATGTTACTATAATGTGAGCAAGCCAGGCCAATTCGTTAGAGTAGAGTGTAATATGAAAGAATGATTCTCACTTTTTCAGCGATAAACTAGGAATCGAACATAAAGCGTCATAATCCAAGACCGTACGAAATGTTGTTTCTTGTTACTCTTGTTGCAAACTGCTGTACATTACAATAATAAAAAATAAAAAAATGTGCAATACAGCAAACATTGCCATTTTTATAGAAGATTTTGAGATAATACTGCAAAGAAGGAGGAGGAGATCGAAAGTTTCATTGTATCCACCAGTAGATGTCACAGCCTTGAGAATACCCAAATGTGATATACTCATACTCAGCTTCACTTGGCGAGGACGTAAAGAAGAGATAGCACCAAGATCACATCTCCACTATACCACCTGGCGTAGTCTGAACAGACTGAGGGTAGGTGTTACAAAATGTCGAGTTAATCTCGTTCACTGGGGCTACACAGAGGATCCAATATCCAACTGTGGAACGCTGCAGGATTAAGACCCTCACCGATCCTGCCCGCAGCTGTCCACCCCCATCGCACCAAAGGCCTACAAAAGGCCAATAACAAGGCCATCCAGGCGGCATACTTTTGGAGAGACGTGTCCTAACCTGGCCCAGAAATGTTAAGGTTACATGAGACCTGGGAACGACCTTATCTGAAAAACTTTTGTTTTATGATTTAAAAAATATATATAAGCATTAATTTAAAAAAGTTTCTAAGCGAATCTCTCGATAAGGAACCAATTTATAATTAGGATTCGAAAAGGTTGCTCATTGCCTTGGACATTCAGTCATTAAACTGATTTCGAAAACTTTCAGGCGCGACTACATCTACAATATAAGCGGTGAGTGTGGTTTATTTTAATTTAATTCTATTGAATGGTTAAATCTCTAGCGTCGCGCTTAGCCACATTTTTTATTTAGGCCCTAAATTAATTACAATTAATTCAAACGTTAGAGCACTCTGAGAGTTACGCTAAATATGCTTTACCATTAACACCCATATACCACCACTGCACAAAGTGTTTAGTATGCGCCCGGTAGCCGGAGCGAGCGTACGTGGAATTTGTACTGACGATTCGTCAACGCTGGATTTTTATTAGTCAAACCCTGCGAAATTGACCACGCCTATTTCTTCGCGGGTCCGCACATTTCGGATATTTTACTGAGGTCTCATGTCGCCTTAACGAACGAACGTCGCGAACGAACGAACTAAACTGTGATAGATTCAAGAAATAAATATCTATAATATTGCAGTAGATAGGTGGTTCGCAGGTGGCTTCGTATATTATACGAAGCAACCGTCGGGCGTCGCGCCGCGTCGGTGATGCAAGGTTAGAAAATGATGTATTGGCGTGTCTGGACCGCGGCCCGGCAACAAATAGACGAGCGCGGCGCGGCGTAGCCAGCGGCTCAAAACCAGTAGCTCAATTTATCGGACATGCTCGGAATAAGTTAAGCTGGCCGCCGTGCACTGGCGCTGCCCCAGCTCAGCACCCGTAATCACCCGCAGACGCCCGTCTGCTACAACACTGTGCTTTTAAACCGTACCTACAGATATTATACTTCTATTGTTGCTTCTTCGGCTTGACTCTTACTATTTTAAATTTTCCTTTGGGATAAAAATAACGGAATTGCATTTTTAATTCTTTTGATCGATTTCAATAATAAGACACACACCCACACACACACACATATATATATATATATATATATATATATATATATATATATATATATATATATATATATATATATATATATATATATATATATATATATATATATATATATATATATATATATATATATATATATATATATATATATATATATATATATATATATATATATATATATATATATGTATATATATATATATATTAATATTTGATTGTAAATGTGTAAATTATTATTTTTTCAAATTGAAATTATGTTTATTACTAAATAAATGAAATGATAAAATAATGAAAGGGCACTTATCTGGTCTGTGGTGACCAGGAGTGACTCCACGCCTTTTTCTTCTCTTCTTTCAGTATTTGCTAGGTGTTTCCTGCTGTGGTATTGGAACCTGAATGTCTCCTACAGCGGCAACACAACAAGCGAGACGAGAATGAATTCTGGAAAATAATAGGCGATTAGTGTTTCTTAAATATTAATGATTGTTATAAAATGTATATCAATATTTCGGCTCAGCCGTCGTCAAGATATGTGACATTTCACATATCTTGAATCATTTTTTTGTGGCTAGTTTTCGTAGAGTATTATACCATTTTAGAATCTTGGTTAGCTGCGTCAACTTTTTAAAAAACTTGCCATAGTAGTGTCGGTACTATTTTTATACACCACAATGAGTAAAAGTAGAATGAAAGTAAAAATCTTTCACAATTTTAGGGGAAAAAATGATTTTGATTAATTTCTGTGTAAAAGCTACATGTATTCTGGTATCTTTAAGGGTTGTGATGGATAGCAGTGCTACTTAGGTTGCCGATCCAAAAAAAAAAAACAGAAATATTTGAAAAATTGTGGTCATGATAGTTAAAAATACCATTAGGAGTGTCGATTTTCGAAGATTTTTTTTTTTTTTGTAATTTCAAAAATGATTCAGATATATTTTTTTTTCTTTTTTTTCTCGAGTAGTCGTGAGCAGGTCCGCCCTCTGGTGCCCGCTTATCGTTGAATTTTGGGACAGCGTGTATATATATATATATATAAAATACTTCGTAGTGATGTACACACATGGTATACGGGAAATAAGCACCTAGTAAACTGTTGAATAATGAGATCTGTCCATTAAGGCACCAAAATTCTCCTGCAATAAATATTATAAAATCTCATGAAAAAATATGCAATCACACAGCCAGCATTTACGCACACTTAAAAATATGCTAAAAGAGAAATGCTATTAAAGTATAAATATATACAAAGTATTTTAAAAATGTATTTTATTTATTTGAGTACTTTTCAAATATTCTCTACGATCTGACAAATCGAAGAAATAAATTGTTATTATTATACTGTTATGGTATTAAAGTTTTAATTTTTTTAAATTTTTTATTATTGGACTATTTTGATATTATTTTTATTGCAATTGGATTACTTTTAAATATAATGTTGATTATTTCTTAGACTCTTATTTTTTTTTTACTTTTAAATTTTCTAGACTCGCAATTAAAAATATAAGTAATAAGCACTACTTTTCTGTGCTTATAACCTGCGGTTATTGAAATTGAAGTTGTACATCCTGTGGGCAAACTGTATAGAACCATTTCGTACAAAAACTACCACATCTGTACCACCATTTTGTACAAAACAATATGTACCTTATATACAGTTAGGCAATAAACATGTATTCTCTTCTTTTCTATTTAATTCATATTAGAGATGATTGTAAGATATTGCCGTGTGATAATAAACCAGGCCATTGTGGTTATTAATAATAAAGAGTAGAAACAAACAAACAAACAAACAAACTCTTACGTTGTTAAGGGCTATAATAAAATATATACAAAATAAGCTCTCATGAAAATTAACCGACCGGAGTCGGGATAATGATAATAATATAATATCATTGGAAAAGTGGCTGGTTTCTTTCTGATGGTGTGCGGAAACCAGGCTTCCAATCTTACGTAGATTTAACGAATCTTACGTCCTCAGCGGACAAGAGAGTAGAGAAACTCAAACATTAGGATTTAACAATTAATTATTTATTTTATTAATTATGCAGAGACGCTTACCAATGAGTGACGATAGCTGATTGAGAGTGATTTTATAAATGAAAAATTGCGGTTTATAAAGCCAGCAATTCGACGTTGAAAAATTTAGAATGACGTCAGACTGAACATTCGCGTATTGAAAGAAACGTTTGAAAAAAATCTGAGCGCGAAAGACGCATTTATGAATTCTGGTTAATTATGTTATTAATGAGGTCAAACAGAATTAATGGGAAAAATATTACACGTGTGAATTAATGGTAGTCGCAAAATTATATATGTTGCTAACCGTTACATTACACTTCTGGGGGAGCAACGAACTTTTCCAAAACTCCTCCTTCGCCTCCTCGTTTCAAACTCCTTTCTTCGCAATATCCTCTCAAATCTCTTATCAAAATGGTATACTTTGCTTTAGTTTACAATATGATTGACTATGGTATCTTTGCCAACGTTGGTAGCGCAACGCGCACGGCACTTAACCCTATTATTAAGGCCCAAGAGTTAATAATATGGATTATTAATAAAATCAATTTGGCCCAGAGTTTGTGGTATATAGCGTGCGATAAATCTAGGCGAAAACCATTTCACTATAATGCCATATGCGCAGGGATCTTCATAAATTTCAAGCATAGACCACAGAATGAGGCTTAATAATAAATAAAACCCTGGTGCCAAAGACACGCTCAGCTTAAGCTCAAAGGTTTTTAAGCTATTGCATAGCTTTTATCGCGGGCCTAGGCCAGCGCGGCGACCGAATGAAGAAATTTCTTAACGAAATTTAATGTTTTTAAACTGATAATTACGTCTAAACGAGTACTGATTACGATTCGAAAAAAATACACGTTAAACAAGAACATTTTCCTAATATTCTTAGCTTTGAATATTTTAGATTTTGTTTATATTACATAGTGTAATTAATTTATGAAATTAGGTCTAACCGAACACAAAAACGACTACTACGCATATTATTATGAACGACTACTATCTGGCGTATTATTATGAAACCTGCACCATTTTAAAGATAATTTAATTATCTATCTTTTTGTCTACGAATATTTTCGAATAATCCGATTTTTTTGCTTAATCGAATAAAAAATTCGTGCGCGGCGATCTATCGGAAGACGTTTAAATTATTCCGAAACATTTGCTACCGCAGCCGCAAATGATTCGGAATAATTTCAACGCTTTACGATAGAGCGCAGTTATCTGATATCAGAAAAAAAAAATAAAAATAATTATAATTGCATAAGTTGTTAAAAATGATATGCAATAGCTTTACCGCGGCAGTCCCCGAGTGCCACACGTATTTTCTACTATTTTATTTTTACTGGCACCTAGGTTCTACGATAATATAAAGAAAAACCTAGTATTGAAAAAGACAGGGTATCACATTTGTATTAAAAAACTAATAATATTCTTGATAAAACTAAGTAGAGATTAAACTGAAACGCTATTGAAATATACAACAGTTAAAATGTAAATTGACCTATTAATTGCGATTACTGATTTTAACCTAACCCAACATTATTCGATCGCCAATTGACTGAAAATTAAAGTGATATCTCAAGTTTATTGTACACATTTCTATTTATGATATATTCAAAATATGTTTTCACAAATATGTTTTATCAGTAAGAGCATTTCACAATCTACAAATTGTGAAAATTCTCTACTACCGAAATGTGACAATTCTGCAGAGAAAAAGAATTCTGCAGATAATTCTGCAGAGGTTTGAAAATGCCGCACATTTTTCCATCTCGGTCCGCTGTGCTAATTTTAATCGATATACTTGAGACTGTTGGTTCAATCAGAATGTTCTCCTATGACGCTCGCTTGTATCGCTTATATAACCTATATATAATAAAAGTTCAGATCTTAATCAACCTTGTACCTTTGTACCTTTTATTCTACCTTGTACCCTTGTACTTTTGTACCTATTGTACCATTTATACTACTTGTACTTTGTAAATCTACCTTGCACCTTTGTACCTTTGTAGCTATTGTACCTTTTATACTGGTTAAAAAATATTGCAGTTAGTAGCGGCCATCATCAGCGGCCATCTGCAAGGTGGCCGCTGTTGCTGTTTTATTCCTAACTGTAAAAAGTGCAGTTTTATTCCTATTCTAGCTATATACCTAACATATTGGCAAGACGGGTCATAGGCCGAAGAAAAATATCTTGGTAGGGAAACCTATGGGAGTAGACTGCAGTCGCGATTTCCCCTTGCAAGGGATAGAGGAAATAATTCCAACATTCGCTAGTCGGAGAGGCACCCGAAGAGGAAGAAGAGTATGAATTTGCTGGTTTTTTATTTGGGCATTGAATATATATAGTATTAGATCGCACAATTCCTTACAAATATTTGGCAGCTAGGATTTTACTACGAAACGCAACGTGTAGATGGCACTCATAGTTCCAAAAATGGATTAAAATTGTCATATATTGAATATGGCGGCATTCGTGGTATAACAGCATTGCGGCGCATTTAGCGCTCTAAACACGCCAATACTGTATATTATTACCTTGTAATAAAATATATACAATATACGGGGTACAGCACATACTATTTTTTAAATCATAGCTCATATTATAATATTTTATTATTATTTACATACATTTTTCAATTGTTAATTTGGTTTACAGTTTTCAATACGTAATAATAACACACTTTGAATTTAAGATAGACTAACAGATGTATCTCCTTAGTATCTCTGGGATGTTTCTCACTGTATATAAAATGCGATAAATGGCATTAATAATTACATTCTATTATTAGTATATTTGGTTAAATTATTGGGTTTATTTAAAACACATCTCTATCAGTCTTTATAAAACACTATTCATTATTAATCCTATCGTTGATGGCCAAATAAATTGCTATTACTTTCGCCGTCAATTCTATTGCCGGCGCAGAAGGTTTGCACAAATGCACTATGGAGTTGCGCATTTAAATACCATATATGATCAATGATTTGGGTTACAGTATTAAGTATAAGTTGACGAACCGCAGGAACAAAAAAGGTAAAGAAGCGTGGCAATTTCAATGAAAGTAAAACCTGCATGACAAGCAGAATTTCTTCGTAAGGATAAGGAGGCGCGACGCGGTGTGCAGGGTACCACAGACTGGGAAGGAAGGGGGGGGGGGTCCAACGCAACCAGAAGAATGAATGAATACGATCGTCCCACGCCCCCCCCCCTCCTCCCGCCCCCTTATCGACTCCCCCCACATCCGCCGCGCCGCCCGCGACGTCGAAGCCTCGCTCGTAAATCTGTCAATGCGCAGACGAACCTCACCGTCCACCCTTTTATCTGTTTCTTTTCCTTTTTGATCAAGTCCTGATTGTTCCTCTCGGCACGGCGCGCGACGGGACTTGCTTTCGGGCAGTTTTTAGGCCGTGTCTGACGCGGTCGTCGCTATGCTGACAAGCATGCGTTTTTCGAAGCAGAACTAAAACGCTCAATATAAATCGTCGATCTATATGTGAGACCTCGTACGGGCAAAATTTTAAATCTGCATTTCTATTGTCATCAGTGTAAAATCATACTACCGATCGGTCTCTGTATGTTCCGAGGGCTTGAATTGCTTAGTTTTCTTGTATAGTTTTCTTTCATAGCTACAAGACTTTTTAATAATAGTGACATAAAAACCAGCCCCAATTATCATTTCTTTTAAAGCAAAATAAATAAATGGCTGTTGCAAGAAGAGCGTTTATGTATCCATGCCATGATCGATGTAGTAGAATAAGTTGAAGTTGACTTAACATTTATTGTGTGATTGTGTATGTGTGTATATGTGTATTCTAATGTATTTAGTATTTCTATTTCCTATATAATATTGTAATTTTTATTATTTTTTTATTATTACATATTTATTATTTTTATATATGTATATTTTAATATTAATAATTATTATTGTGTTTGGTTGGTTCATCGACCCTCGTTTTAAATGAAAAATATAAATTGCTTGCCCTGGAACGGGTATATCCCAGTTGGGTATCACTAGCCAGTGAATGAAAGAAGAAAGCTTTTGCCATTTGTTTTAATATAATACTTATTGTAAATGGTTAATTTGATAATTACAATAAAATAAAAATAAAATAAAATAAAATCCCATTGTAGTAGCATCTCTATGGCTATGGATTCCACTTATTTTCCTGCACGATTTTTTATAATGTATACCGAATAGCATAACCCTTCTTCTGTAAATCTTATTATTTGTAATAAATAAAACAAAATAAATTAAATAAATCTATTAGGCATAAGTTGATGATTTTATCCAGTGATCATTTATAACTCTAAACTTACATATGACAGTTTTAATGGTTCGTACAGAAAACTAATATTTTTAAAAAACCATTACACAAATTAAAGAAGCATATAGTTAAGAAAGTTAACTGTAAAGTCCGCCTCTTGGGATGTACCTGGTCTCACATATAGAGCGACGAAATGCGCATTTGAAGCAGTTTTAAGGAATGAGACTGTTGTTCCACCAGTTGATGTGCGTCGGTCTATTAGAACCGAATCTATAGTCAAGTGGTCAAGCATTGTTTAACCATGCGTTGCTAAAGCACTAGATAATGCTTGAAAATCGATTGTTTCTAAAGATAATCGATTTTCCTAGGCAATGGTTCTGAAATTCTTCACAAAGTGTACATTATTCCCTTTTGTAGGATTCTCCTAAATAAAATACTAAACTTTTATATTTCTTGTCTAAAGCCTCTGCTGTATTCTCATTGCATTAATTTTTTGCTAGTGTATTTCCTTTCTAAATATTTGATAAAGTCCGTATATTAACTCATTATCTGCCAATAAAGAAAAAAAACTCATGTTATTATTCATATTATTAGTCAAATTATTGGGCTTTTAAAATCAATCGGTCCGGTAAAAAAACGATATCAGTGTAATTATATATGGCTAAATAAATTGCTATTAGTTTTGCCATCAATGATATCAGCGCCACCTGATTTCGCCGGCGCAGAAGGATTGCTATATCGCACTATGGAGTGAAAGCAACAAAAGCTGACCTAGAGACAATTTCTATGATATTTAGAGCTGTGAATGATAATGACCTCTCATCTGATATATTGCAAAAGAGATATGGACACGGTTAAACAAAACATAAAGAATTCATCTAATTCTATAAACCTCTTTCAAATGTAGCTAATTCATTGTTATGCAGTAAGCCCGTAATGAGCTGCATGTTTTGTGCATGTTTTTGTAATATTATGTATGTAGAGCAGTACAACAGATAATATGGCAAACTTATATCCGAATCCTGGCCACATTGGGTTGCCCAGGCTTTGTACTTTGATCCCAGTTCAATTTCAAAAACGAAATACTTCCTGTGGCCTAAAAGACTTATTTGTTTTATGGAGACGGCATATTAGAAGTAAAATGTATCCGCCTATCAACTTTTAAAGAAAGTGTTTTGCAATGACGAGTAAACGCACTTTAGCTACGCGACGTCACCCCCAAACGTCACCCCATAGGCAGTGAAAAGTCACCGAAAAAAATCTGTCGTCCGCAGCGCATAGTAAAAAAAGCCGTGGGCCGAAAGAAGTCAGTGTGCGAGACATTTTGTCATGGCGTTTCAGTTGATAATCGGGGTAGGAGTTAAAGAGGCGAGGGTGACGTCCGATCTTGATGCCGTCGGATGTGTGGGGTAAATCGGAAAGTATTGTTATTTAGGCATGGAGCCCGCGGCAGGAGAAAGAACTAAAAGTACCGACAATGACATTATGCATTTCACTCACCGAGAATTTACAATATGTTTTGATCTGAGGTGGTGGTGGTGAAACGGCATACATCGACAACAGCATCGACATTAACATCGATATCAACAAAATACGTCGCCATCAATATACACAACAATGCTTAGGAATAAATTGGTGAGTTGGCTGCTGGATTAAGGTAGATGAAAGTGTGATAAATAACTAAAAGTTAACATACAATATATTAAAAATATTTATATATACACATATTAAAGATACTAGTATTAAAAATGCCACTGCAGGGCAAAAATATCTTATTCATCATCAGTAGTCCAGAAAAGGCTGTCATACCATACATACCTGCTTATTAAAGTCGAAAGGCAAAGATAGTCCAAACTTAAAAATATGAACATAACATTCTCGATAGAAATACATCTTTCTTAAACAAAGAGTCACTGAGCTTATAAATACTGTAAATAAATAGGAAGACTTTCAAAGCTTACTACTTTTTGCCTATAATTCGATAAAAAAAGGTCAGCTGATTTTTTGGTGAAATATTAGCTTCCCTGACTTTGCGCGGAAAGTATTTTTTTTGTTTCGCCCTACAAAGGAAATTTAATACCAACAAATAGTATGAAAAATATACACTCCGTAACGAAATAATAACCCGTATTATAGTGGAAGCCAGGAAAGCTAATATTGCAGTAAAAAATAGCTAAATTTCTTTTGTCGAATTTAAGCAAAAAAGTAGTAAGCTTTGAAAGTCTTCCTTATTTAGAGTATTTATAAGCGCATTCACTCTTAGACTAAAGAAAGATTTGTTATTTTGTATCTCTATAGAGACTGTAATAATCCTCAAAGAAATAACCTTTTTGAGTATTTTATCTAATTTCGTGCTTGTATTTCTCGCTAAATAGAACATATTGCGATGAAAACATTTATTTACATCGTATCGTACCTTGTGTCTTTGGCTACATATGCATATTTAACGTAGAGGAGAATCATTTCTAAGAATGTTAATGTTATGTTATCTTTACTGGAAATGCCTTTTACTGGGTCTTAATATAAAGAGTAATTTAGAGTGTAAGAAAAATAATTAATAGGTAGGTATGTATCTAGAAGAAAGCAACTATTACCTTTGCTTTTAATAAATTAATAATTAATGTTTTAGTGTAAAAACACGCTTTTATAAATGCACGTAAAAACCAAAAAAAATATTCTTATTACACACTCCATGTACAGGTCTACATACATTTTATACAGGCACATATGTCAATATTAACACTATTTACACTCAATATTTACAAGTCAATATATAATAGGTTTGTTATAACCTTGAAACCTGATCGTTTTTAAAGTCCATTACGTGACCTTTCTCACAAGTGCAAACACGACTATGATACGATATTTCATCATGGAATGCCAATTCCTGTCTTCCGGCTTCATCATCAGACCTTGAAACTTAATCGTGGTCAAAGTTCATTACAAGATCTTTCTAACAAGTCCAAACGCGGCTATGATACGATATTCCATCATGGAATGCCAGTGCCTATCTTCCGGCTTCATCATCAGTCCTTGAAACCTAATCGTGGTCAAAGTTCATTCTAAGACTTTTCTAATAAGTTCAAACACAGCTATAATACGATGTTCCATCATGAAGTTCCATTTCATATCTTCCGACTCCATCATCAGATCAGTTCGACAGAACCATGTTATTGTATTATCATCAGAACTACATACAGCTGCCAATTTTCATGACGCTACGATCCTTGGAAGATGGTTAAATTAGTTACCTTAGATTCCATTACATAGTTGCATACAGGTCGACCTAATAAAAGCCTGTTCAAAAAGGAAGGAATATAATTTATCTACACGACAAAATACCTAAAGTATACTCATAGCAGCTAAATTTAAAATAAAATACCTACACATGTGTAAATATTTTATCCGACACGTGAAAGATTAGTCTCAGCTTAGCCAATTTATTTTGGCGTTCAAAGTGCGCGTGTATCTTACAAGCCGCAAGATAAAATGGAGGGCAGAACACACCCCTCGGCAATAAAAACCGCCATCGAAAAAAAGTCGGGTAGTAACTTAACTACGACAGACGGCCCGGGAAGAAGAATACCTCCATTTAAAATAATTGAAACTCTCCGTAATGTACCGAAACATAAAAGAAACAAACATAGATAGATACAAGAATACAAAGACACTTATTGGGGATATAAAGCAGTATGGAGGATTTTATCAGAATAACCAAATTTGTTCCAGTGTAAAAGTATTTTGTTTAAACATTCCTAACTCAAAGTGGTCATTAAAAATTCGTTGTATTTTAATGTTCAGTGTTCTAAAATTTTAAATGTTGTATTTAATAAGTATTTCTAATTATACAAAAAAAAAATATTTCTGAAGTCTTTGGACAAAACATGGTATATATGTATATATAACTGGCCAAATCTAAGTGGTAATTTTTTTCTGTCACATTGAAGGTATTAATATTGTATGGCATATGAGAAAAATGGCAATTATAATGGTTTGCGAATTGTTTGCTCATATATTATATGTCTATTGCTAAATAAATAAATAAATATAAAAAACCTTGTAAAGGAGTCGAAGATTGTGTCGTTTTAACCTCAATACTACGGCTCGTACACTACTAAAGCCCGCTCCATTTTTTTGCTAATGATGCAATGAAAAATTAAAATAATTAAAAATTAATTAAATAAAGCAAGAATGAATTGGTGCGATTAAATATAGCACATATATAAATTAAATACCTTTGCAAAAGTTCTATATGTTCTCCTCTCCTTCCATTCTTCTTTTTTTTAAACCTTCCTTATATGTGTTAATTTTGGTGTGGCACATTGTGTGCCCACAAAGAGTTAAATATATATTTCTTTCTATCCTCTTTTTTTGTATATAATGTTATTACAATCGCATATAATGTTGTTACAATAGTACAGGTTAGCTCTAAAATATTTCCTGCAGGCAATAAGCTCGCCTTTGCATACGAATAAAGCGGTTTATTATTGTTATTATTATTATTATTATATGTATTGAATTTATATGTTTCAAAGTCGACATTTCTTTACAACTATCAAACTTTATTATTTTTTTTTACCATTTCATGTCAGAGGCGCGTATTTCTCGAATCTACCTATGTAAATGTAAATACAGGGTGAGTGTTAAGTTACCGGCATCCTTGAAAAGGGTGAAAGTACGAGCAAGTAAGGAAGTTTTAATAATATTTCTTGGAGAAATAAAAAAAAAAATTCTTCGTCAAATTTTTAAATTACACTATTTCAAAAAACAGTTGAGAAGCGTTGAATAGGCGGCGCCATCTATCGGTAGGTAAAAAGTCGCTATTAAACAATATTAGATATATTTTACCTTCCGCCAAATAACGCATCGTGTTCAACGTTTTTTATCATATAAAAAAATGTTTTAGATTTTCCTATTTTTTATTTTAAAAGTTGCTTTTTTCTCCTACTGATTCACCCCCTTCAAGGATGCCTGTAACTAAAAACTCACTCTGTATATATATTTTTCATCAACATAATTCAAATACAACATCAATTCAAAACAGTCTATGGTCATTTTTGAAAATGCTCATGAAAATTCGCTCACCGACTCACAGCTTAGGGCAGTTTATCAGAGGAGCATTTGGGCGGCGCGGTTTCGGACCGGAAGGGCTTGGCCACTTTACCGCACAATAAAGGGCATCTTCCTGCGGGTAACCAATGTGGTCTCGGACCTTTGGTCTTGGCATTAGCCCTGCGAGGGTGGATGCCTGAAATATGGGCTGGGCGTCGAGTGGATTTACCCCACGGTGAGCAAGTGTAAAATATCAGTGTATTTAATTTCGATTTGGAAAGATATTTTCTATATAAAATGCTTCAAAATAGTATAAACTCTTTATTTAGTAACTCCGAAGCCAATAAAAATTAAACGCCTTTGAAAGTAATTTAATTTGGCGAAAAGAAGAAAAAAATATTTTGTGTCACCGCAAAACTTTCCCCGCAAGTAGCAAAGGATTTCAGCGTGATTGTAGGATTTCAGCGTGACGTTCCTTTGTGAAAACGATTGACCATTGAATAGGATAGTCAGCGACAAGCGCGGATATTAAAACTACAATTCATTAAACACATTCGATTCAACAGTATACGTAAATACACTGACCGGCGAAAATTTAATGTGATTTCGGTCCATCCGTCAGTCGAAAATATCCAGTCTATAAGTCCAATATTTATAGATTGAAATATGACTACTTCGCACCCTGGATCAGTGAACCGATTTCAACTACAACCTTTTCAACTCTTCCCATGACCAAATGATGCCTGCATACAAAATTTCAGTGCAATCGGATTAAGCGTTTGGGCGCTATCGTGGAGAAATACACACAGACACACAAGTATAGCTGACAACTACAACGGGCGAACCCATCACCTCAGGAAGTTTTGTCGATATTGGATCGTTCTATCTCCCGTGAGGTGAGCGTTGAAGACTTGGGACGAAAACAGTCCACTGTCTAGTTACGCCACTTGTCCGTAAGGAGCCAACGCCTTACCGCGAGATAAACAGGGTAATCATCAGCGGGCCGACACTCAGGCCCGTCTCCCGACTGGTTACAGGTTCAAGGTCGTTTGCGCGGTCCTCTCCCTTACGTAGGGATGATAAGGTGTCTACAGAATCTATCGCGGACTACGGCATCTTTTTCCCGGCTTTTCACCCGCTATCAGGTAGCCGAATGGTCGCTACAAGAGCAGTTGCCGTAAGGTTAACAACTACTTCCGCTCTATAGAAAACAATACTGTTTCCAGACTCCCCCGGAAGTCGGTCGGAGTGCACAATCGATTGGCTGACGCCGTACAGTGCGCAAATCGTCCAAGAGCGATCGAAGGTTTAAGGGAAACTGGTCCGCAGGCCAGATTCCTACACCAGCTAGCGCTGCTGCGTGCAGGCCGCTGGATGGGTGTTGACCCGTGCGTTAGGCCGTCCCTACACAAGGGTCTTAGTGGCTAAACTGAAACAGGGCCTATTAGCTCCCAAAGACAGACACACAGTCGTACTTCCATATGGAAATGGTTTTATCATCTCAGGTGCTCAGGGGTATTTTCGTCTTCATCTGAATAAAATAATTCAGCGCATTCCCAATACTATCCCTCCTTGTTGGTTGGTGGGCCGGTTAAGTAATTGTGAAACCATACCCAAAAAAAACTGAAAATCTGTTGAAGCCAATAGGAAGCCAAAACACTGGAGTATTTCTCGACGAAATTGTAAATTAATTTAGCATAGCGCAAATATATATCTGAAAATACAATCACCAATATCAAAATTCAACAGCACCTTCAAACTGACAAATTTAAAAAAACCTCAAAAAAGTACTAGGAAATATCTTTTTCTGGAAATAGTCGCAAAAAGCATCAACATTTTAGATAAACATGACGTGTCTTTGAATACTCAATATTGAAAGTATGTATTTGAAATATACACAAAATTAAATCTTTTATGGATTTCATTTTCTACATTATTAGGTACTAATTTTTACAAAAAAAAATTATTTTTAAAATATTAGCTGGTATTCTAAAACAATTTGTAAATCGCACATCTAGATATAGGCGTAAGTCTAGTTAAATATGTGACGAGCCTCGAGTTGCTTGGTATTGTGATGAATAAATTTATCGCTATATTTCAATTTCAAGTAAATTACTTGTATTTTTTTCTTAATGTAATCTAAGTTTAAATTTAAGATTTGAAATCAATTAATTGATAAGCTACAGTCATTAATCTTAGTGAGATAAATCTAAATAACATCATTCGTGAGATAAATCTAAATAACATCATTCGTGAGATAAATCTAAATAACCCAGAGAGATAAATCTAAATAACGCTGAGAGATAAATTTATATGTAATACCTTGGCCAAAGGTATATATTATGTGTATTCTTTTTGAACTATTTGTTTACTTAGCTATGGAGACCAACGAAGATAATAATAATAATGATAATAATAAAACGCTTTATTCTTAAGAAAAGGCGAGCTTATTGCCTGCACGCAATATTTTAGAGCTAACCTATATTATTGTATGAACATTATTTGGGAGTAAACTACATAATTTAACCTATATAAAGAGTATGACAAATAAAACAAAAGAGGATCGAAAGAAATATATACTTGACTCTTTGTGGGCACAGGATTTGTCACAACAAAATAATCTAACCCCTATAAGGACGCTAAAGTTTAAAAGGGAGGGGAAAGGGAGGTGAAAGGGAATTTATCTGGGAGATTTCAAATGCTCTCTGATAATATATATTTGTTATAATGCATAGATTAATAGGAGCTTTCTATAATAGATTTGAAGCGGCATGACTCTGTCCTTAGTCTGCCCTTAGCTTTTTGGATCTGAAGCGGCATGACCTACCCCAGCCAATATCCACCGTTGGCAACGTTTTCATTAGTGGCTAACATCGAATTATCATTATACCATAGAAAAAATCAGAATTGTAACCTATGTGGCGCACGGTCGGTTTGCGAATTAATAATAGGCGGATAAATGACCACATCGACAGCGCCCTCGTGGGCACGAACAATGACAAATTATGACAATAACAACTGAGCCGTCCGACAATAAAGCGGGCAGGATGCTGCGTGGTGCGATTGTCTTTGTGAAAGAATGGGACAAAACGAAAACGAGGCTTTGGTGCGGATGAGGATGAGGTGGAGGGGAAAAAAGACGACGAAAACATTAACACGACGGCTTTAATGCTCGAACATCAAAATAGGCGGGTTCCACAAAAGCACCTGGTGGACGGGCAGAGCCGAATCCTGAAGAGAAATATATCTCAATCAATATACATACTTCAATCAAAGAGTAAAAAAATTACATATTATTAAATCAGCATTGATAAAGTATATGGTATTTGCCCTTCATATGATAATCAGTTTTATACGAAATTCGGCGTTAAGTTGTGGTCTTTTGTAAATGTTAAATGTCATGTTTATCTTGTTCTTATTTAGCGATCACTTTCAGTCTCGCATGGCTTATTTCCATTGCATCCATTACAATTATGTAGGAATGACCAAGTATATTCAATTATACTTAAAATTACTCAATTTGACAAAGAATTACAACAGTAAATTACTCTAAAATAATTTCAATTAAGAACAAGTAAATATATAAAAAAAGATAAAAAAACACTACTGCCGTTACAGAAAGTGAACTATTGAATTTTTATTACGGTTTTTTTATAAAATATTTGTGGTTTATTCATTTATCAACATAGATGCATGTATATTCCCGAATTCATTTGATACTATATATGATATAATTATTTTAATTTATTGACATTTGGACATTTGGACCTTTAGACAATTACTTACTTGCTATTTGGACAGCTAAGATACTTTATGACACTCGGGATGACATACCAATTCTAACAATACTACACACTTCTAAATCGGTTTAAGAGATAAGCAGTTATGGTGGAATAAAGAAACGGAAACATACATAGATGAACCCTAAACACGTTATACTCCTTTTTTGTTGGGCAGTCGTTTAAAAACGATCATAATTTAAGAATTGACAATAAAATCGAGTATGTAAAATGACATTGTTAATGTGCGATGTTGTTTTCGAAGTATTTTAAAATGTCGTTATGCGCATACATATTGACTTTGAGCAGATAACCCACCCCGGATAGATGTCTTAAAGATTTCATATTTTTAATGGCTTTTAAATTATCAGGCATTTATTAAAAAGTTTAAGTCCTATGTAGAGACTAGTTGTAGTTACCTATGAAGTGTAAAATAGTGCCTGGACTTTGCAGTCGGCATAAATCATTAATATAGATAGTACTTATCCCAAGAGGAGTATTATTGGTCCCAGTGCGTTGCTCTGCGAAAGCCCAAAAAACAATGAATTAAGTCATTTGTGTAATTACCTATTTCAATTCGTTATGTACACGCCTTGTAATGTAAATACGAAACCAATTGGTTCTTTTAGCATTCTTTGCCAAGTTTCCATAATTTTATCGATAAACTGATAGGGTATTTTGTCAGATGCTTGAAACAAGTCGAGATCCCACCATTGCAGTGATTATTACAAACGAAATTTTCCGTCACTCATTGCTAAACTAAATTAACCCTTCGAGTAGCGGCATAATTTCATGGCAGACCGCGGCAATTTATTGGAATTTCTTGCAATATCGCCGCGCTGGACAAAAAGTACTATAACTATGGAACTACTATACCTAGCAATCATAAAAAAATAACTGTAAAATGATCGCATTGAAATATTTTGTATATAGAATATTGAAATGTCATTTTGTAAAACAATTATATAATTATGAATAAATATGAGAAATTCGAAAAAGTGAAAAAAACTCGGCATTTCTAACTTGTAGAAGCCTATTTAGAAATTGTAAATATTATCGTGATCTTTATTAAATTCTCTATCGACAGTAAAATTTGTTTTGCTTATTTATGTACGAAAATATATAGATATTAGCTCATAAAAACCAATAAAATTTTAATGATCTCGAAAAAAAAAATTATGATCTTTGACAATGGAATTTTACAAGAAACATCTGCGAAATGATGCGCGAAATTATTCTTGCGGCCGTCTATATATCTATAGTATTAATGATATATTTGGTACTTGTAGGATGATGTGTAGAAGGCCGGAATCAAAGAAGAATAAAAAGTGTGCCGAATAATTTATATAGATTTATCAGTTTCACTTCTTGCTTTACTATCAAGTAAAAAGTTTGATGCGAACAATGATAATATAGCAACTTTATTTATGTTTCGACTGTTTAAGATCGAGTTAAACTTGGTAAGATATACGACCATTACTCATTTTTCTTTAGTATCATTGTCTATTTTTACTCTCTATTTGCGCTCTGTAATGTACTTCGAAATCAATTTAATTTTGACGCATTTTATGTCAAATATCTTTAATTTTGTCAAAAAGTATTCATGGAGTCGTGAACTCGCAGATCGAAGTTTTTGGTTAAACATTAGTTAGAATTGTATCGGCTATTCCTCCCTTTAAAATTATACTTACCGTGAGGTCAGAGGCCATGTGTTCCTAAGTATCTTTTATTGCCTGGTAGTTTTTGAAGGTTTAAAACTTTTTAAACTTTTCTAAGGTGAGTAGGTATGGTAAAACGTTTTAAACTTTCTATGATTAGATCTTGCATTACCCATATATTTTTTTTAACCACCAGTCTGGTGATTTTTTTGTGGAACCCGCCTTGTTGCCTATCGGCAACATCTTCTAGGTGGACATTTATAGCATCACGCAGTCAAACACTAGCAGTCACCCATCCAAGTATTGACCGCCCCCAACGCTGCTAAACATCGGTAACTACGAGGAGAACCGGTGTCAACGCTGCTACGGACACTACAAGCGTTACGTGACGTAACGATACAAGAACATCTCAGCGTGTTCTTATGCTGACACCCTCAGGTCCTGGGGATGAGTCTTTTTTCAGTTTAGAGTTGTGCATGTATGCTGAGCAGTTCACCTCCATTCATGTACATCGGCTTATTAGTCGTTGTGTGTGCGTGATGAAATACCTGAAAAAGGGTTGCTGCAACATTACTGAAATCTTTATTTAAATATTGAGCAATTAGAGCCTAATCAGTTGCCCATTAACCCTTAGTTTTGTACTTTGCATTTCCATTGAAGGTAGCCTCCCATTTTATTTACTACTCTCCGACAGTATTAGGGTTAAAGTTGTATTTCTCAGTTATATGTCAGGATTGTCTTTCTTTACTACTCCTAATCACCTTGTTACGCATGTGCCGGTATAGCATGTGACAGTAAAGTAGCATCTGTTTATTCGTGAATGTCCTCATTTTTCGATGTAGATTGCCTCTTTGTTGATACAGTTAATTGCTAGAAACGTACATATGTAAATTCTCATTATCTACCTCGATGAAAGCTTTATTTATTCTCAAAAAATTGGCCCTTTAATTTATTTGCAGATATATGCGAACTTAAATACATCGCTATACTACACAGCGGTTCAGGTTATATGAAAGTCATGTTCGCTCCTTTCATTGCAAGGTTAAAAAGCGTACTGTAAATTTGCTCTTACTTCATGGCAAAGACTGGACAATCGCGTGCCTCAGTGCTGTATGTTTTTTTTATCCATTTAAGGGATGTCTTATTTGATACAAAATTCCTAAAAGAAATGTGTATCAACGCTTACGAATCAAGTTGTTCATCGAACAAAGCAAATCGCAAATCAAAATTTGCTATAATTGTATAATGCACGCGCTGTACAGTACAATCTGCCATAAAACGCTTTCAAAAAACGAAGCCTCATGATATTACACAAATAACAGGTCATAAAAGGATTACCTTGGATCGTGAGGACCGTATAATAATTAGAGAGTCTTTTGAAAATCGGAAGAAAACTTCTTTTGAGCTTGCTGCTACTTTGGTTGAGGAAATTAAAAGACCAGTTAGTTCCAGGACGGCAAGAAGAAGGCTCGCAGATGCTGGCCTCAAAGGCCGCAAGCAATGATGAAGCTATGGCTCTCTGAAAAAAAACAAAAAATATCGGATAGATTGGGCTGTGAGGTATTAGTATTAGACAGAGGAGAATTAGTGGTCCGACGACTCAAATCTTGAGGTAAATATTGCTCTATCACTTTTCTGTTACAAACATATGTTGAATCATTATAATAAAATGGTATACTATAAATAATATAGAATTTATTAAAGTAGAACTTCCTTAAAAAAGACAGTTTCTTTGTACTCTGCTTGATATATAAAATATGTAAGGCGAGGAGTCGGTGAAGAATACATTCCCGAGTGCATTGTCCCCACGGTGAAATACACAGGAGGCAGTATAATAGTGTAACGACCCTTAAGTATCGTTACATACAATCAACAAATGCATTGATTTCCAGTGAAATGCACTGATACAAATTCAGCCATTATTCTACCTCGTCAGCGATGAATCAGCACGATGAAACAATACTTTAACTCGGAATATTTTGGATTGCATCATATTTCGGCCTATATAAACCGGCGAAAACACGACCAAAGTATCATTCCTCGAGTGATCACGTTCCCCCAAGACAGCGACGGCATACCCGGTACCACTCTCACGAGGCGAGTCAACGGGTCCGGCTTCTTGGTTACCTTTCCTTCCTTTCCTTATCGAGGCGAGACGCATCAGTCTGCACTCCCACAGTCTCGAGCCGTGCCCAGTACGAGATACTAGGAGCACAAGTACAATCCTTATCCACACACCCTCGTAACTTCAGGCAGATAGCTACTACATTCGCGTCAATTGATATCCTATTCGGGAAGCGTTACAAACTGGCAATATCGAACTTTCAATAAATACCTTCTGATACACTTTAAATCGACTTTTAATACGGAGATAACTCGCAAGTTGACACCGCCACCACACACCGAATAACTTGGAGTCTAGTGAGGGGTGGTCCCTCACAATAGTATGTGTTGCATGGCGTTCGACGGAGTTGGTGAAATGCTTGTGTTTGACGGTTGGATGGATTCCACACGACCCGGTGGCATAGTGATTAGGTCGCCTGGTCTACATCATAAGGTTCAGGGTTAGATTACCGGCTTGGTCGCCGTTTTCCGTTGAGATGAAATTAAAGGGATTGCATTTTCAATGCATGTTATAAGGACAGATGCATTAATATAAACACTTCATAGTTTGATTGGTTGAAGGGATTATGGTATGATAATACGACATCCTAGAACGGGCTTGTCCACCCTAGAACGGGCTTGTCCCAGTTGCGTGACAGTATCAAATAAGAATAAGATTAAAGTTTTGGCAATCGGTCTTGTTATTTTTGTAATCAAAATCAATGCTTTATATAATAATAAATAAAATAAAAAATAAATAAACCCGCCCACTTTGAAATTTCACAATAAAGAGTAGAAACTAACATACCAAGTACATAAATGTATTGGAAACTTCTCTGTTACCATCATTTCTAAAATTTCAGACACACGATGGAGAAGATGCTAAATTCCAGCAAGACAATGCACCTTGCCACTAATCAAAGATGAGAATGAAGTGGTTTCATCGTCATGATATCTGCTCGTTGCCAGTAAACATGAAATACGCAAACTTTATTTCTATTTCGACTGTTTCAAACCGGGTAAAATTTTGCAGGATAGACAACTATTGCTGACTTCTTGAAAAATCGTGTCAGAAGGCGCGTGCGCAGTCCCGGAGGCGTCCCTGTCCGGAACGATGACACGGACAAAACCGCTTTCGTCTCCCACTTGAATAGTGAAATATGAAACATAAAATATGATTAATTCCCGACGACGAGCTCCACCTTCTCCGCTTTGTTGGCTTCACGCGCGGGACGACAATACCGTCAACTGGGGCTATTGTCTTCCTGCTTTATCACTCCGCTCGTAGACGGACATTTAGACGGCTCATATGTATTTTATTTTATTATTCAAACTAACGGCAATTTTTGCCAATAACCTATGACATAAGCCAAAGTATCTATCAATATAACATATCTTCTTCTTCTTCTTATATATAACAATGAATCGCCGTGCGTTAGAAAATGACTCGACCTATTTAAATATTTCTTTTTTTGTTTCGTTTGCCTTGATTCAGGGGTGGTTTACAAAAATATTTAGGAAAAATTAAAAGAAACAACTGAAAATAGAAAAAATCGAAATTGGTCATTTTGGGAAATGGGCCACTTCCAATAGATGTCGTTCGCGGCGATCCTATTGTTTGACAGCTGCCTTATCCATAACTGTTATTCATTCCGTGAGATTGTGTAAAATTTCAAAAAGTCGAAAAAGTCGAAAAAATCAAGAGTCAAAAAAGTCAAAAAAGTCGAAAAAGTTGAAAATGACAAAAAGTCAAAAAAGTCGAAAAGTCAAAAAAGTTCGAAAAGTCGAAAATTGCAAAAAGGTCGAAAAAGTCGGACAAGTCGAAAAAGTAAAAAAAGCCGAAAAAGTCGAAAAACTCAAACAGTACATGATTCGGCCATATTGTAGATTTCAATGAATTGGATTTGGAAGGTTGATTAGGATCAATAAACGCTTATGAAGAGTTAAAATCAAATCAATTTAGGTTGTACGAAGTTCACCGGGTCATCTAGTCTATGATAAAAATAAAAACGCTTTTAACCCAATAAACAAACTAAACCATAAAACTATTACAATCGGGAGCAATGGATCCAGGTCGCCAACATAATCGTATCTCGGAGACTAAGAATACTAGCTTTCTCAATAATTACTAGGTACATTATTATTGAACACCAGGAACGTTTCTTACAATATTTTTTCGACAGAAAAGAAACAAAAGCAAAAACAAATGCGTTGAATTCCTAATTCGATTTTTAAAACAATCATTTCTTTTATTTTAGCATTTTTGACGGCATAACTTTACAGCAATCCCCTCTTCCGTGAAACCCCTAAAACCCCCCTCACAGCAACCACCCTATTATAAACTACTAATCATCATAAAAAAATGGCATAAAAATTAGCGGCCCTAAGAATATCTGTACTTCATAATAAAGCATTTTGGTACTACAATCATCTATAGGTTGTCGAGAGGAGAAAATCTGCGAGGAAATTGATCTCTCCGGATGTTATAATGGTTATTTCGTCACCCTGAGATGAGTCGAGTGAGAGATGGCAGAGTGAGGTAAGACAACAATTGAGCATCGAGCCCACTGTCTTAGTAAAACTAAGTTTCCAGACTCTCCCTATAATCCGATAGATACAAAACTGCTATTGTAGCGTGCACTGCCCAGAGCTCGCCCGAAGGAATTCTTAAATTTATTTTAACTCTTCTAAGAGGCTCCTTGATGAGAGCTGAACCATTATTTGGGAAGCTGAAAAAAAACTGGCCAAGCTTCATGGAATAATTGACCTCAACGGTCATCTGGAATCAACTGGAATTGTCAACTATAACAGGCGAACCCGTCACTTCAGAAAGTTTTAAGGATATTTAATCGTTCTGTCTCCCGTGAGGACAGCGTAGAAGACTTGGGACAAAAACAATCCACTGTCTAGAAGCCATCGCCTTACCGCGAGAAATCGGGTTTCTATCCTTTGGACCGACACTCGCACCCTTACTTCCAGTTACAACCAGATTTCTCCGGCCTCCCGACTGGTACGGGTTCGAGGTCGCTTGCGCGGTCCTCTCCCTTGTGTAGCGGTGATTCAGTGTCTACCCAATCTGTCGCGGACCTCGGCGTCCTTTGCCCGGCTGTTCACCCGGTACCGGGTAGAAAAATGGTCGTTTCAAGAGCGGCTGATGCAAGGAAAACGACCGCTTCCTCTCTATAGGAAACAAAGCCGTTTCCTGACTCCCCCGGCTCTCTGTGGGAGTGCACAATCGATTGGCTAACTCTCCACGGTGCGCAAACCGTCCAGGCAGAACTGGCCTGCAGGTGCAATCTCGCACTTCTGCTTGGAGGCTGCCGGATTGCTGTTGACCTGTGAGTTCAGCCGACACTATCATATGGGTCATAATGGCTCAACTGCACTGGGCCCATTGGCATCTGGTACTAGCTACAATCACTATTAAATCAGAAGATAGGGATGTTGTTTACTCGTATCGAATTTCTTCCAACAAATCGATGGATCGATCACAGTTTCAGGGAAGGCTACCCATCATTTTAGCGCGATTTACCATGAAGAAAATCTCGGAAAGATAATGGATGAGGTAGGGATATTGCAGAATACGCAAATGGCCTACAAAGTAGATTGAAACAACAGGAACCTTGGTATAAATACCATGCCAACGAGGATTTTCATCGCCGAACGTATAATATTTAAAACAGTACTTTATAAAAAAAAACATCATGGACACCGGCAAGAAACTGAAATACAGGTTTACATAAGTAAGCAAGTGTTGAATCTATGGCGAAAATAATGAATGTATGGCGAAAATAAAACGCATATAGCATATCAATAAACTCTGACCTAATTAAAAATCTAACTACGAGCTAACTAACTATAATTTGTCAACTTCTGAAAACATCCAGGATATTTTAAAAAGCGTTTGTATCACTTTCATCTATATTATGCGCAATATATGACATTATGCATAATACGAATGAATGTCTAAAATTATACCACACATTTTATGTAATTTTATATATGATATACGGAAAATTGACAAAGAAAACTGTAGAAGAACTCGCGTTGATTTTCGAGATTTTGACAGCTGAACATTTAAAAAGTTTCGAGATTTTAAAAGCTCAACCCTTTTCACAGTCGCCCTGTACCTATGGCAAGTTTCTTTTGAACCGTTCAGTACATCCTGTCATATAAACGCCCATGTCGAAAATACACGCGTTACAAATAAAGGAGTATCACGAGTTCCGAGTACGCGGAGAAGAATGGAGCCGTCGCGTCGCGTCGATGAATGAACGTCGAAGGCCGGGCGCGCGCGACGGGCGCGTTGCGTGGGCGGTTCCATCGTGGAATTAGCGAGGCACGTGCGCACGTGTACTCACATAATAGTCAAGTACCAAAAAAAGAACCTGTAGGTAATTAAAAAAAAAACATTAGTCAAACGATAAAGGAAGAATACTTTCGGTAAAATCTTATCCTCGCATTGTTGATTTTGCATCGAAATTGAATTAAATTGTTCGTTTTGTCATATTCTATCGCACAGAATTTAACCGTTTTACAAGCATTGTTACTCGACCGCCCGAAAAAAAGAAGTGTCATGTTTTATCCACCAAAACTTCTAAATGCTCGAATCTTTATTTATTTATTTATTTGGTAATATACAATTATCCACAGTAAATGAGCATATACAATGACAATGTCATAGCCGAGATTCCAGTAGCAAAAAAACTGATAACATGTCAAGCCAGAAACTATTGCCAGGACCTTTAAATTGTTATAAATGTATTATAAACCAATATAAAAAACTAAGTAATTAAGAATATAGAAATTTGGGGGAATTTATACACTAAGACCTATTATTAATAATTATTATGTGCTGGAAAATTGAATATAAAATTCATAATATAAAAGTGAAATTGATAAAATTGTTAACCTTAACATAAACATAAAAATAGATGCACAATTAGCTAGTATTTAGATAATCATAATTACTTAAAAGGAGTGATAAAGTCAAAACTGATTTAGAAGTGTGTATTGTTAGAATCGTTATTTCATTCCTGGTGTCGTAGGGTGCCTAAACTGTAAAATTACCGATAGCTAGGAAATAAGATAAAAAACGAATTTTCCGCGTGAATTTTATAGCACCCGACGTTTTGGCGACGTTACAGCCGCCGTTGTCTACTCTAGACAACGGCGGCTGCAACGTCGCCGAACCGTCGGGTGCTACAAAGTTCACGCAGTAAATTCGTATTTTATATTATTTATAATGTCAAAACGCCGTCATAGTCCCAGATTTCATAGCCGTTACCTAAACTCCAAATGTCAAGTAAATATAAAAAAAAAGATATGTACATCATGTAAAATGTCCAATGAAAGGTCTGATTTAGTACATTCGGAAAATATATACATAGGTATTTAATAACAGAAAGATCCCGGGATACTTTTTTAATTATGTTAAAACTTTACCGTATACTTTATATAATTTTTTTTTAATAAAAAGATACACCAAATTTATATCTATAAACTATATAGAATTATCGCTAAAATTATAAGAAAAGTGGTACATAGTTAGGGCAGATTATGGTATGTGGAAAGTAGTGCAAAATGTGGCAAGTACAGAAAAAAAATATAAAATATAGAATGATAAAATGTTTCTTGCAAATAAGGTGTATTCGAGTAAAGTAGGGAGCGATAGGAATTTACCCAAAAGTACTATTTCACCAAATGTCTGGATCGTTCCTCTTATACAGACCAGATACAGGCTATATTCGGCCTAGTTGGGTATGGGTCATGTGAATGTGGGTCGTTGTTTACTTCGCACCATTACTTGGTATGGCCATTTTTATGTGTTTTCTCATTATGTTTGAAATAAAATAAATAAATAAATAAAATAAAAAAATATGATGACTTATGATTGATTTCATCGTGAGTTTGTACGTTGGCCAGATATTTACGGACAGGGGGTCATTTAATAATTTCAATAATTCTGCATGTAATTATTGTAATTTCCTACTGATATCATCTTTCCCTTTTGCCAACCTTGTTCCACTTGATGGGTCCACAATTCTGATTGATGATTCAAGAATTTTACATGATGAATCACCTTATTTATATAATTTAATAAGAGCATTTTTATTGCCTACTAAGAATAGACGAGTAAATCACCGATTATAGAAAAATACACTAAAATTACAAATAATTAAACCTACCGTGTAGTCTTCTCACATAAAGGTCATATGAGGAGATTAAACTTTCTCATAATTTCTATCTGTAACACGTGTATAACCACCGAGTTCCGAATATTATTTTCACACATCTTTCAAGTTTTATATATTTTTTTTTTTTTTTTTATTTTATTTATCCATATTAATAACATATAATTAATTAATTACAAACTATTGATTAAAAAACTAGTAGTGCTTAACATTAATACTTAATTAATCATTGATAAAAAAAAAAAAAGGTACAGGCTCATGTGGATTTTACTGCCTCACTAGGCTTGGGCCTGTGTCGAGGCAGTAGTCTAGTGAAGGATGTCTAGTAGCAGCCGTGTGTTTTAAAAAAATATAATATATATATATATATACATACATATACACATGTATATATATATATATAAACATACACACATATACACACACATACACATATACAATATACATAACATAATAGTAATATAACACTAATATTATATTTATATACAATATATATATATATAATATATAACATTATTGATAAATATTTTTACCTTAATGATAATTATAACGAAGATATGTAGTTAACGTAGATATGTAGAGCAAAATACAAAAAAAGAACAACAGCAATAATACTATATTTTTTTTTAGACAAGAATTTTAAATAGGTTTTCGGATTCCCTTCTCCCTTAGTTTAGTAGCCAACACACCACCATTTTCTTCAGCATGACTGTCGATGTTGACGTCAATGCATTCCCCCACACCTCAGATATGAACATATTGTAAGTCCTCGGCGAGTGAAATGCATAATGTCGCTGTCCGTATGCTGAGTTTTTAGTTTGTTGGGGTTGGTTATTACGGTTTCTGGTATCGTACTTGTGCATAGAGGTATTCTGAGGCACCAGGTCATGTCTGTAGTAGTAGAGTACTATTGTTCGTATATATAATTGTCTGATGTCAAGTACTTGAAATTCATTAAATAGTAAATCGGAAGGGTAGCGGTAAGGTTTCTTGTTGATTACTCTAATTAGGGCTTTTTGGGCCTTTATTAGGGGATCAAGAATAGTTATCGCAGCGCTACCCCAACCAATCTGTCCGTAAGTGATTACAGTCTGTGCAAGTGCGTAGTATGTCATCTTCAGCATAGACGGACTAAGAATATTCCTGATGTTTTTAAAGTCGTATATACTGTAGTCGTACTGAGAGCATGCAAACCATTCTCCGACATTAATGTGCTCTTCACTCTTTATAACGCCTACGTTCGCAGTATAGTGGAGTTTGCGTCACCTATATGGTCACCGCAGTATAATGTACACATTGACCGTATAGAGCGTATTCAGAAAACCTTCGTAAGGCACTTGTGTCATCGAACCCTCGCTGAATATACCTCATATTCTGACGGATTGGCAAGGTTCGAAATGCTGAGTCTTCAGCAGCGACGTAAAGTGACTGATATGACGTTCTTCCACAATATACTTTCGCATCATATCGACAGCCCACAAATTCTAAGCAGAATAGCCTTAAACGTCCCATCGCGCCGAACTCGTCACCCAAGGGTATTCAATGTACCCAGACTCCATACAAATCAAGCAAGGAATTCAACTCTGTATCGAATTATGGAAGCCTACGACGAATCGTTTCAGGAGCTTGACATTTTCTCAATGAGCAAAAACGAGTTTATCAGAGCGGTAATAGACCACACCTTAAAAGCTTGAACAGACACATACCTGTGCAGAATCACACACTCTCATATATACACAACTGACACATACACGTAGATGTACTTACACACACCCATTAAACACACATTACAATCACACACATAAACACACTCATCCTACTCTATCGTACACACTCAGAAATCGAGAGAACATGATAATATAACATAATATATAAATATTATTACACATCACGCACATTAACGGTATATTACCAGGAGACTATTTTGGCCGTAATATTGTTATTATTATTTATTAACTTAAGACCTGTGCGCTGTTTTTCTCTTTTGTTGGAATAAAAAATAAAATAAAAATAAAATATTAGTTTTCGTAGTCGCTGTGTTGTCAAGTCTATTTCCTTGTGCCAACGTAGAAAGTTATCAATAAAAATTCCAAGGTACTTTATAGTGGTTGTTCGCTCTAGAGGCTGGCACAAGCAGTTCATTCTGTCACAGCTGTGTACCGTCAGTTGTTTATCAAGTCCAGGTTGCTTTCGCCCATGTATGCTAAATGTCATGTATTTAGTCTTCTTGATATTCAGCGTAAGTAGATGATGAGTCAGCCAGTCGTACCAGTCAGCCGTCGTACCAGTCAGCCGATGAGTCAGCCGTCGTTTTAATAATGTTCATAAAAATTAACAGCTCACTTTTCATTCACCCATCTCAAAAACTAAGCAACCATCGTTCCTGAAAAAAAATCGATTAGATTTTAAAACAAGCGAAGCAACAATTGCAAATCAATTATTTGATTCAAATTCGGCAATTATTGATTTAAACAGGTCAAAAAATGAAAGTTGTATTTTTTGTAGAAAGGTGTTTAAATCAAATTTTGTGACAAATGCCAAGAAATCCAAAATCAAACGCAAAGAAATTTAAATCAAAAGCTTGATTAGCCCTTATTTTAATGAAATGACGCATTCAACCCATCCTTATGAATTTAGAATTTTTATCTTAATCTAAATGAAGTATTTAGTAGAAATTGCTAAAAGACAATAAAACACAAACGAAAACTGAAAATGAGTTTCTCCTTTACGCCAAAACGTTAGGTAGAAATAAAGTTACCTTCTGGTAAAGGTAAAAGAGTGTATCTTTTTATTACGTGGATGGTAATCTGCTGTATTTGCCAACCAAAAACGCCCCGAAAGCTGCTTTGAAACACACTATAAATTCTACATTCAATTTGAGAACGTATTTAATGTGTTTGATATGTTAATGTATTTCTTATTGAATTAAATTTTTTTTCTTAATTATGATAGAATTTCCACTTTGACTAAGAGGGAAATAAATTGATGGTGATTCGCGACTTTGCGTTAGTGCGCCGTTTGATTAAATTTGTAACCAAGGGCAAACAACCCTCTTTTAATTTTGGTTACATTTGTAAACAACGCAATAAGGCGTTGGACTCTCACAGGCATGTTGGCATAGCTAGACTGTAGAATGTGTTGTCCCTAAGCCTCTGCGTTCACTCCATGGAAAAAAACATTATCTGATGTCTTTATAATTCCCTGGGCTGGCGGATACGCCCGTAGTTGTTGACAACTCTTAAATGTATCTATACGCAGGTCTGCACAAATCCCTTTCTTAAGAGAGAGCCTTTCGGCGCGGTGGAAAAGTCGAATATTTACAGATCGCATCTCTGATATCTGGCATTAATCCGTTTACGATACCGTCGCCTTTACAATACCGTCGCTTGTGGTCCGCGAGCCCAACTCGTAATTATTATTTCCGCGCCGCTTGATCGTCGCCTAAAAATAATATTTTAGCTGTGACTCGTTGTTTTCTTTGTGGAGAGACTACCCCGCCCAGGCCGTATTGTTGGCCGCCAGTCGCGACCTCCGCAGAGTAAAGTATACTTAGAGAGGCGCGAAGAGCAAGAGCGACGTCCAGAGAAGCATCTTGCAATCACAATGCGATTATACCCACTCATTGTTGGGAAGACGTTTACTTTTTGGTCGTCTTCGGGCACGCGCGGGCGCCCACTATACAGGCGACAACGCGCCATTGCAGCATCGATACCTACGTCACTCGATGACACCATTCATGTTGAGTTTTTATTAAGATTTTGGCAATAACCGCTTGCCAGATTGTACTGCTGTCAACTCGACCAACCCCCATGTTAAAATTTCGACTATCCCGATTTAACTCCTGGGACATCGATTTTTGCAGCTAAGTTTTGATTGAACCGAATCTATTCGTCGTTTTATTCAATACAACTGCAAGCAGTGCGCGGCAGCGTCCATACGCTGCCGCGCTGGCTATCCGCGTATAGCACCCCGAAATGTCTTCGAAAGCGGAAGGCTTTGTAAAACACGTAATTTTACCTTATTAGAAGTATATATTTAGGTAGAGAATGATTTCGTGCAGCTTGGGCCATAAGATCCACTTTGTTCTCGGATCGGCCTAACTCATGATTCAACTCCTATTCAGAAGCCTTCCTCGTGTGGAAGGCTACCCCGATTAAGACTCTCTCGTCTCAGGCCTCACGACTGGTATATCGGTTTCTCCAGGTGGGATTGCCTCCCGGAGCTATTGGACTGTTCGGCGACGCCAATCGGTTGTGCACTCTGACTTATTGCTGAAGGAGTCTGGAGACTATGAAAATACACTGTCTCCTAATCAGCGCGGCGGGGGTGGATGTTGACCTATCGTCAACCACTTTTAAAATGACCATTAGGCTACCTGATCCTGAATTCAAAGCCTGGCAAAAGATACCTTTGGTCCGAGATAGATTTAAACTGAAACACTGCAGGTAGAGGCCGCGTAAGGGACTTCGGCCCCGTAACCAGCCGGGAGGAAGGAGGTATCCTGAAGATTAATTCCTGACCTTGATATTCTATTAAAACTGGTAGCCAGAGGGCGAGGTGGCCCCACTCGGAAGTCTTCTACGCTCATCCCACGGCTGAAAGAACGATGACATATCGTTATACCAGCCTGGGGTGACGGGTTCGAACATTATAGTCGACACCGCCCAACTGTTAAAAGTATATAATGTATATAATAGAGAGATAAAATAATAATTAAAATATATAAATATGTAATTATTACATGTATTTCATGTAGGTACCTATGTATGTATGTACATATAATTTTGTTGTATATTGTAGGTAGTTCTACTTAGTGGTAATTTAGTAAAAAACTATTTTAATTTTACGTTCATTAATTGCATGTATTCGTTTTCTCTAGTATGTTAGTTGGATTAAAAACTGTAGTTTTTAAAAATAAACCGAAAAAAAAACACTTTCGCATTTTTCTAAGCCGTTTACAGTACCAACAAGCAGGTAAGCTCTATATATGTATTTGTGATGTACACTCGAAAACGTGATGCAGCAGGAAAAAGAATTCTCAAGGAGAGCAGAAATTTGTGTTTCGACTGTTATGTATATGCGTACCTCCATGCTTCAAAAACTACCTAACAAAATTAATATAAATGAATGATTTGTTTGTGAATGGGTACGTTAAAATCTTCATTGGCCGCACAAAGTTTTTTATTTGTTGTTAAACTGAATTTTGTGGCTTTTATTTAAATAAATTCATCGCAAATGTAGCAAATAGAGTCAACGTCATTTTTACATTTTTTTGAAGACATTTTTGAACCTCGTGACGGCAACATATTTTTTTCTATAAATCGCATGACCACACTGCGTGACTGTTTGCTACTCCCTTCTCCACACACCCTCTTTTTTTTATTTTTATTTTATTTTATTCAGGAAACAAACAGTACAAAAACATATTTACTTAATCAAAATATAACAATCATAAACCATTTATAATATCTTACTTATTAAAAGCCGTTACGCTTCAAACAATCTGCTAAAACCTGATGTATTTATTTTTCATTGTACAATGTACAAAAGCAAATTTTATTTATTTTTAATGGAGTCTCCTATTACTTTTAGACATAGACAGTCAGAAAATATTCTTGAAATAATTTTTTTTTTGTACTTGTCTTATATACGCATATATTAAAACAGTACAATGGAATCGGTTAAATAACTCTCTATTACATAATAATAATAGCTCTTACACAAATCGTGTTTTTTTTAATACGTGACTTAAATTATATTTAATATAAGTTTAAAATATTCTCAGGAATTATATTTTCCGCCTGCTTCATCAAGCCTCATACAAGATGATCCTTCTTTTTTCGTTATCTGACATTGGTATCCATGTCTGTGAGTAAGTATTCCTAATCAATTAAGCCCAAACGCTTAATCCGATTTAGCTGAAATTTGGTATGCATTCACCAGTCATAACAAGAGTTGAAAAGATTGTAGTTTAAATCTGTCCACCAGGGAGAGCATAATCATATATCATCCTCGATATAGTAAACCTAGAGACTTGAAATATGGTATACAAATGCCTTGTTGGGCAAAAAGTATTATTTATTTTATTTTATTATTTATTTATTTATTCTTGGTAAATCACAGTAGGTTACAATTTATATTGTGCATAATGAAATTGGGACTTAAGACTAATACCGTTTATAATTTACACCAATAATAATTATACAAAAAAAAAATAATGACATGGAAAAACATTTATGAGATTATACACCTTTTTAAATAACCTGTAATTTATCTAATACGGTTTTAAAAAAAATATTAATACTAATAAGGTTTTAAAAAAATATATAAAGTCATAAATAAATTTTCAATTATTAGTCTAGTATATAAAACGAAAAATTTCAAACTCAAAATTTAATTCAAAATTCAAAAAATTCAAACTCGCCGTTAACCCTCAGGTTGACTGCGATATCGAAGTCGCTGGGCCTGAAGGGTTAAAATATAAAATATTATTTAGTTTATTATATATATTATATCATTTATTATTTAATCAGTCCTCGTCAAGTTGCCGGGAAAGACGTAAGGTAACACATACGATTTTTTTCTGTGCAAGTGCGTATTTCGTATGCGCTGTATACATCCGGAAATAAATGAATCAATTATTAAATAACGAGGAAGCATAACGGTCGCATCCCCTCTCCATGACTTACCTTCCTCGACATTGAAAAGCTCACCGTTTGCGGTTTTAGATACGGTCACGTCTGTTAGCCTTATAAAAACTACCCCTAGCTCTAGCTAGACCGTTCGGCCACTTAGCAAATCAAACAGTCAGGTATAGGCCATAATGGAGCGTATTACTGCCTGACGATCAAATTATCACTGACAAAGGTGATGCAGTCAGAGCGCGCAGCTCGCCCGTGGCGCTTCGGACCCGACGGCGCTTTTTGCGCTCGAAAAAATCAATTAGGCGTCATTTGACCTGCATTCAGCCATCATTCATCACAGGCGAACGCATGAGAAGGCATATTCTGTCCATCGGACAACAGGAATAGTATAGCAACTGATATAGTATTGTTGCTGGATTTTCATATGAGTATTATCACGAGGACCGGGCCGACAAAAGGAAGACAAAGGGTTTAAGAAGGGCTGTAAAATATATTAGCAGATTGTATGTATGTATTGTAATAAACTTATCTATTTTATATCGTACTAGTTGACCCGTGCCCACTTCGTTGGGCGGTAAAACTTTTTACTTGTGATGAAATTATGAGTGTGGTTCGGTTAGTACCTAGTGCTATGATTTATTTCCTGACTGCCAAAAGAAGGGTTATATTTTTACTGCATATATATGTATGTATTTGCATGCCAATTTGACTATATTACCGTTATTTGTGAGTGTCTTTTTGTGAGTGTCTTATTTGTGAGTGTCTTATCTCTTTAACCATTTATGCAGTAAAAGAGAAATTATATGCAGTAAAAGGGAAAAGTCTTTTATTTTAAACACTTGAGACGATAAATTTACTTATTTTGATAAGAATTCATAATTGTTGATAATATGACCAATAAACATGACCTAACGATTTAAATATTTTTTTTAATATGAAAAACTACTTTTTGTGACTTAAATATAAAAGTTATACTATTACCTACATATGTTGTCGCTGACTTTTTTGTAGGCATTAACAAGCTGTACAACTTTTCTCTAGAACTTAATCATATATCTCTCATCGTTAAGGCAGCGTTAGTTAGAAACTTTTTCGTTCGACCGTTTTTTCTCCGACTTACTTTGCAAATCCGACTACTACGAAAAAAGTATTTTCATTTTTGGATTAATATATAGCCCATGACATTCACATATAACGTGGCTTTCTACTGGTAAACGAATTTTCAAAATCGGTTCAGTAGATCCAGAGATTACTTCCTACAACCTCACAAACTTTACCTCTTTATAATATTAGTACTGATAGTATAGATGAATCAATCACTTAACGCTTGCACTTCTCATCTGCTACTTAGCAAAATGTAGATTAGCATTTACCAACTTCAAGTTTTTCTAATTGTGAAGTTCGTCATGTGGTACCTTTGGAGTTAACTAATACGGGCGAACCCGACACCCCAGGAAATATAACAATATTAGATCATTCTTTCAATCATGGAATGAATGCAGAGACTTAGAGACAACACAGTCCCCGTCGAGCTTCGAAAACATGCTTGTAAGAGACTAACGCCTTACTGCGAGGCACTGGAAATTGAATCTAGCGGGCTGCCTCGTGCTCTCTCCAAATTTGGTCGGATTTCTCCGTACTCCTGTCTGCTGACAGGTTCGAAGTCGCTTGCGGCTACTATCTGATGTTAGTGGTATTTCATTTAGAATTTATCGCGGACCGTGGTGTCTTTTACCCGTAATTCACACGGGATCGGGTGACCAACGAGGACAAGGACTTCAGGTAACCGACCGCCCCTGCTGCTTTTGAAACGTATAATTCCCCCTTCCCCCTTCCAGCCACCCGGTTATTCGCTAGAGTTCACAGTCAATTGGTTAACGCCGCACGACTCTCAGACTAACCGCCCAGCAGCGCCCGAGGTCCCCCAAGAGGATCTGATCCCATGTCCACGACTCAGTCGCGAAAGTGGAAACAGAGACCTTTCCAGGATCGACCCTCTTGGGGAAGGCTGCAGCATGGGAGTTGAATCGTGAATTCGGCAGACCCAAGATGGCGAGCAAGTCATAGTGGCCAGAGCTACACGGAGCCGTTAACTGCCTGTCATGCGGTACCATATCAAAAGCTTTCGCCAGGTTTAGGAAAACGCCAATACACTGTTGATTTGTTTCTAGGTTTTCTGTGACAAATTTAGCTACGGCGATTCATCAGCGGTTTCTCGCCGCGATATTAAGCCACATTGAACGTCTGCCAATAGGTTATATGTCTGTAAGTAAATCGTCTTTTGTTTTTGCGGCTACTTTTTCCATCATCTTACTCAGTGTGTCTGATTCCTACTGATTGAACCTATACGATCGAGTTTTTACAATCATATTTTTTACTTTATTATTTATTTTACAATCATATTTTTTTCTAAAATTTTCACCTTTAATCGAGTTTTTACAATCATATTTTAATCGCTTTTATAGAATAGCATTATATTGTCTTAAATATACTAGGATATATTCGATTGTCACTATTCATATAGGTACACTTATATAACATAATATAGTATATTAAATTTTAGTTTTTTACAAATTTTACCGTTTTTATTTATATTTGATATTATGATTATATGAATTATTATTAGGCTAAAGTTTATTGGATTTTTTCTCTATTAATTTTATTATTTATATTTTTGGTCTATTCTTTTAAATATTTATATTTTTGTGTTTATTTTATTATTGTCCAAAAAAATATATCATTTTTAGTCAACCTAAATTTTTTTTTTTGTAAATTATTATTTTTTTTTTAACACGCATAATATTTGGCCTTCTTATTACTACGTTCAAAATAATTCACCTGGAACAAGTTCTCACTTAGTTGATCGGCATAGGATCGATCATCACATAAAGCGCGAAACAAGACTTCACACACCTGAGCATATCACAGTGTCTGGATGAATGGCTTTGCGATCACTGTAAAAAAAATGAGGAAATGAAGATGAAAAATGCCGCTATTTCGAAAATAACTCTATCTCCTAATAGATCGAGATCATTAACACCTACATTCCAGGCTATACCTCGTAAGACTAGGCAAGCACAAGCCCCAACATCTTCCGCCCACGGGACGACATCTGTACGAGGAGAGGAAGTTCACATGATTAATAAACCAGAGAGTCTGCTAGAAAAAATGGACGAAAAAATGAGCATGGTGTTAGCAGAGGTTCGGGATATAAAAAAATCGAATGAATTTCTCAACTCAAAATATGATGAACTCTTGGATATTATCAAACAACAAGCATCTACCATTAAAAACTGCATGTCAGAAATGGAAATCCTAAAAAAAGAAGGGCATATAAAAGACAACTACATTTTGAAAATTCAAGACCGACTGAATCAGCAAGAACTAAACTACAGACAGAACAACATAGAAATATGTGGCATAAGCTCAAGGAATAAAGAGGATGAAACTGCAATTGTAGAACGCGTAGCGGCAATTCTGAATATGAACAAAGAACGAGTACAGCAATCTCGAATGGTAATACCTCGTATCGCCGGCAAAAAGAGTTCCATTGTCATAGAACTTAAATCCAACGCGGATCGGGAGGCAATAACGACTCCTCGCGCGTCCATGTCAACGAGCATTTGCCTTTTTATTTCAAAGAGCTTTTATTTCAAGCGAAACTTAAAGCCAACAATAAATACAAATTTGTTTGGTATAAAAATGGAAATATCTATCTTAAACGAACCGAAAACGATGTCACAGCCATCCGCATAAGAAACGAAGCGGATCTGAAGAAGATCATCTAAGCAGAACATACCGGACTCGGATCACAAATTTGCCCCATCGGACTCGAATTACGTATTTGATATTTTCTTTTACTACAATTTATTTATAAAATTAGGGATAATTTAATGGACTTAGGAATATTAGAAGAATGTATAGAATATAATCATAGTGGAATCCATGAGTGGATGAAATCAACGAGAGGGGGTTCGAGTGATTTATTGAGTATCTGTCTAAATATTGCCTCACTTAGAGCACATATTAATGAACTTGAAGCTCTAGTACATAACACTTACAATAAAATCGATTTAATATGTCTAACAGAAATTAATATAAAAGAGGAGGAAATTCACTTCTACAGTCTACCGCATTTTCAAATGTACTACAATACTCGTAAGAACCGCAGAGGAGGCGGTGTTTTATTATACGTAAACGAAAAACATAGCTATACACACTTAAAATATTATAATGACGGGGAGAAAACATTTGAGGGAATGACGGGAAAAATAACACTCAGTAATAGATATGAACTGATAATATACTGTATATACAGACCGCCGAACGATAAAAATAGGTCAAATTTTATAATCGAATCTAACAACATGCTAAAAACACATAGACACACAGAAAACATACTTTGGATGGGGGACATTAATATTGATCTCAGCAATAATGAACAGCTGACCCAAAATTACCTCAATATGTTATCATCTCACGGATTGACTCAATGTATAGCTGGTACTACGCGCGAGGCAATAGTTATGGACAAGATATCTTGTTCCTGTATAGATCATATTTTCGTAAGAATAACTAAATCTGAACTAAGATCAGCTATAATAACAACTAAAATATCAAACCACTATATTACGTGCCTAGAGATTCTGCAGGATATTCATTTTAATAAAAACATACACTCTGCGCAAAATATATCATTAGACGAGCAAATGGTCTTAAAACTACTGCAAGAGACAAACTGGAATTCACTAGCAAACCACTGTACCACTTCTGCAGCTCTTTATGATGCTATTAGATGTACATTTACACAAATATATGATAAGAGTAAAATACATAAGAATAAACCTAAACCAAAACGAATACAAAAATCATGGATAAATCTTGAGATTGTAAGGCTCATAGGGGAGCGCGATACACTCTTCAGGAATTGCAAAAACTCACCAAAAAATGTATGCCTGAAAAACCAATACAAATACCTCCGCAATAATATCACGGCTAAAATCAGATTTGCTAAAAATGAATATTTCAGGCAAAAAATAACGGAGGCTGAAAATGACCCAAAAAAATTTGGCGCATTATTAATACACTTTTGGGAAAAATACCTAAAAATATAGACGACACAATAATGCGGTATATGGGACGAAGTAAAATGGAAAATGAAATAGCGAATGACTTCGTAAAACACTTCTCCGAAGTAAATAACATATCGCCGTGTAACACGATCTTACAAATCGGCAATTTTAATCGATCAGTACTGAACAGTGGTAGCGGATTACCAACTGGGTTGGATATGATGGTTACGGGGCTCGCGAAGAGCGACAGTTCGCCTACAGTCGTATCATCTCGGACGCAATCGGAAGCAAATGCACCGTACTGCGAACCTGCCTCGATAGAGGCTATGGCTCCGGACGAGGTGGCAGCGGCAACACAAACGCCAGTCCAAAATTATATGGCGAAAGCGTGCGACGTATCTCTGTATATTCCGCCTAGTAAACCAGAGGACATCGAGCGAATATTGCGATCTTTTAGTAGCAACAAAGCGCCCGGGAAAGACAACATCAGGATTAGGGATATAAAAACGTCACCACAGAAATCAGTCCAGTACTAAGCCGTTTAATTAATCTCTGTATAAAGACGGGACAATTTCCAGATGCCTTAAAGACCTCTATAATAAGACCCATATACAAGAAGGGAAACCATCTACATTGTAGTAATTACAGGCCTATATCCATTTTATCCGCTATAGACAAAGTTATCGAAGCGTACATCGGAGATAAAATACAAAAATACTTCCAAAATCACGACATCATCGCGGAAAATCAACACGGCTTTCTAAAAGGCAGAAGCACTACTGGGCTGCTATCTAAATTTTCAAATAGTGTAAACACAGCTCTAAATGATAAGAAACATGTGATCATGCTTTTAATAGACTTTTCTCGTGCATTTGATACCTTAAAACACAGTCAGTTTCCGAAAGTCTATGAAGAAACCGGAATAAGGGGAAATGTATCGAGACTGCTAACAAACTACCTAAGCAACAGACACATGGTAGTTAAAATTAATAACAAATTTAGTAGCGAGGAGATAGTACGATCAGGCACTGCTCAGGGAAGCATTTGGGGCCCAATACTGTACATCATGTACACAAACGGGATCAGCGAATGTACCTCCGACTGCCAAATGTATACCTACGCCGATGACACCTCTTTATTTGCGTGTGACACGGACATTAATACGGCTTCTCAAAAATTGCAACACGATTTCAATAAGATACAGGAATGGGCCCATAACAATGGACTGATAATCAATGCCGAAAAAACTAAAGTTATGCATATCAGGTCATCGCAGGCAAGAGAACGAGGAAGTAGCTTTGCAATAAAATTTCACACGCATAACTGTCTACATAATCCACAACCGGACTGTCGGTGTAAGCATATAAAAAAAGTCGATGCTGAAAGGTATCTTGGACTAACGATTGATAAAAAATTCAACTGGGAAGTGCACATTAATAACATTTGCAAAAAACTTAGACAAATAATTATAAAAATCTACCACTTAAAATACATTCTCAGATACAATCAGCTGAGAAGTCTGTATTTTGCCCTGGTCGAATCTATTATTGCTTATGGAATCACAACCTACGGCAACACATTTAAAACTTATATATCCCGCATCACATCTCTACAACATCGTATTTTAAAAATAATAGTTCCAAACAAGATTCGAAACAAATTTAGAAACGACCAGATAGGACTTTTCAAGTATTGTGACATATTACCAGCTAATGCATTATTTATTTATAGACTGACAGTTCAATATTTCGAGACTGACGAGTTCCGAAATTATGTCCAACATAAACACAGCACTAGACAGATACAAAATGAACGGCTAATCGTCCCTCCTTTTCGTAACCTTTATGGCAAAAGAAGATTGAATTGGCTAATCCCTCATTTATTCAACAAAATTCCTTTAAATTAAAAAAAAAATAAAAAAATGTACAAAAAAACATAAAAAAGAATTAAAAATAGTCAGCTTTAAAATAAGTGAAAGTGAAACACAAGTGTGAATGATACGAATAATATTCATGTTTTTATTTTATTAGCATTAAGTACGTTATTTTTTTATGTAAATATTATCATGCATTATCAAGCAAGCCACCCCGTTCAATTATCAAGCAATTATCAGCAATTATCAAGCAAGGCTTTCTGTGCCGACTAATCCTTATCAATATAGCAGATAATGCAGCAGATATATTATTAAATGGTCAAAATGGCCACTAAAGTTGCACTGAAAGTCACCCTATCATAATCTCCAGCAGGTAAGCCTTAGGCTTGGCTGGATTTTATACAAAGCTGTATTTTAAAAAATTCTTATTAAATTAAAAAAATAAAAATAAAATAATAAAATACTGAGGATTTATTTAGTTAAAAGCTATTTTTATGTCACGTTGAATGGTAGATATTACTTATGTTTAGTGTTACGCTTGTTGCAATCTCTGTACAGCGCCATAATAAATAAATAAATTAAATATCCCTAAATAATATTGCGAAAGATAATTAAAATTGAAAAAATATTAAGGTAATATTTCATAGTGATGTACTTGATGTTTGTCAACCAAACTCAATCTAGAAAAAAAAACAATATTTTAAAGTTGTGATATTCTTCCGTGCTGCGCCGAAATTGCCATCGTCCCAGCTTGATTCAGAGGCCTATCCTTTTCCATATGTCTATTAGTTTGTGTCTGGTTGATACAGGTGCATCATGGTGAGCCATAGAAGTTATTACGGGTTATTTTTCATTGACTCACGTCAATCGTGCAAAGGCAATATAAAAGATACTTTATAATAAAATCTATAAAAGGAATGCGGTTTATCTATAAATGTAAATTCCAGGTCGTAACAAAGGTGACAATATTATTATATTTATTTATTTATTTATTTATCCTATTTTTTATAGTTACATAAAAAAGATTGTGTTCATTTTTTTAACACATTTTAAAAGAATACATATGAAGAAAATCGCGAAAGGGCATTAACTTGTCAGGATTACATCACCCCACTAGGTATACGCCTGTGTTGGGGTGATGGATATATAGTTCTGTGGTATTATTTGCTGAGCCTGTAGCCTTGCCTGCTGTCCTTCTTCTGTCTTAAAAAAAAACAATACGTAATATAATTTAGCATAATATAATATAAATAATATAATATAACATATTACAATATAATATAATATCATATGTTATAACATATAAAATAATGTAGCATATTTATATATAATAGTATAATAGTATAACATAATTCAATTTTATTGTTATAACATATAAAATAATGTAGCATATTTATATATAATAGTATAACATATAATAATTCAATTTTATTATTGATCGGGATAAATAATATAAATAACGTTAAACCCTTTGGAAGCCAGCCATTTAACGCAAAATTCTCGAAGCTCTCGAAAATTTGTTTGTAGGTGGTGTAGGTAGGTAGTGCAGTGCACGCATACTAATATATATAACTGTGGCTTATTCGATTACAAGCTTCAATGACAGACTTTTAAAACTGTATAGGGAGAAATAGAGCCGATAATTGTATAAATACGCAGATCGTCCGCCGCAAATTGTCACATTAAAAAATCACCAAAAAGCGGTAATGGAATCTCAGAGGTTAATAGGTGTATAATGCTAGGTATATGGTGGCAGGTAGTGGATGTATAATGGTAGGTATAGATGTATAATGGTTCCATAAATTATATCCTGTACTGTTGAAATAGGTACCTACTATATTAATAAAATAATGAATTTATTTAACCCTCATCCATGTCTCCCTAGATTAATTACATTGTTCATAGGGGTGTAAAACCTGCAAATGAAATTTTAAACATTCATATTATTTTATAATTCTTTGTTTCTGCTGCGTTAGGCATATTTAATTTAATTAATTATGTAAAATAGTATATTTCAACTAGGTGACGTTTAATATTGTAGTTGAAAAAAATCTAATTCAATTATCCTACACTCATAATATCTAACATCAGCGATTCTTGTCGTATTTATTCATTTGTCAAAAAAATTGGTACAACAGTGAAAAGAGTTTTTGGATTTTCGTTGATAACTTTGGTATTTTGCCATTTAGCTGTTTTAAATTTTCATACAATATAGTTATACATTTACACGGCCCGGTGCCATAGTGCTTAGGTCGCCAGATCTTATATTGTAAGATTCCGGGTTCGATTCCCGGCTGAGTCACCATTTTCCCTTGTAATAAAATTAACAAATTTGCATTTCAATTCTATCGATCCAATGCAATATGAAGACACACACTTACACACAAATTACACGAGCACGTTATACATATAAATACTTCGTAGTAAGGTTGGTTGTAAGAGATTGTCGTATAACAATAAACCGGCCCATTGTGAAATTTCACAATAAAGAGTATAAACATAGAAACAAACAAATTATAATGTTAAAAATCTAACTGCCAAACCAATTTCTTTGAAATTGTGGTAATATTTTGTAAAGTAGTACTAAAGTAAATCCAAGAGAGTGCGATGTGTAAGCGGCGGTTGATTGAATCATACTTAGGAACTGATCGAAGAATTTAAAAACAAAATTAAGTGAAATATAATCTATCATTAGACGTTTTAAAAAAATATAGAAAATTATTCATTCGTCTTTACATTCTCTTTACGTTTCAAGTATGTTTTTATAAAAAATAATATTTCGGAACGGAATTAGTCTCAATTTTGATGAAAAGAGTTTATTGTGCTATGTGCTATTATGACTTTCTCATTTCTCAAGATGGCTTCAAACTTCTAAACATAGGTTAAGGCGACATGAGACCTCAGAAAAATATCCGAAATTAGCGGACACGCGAAAAATGGGCAGGTTCAATTTTGTAGGTTTTGACCAATAAAAATCCAGCGTTGACGAAGCGTCAAGCGCAGATTTTACCTACCAGGTACCAGGCGCTTAGTAAAAGTTCTATTGCAGCGCTAGCACAGAAAACCTATCTTTACGCAGTGGTGGTATAAGGGTGTTAATGGCAAAGCATATTTAGCGTAACTCTCAGAGGGCTCTCACGTTTTAATTAATTGTAATTAATTTAGGGCCTAAAAAAATGTGGCTAAGTGCTGCCCTAGAGAATTAACCAGTCAATATAATGAAATTATAATAAAACACACTCACGGCTTACATTGCAAAAGTAATCGTGCCTGAAAGTTTTCGAAGTCAGTTTAAAGCCTTAATGTCAAAGGGAATAAGAAACTTTTTGAATCGAAATTTTAAATTTATTTATTTATTTATTTATTTATTTATTTAGGTACATAGGATTAGGTATACAGTTCATTCATAGGTCATGTAATCTTATAATAATTATATAAATTATTTAATAATTAATATAGGGAGGTTTAACACATCTTACATGACCTTTACTGCCAATAGCACATCTAACTAGGCGATAATTTGGCCCGTCTCTAGATGTGCATATTTTTATGCAATTTTAAGAAATGAATGTGTTCCTTATCGGGGGATTCACTTAGAAACTTTTTTATATAAATGCTTATATTTTTCAAAAAACTAATAAAACTAAAATTCATCAGATATGATCGTCCCCAGGTATCATGTCGCCTTAAGTACAAATGTTGAAGCTCGATCGGTGTTTCTCAAAAACGCCATCCCGCTCACCCACAAGTTTATAAGAAATTGCGGGTTTCGACGTAGCATTTTACCGTTCGATAGGCCCGCTTAAAAATGTATCAAACGTTTTGCGGCTTTATCAGATTTGGCAACGTAGCAAAACGCCCCTGTCATTATTATTGCGGCATTATTAGCGGTGCACTGCCGTGGCCTGACATTGAGTGATGAGGTCTGGACACGCGGGGGTGCCGTGCTCTTGCGCGGTTTGAGAAGGAAAGGTAGGGGGGGGGGGGGGGGGAGAGAGAGAAGGAAGGCTTCGCCGAGACTCGCTTTAAAAAAATTAAAAGCTTTCGTTTTTTATCGTTTCTGTTTGGACATTAGAAGCGGTCGTGATTGAAGGCTTATAGATCTGTCTTGTGGAATTATGGCGCGTATTGCCACTTGGATCGTGTTGAAAATAAATGTTTTATTAGATATCATCGATTATTCTACTCAACTATGTTTACTTTACTGTTATTATGTATGTGTAATGATAGAAATAGTTTGTCTTAAAAATTATATAAATTTGGTTTCTTTTAGTTTTCGAAGAATTTGATTCCTATTAGGTTTTAGACATGCATTTAAAAGTTTTCGTGTAGCACGGCCCGGTTAGCTCGCCTGATCTAACATCGTAAGGTTTCGAGTTCGATTCCCGGCTGGGTCACCATTTTACGTTGTGATAAAATTAACGGAATTGCATTTCAATTCTGTCGATCCAATGCAATATTACAAACACACAATTCAATTATGTCGATCCAATGCAATTATCCACACACAAATTACACGAGCACATACATATAAATACTTCATAGTATGGTTGGTTGTAAGAGTCTGTCGTATGATAATAAACCCGTCCATTGTGAAATTTCACAATATAGGTTAGAAACAAACATTTTAAAAATATTTTAAATTATTTTTTTGAGATTAAAAGAGACTTTACACTTTTTTATTATTATTATTAAGATAATTACACATAAACAAGACAAACACGGATATATATAGCTCAAGGCACCCTACGTTTCGGCAAAGTTGTAACTGCAGTAGTCCAGGATAGTCTAACGCGCTTTCGGTCGTCAACCGTTGTTTTTCTGCGGGTAGGCAAAAATAAAACCTAATAAATAAGTTAGTAATAAAATTACATTTTTCAAATCAAGCTTTTATTAAAATGCTCTGTCCCGATCCAACCCTGGGTGCAACAGTCATGTCATATTGTAACTTAGAACGGGCTATCATAGTTGAATGCTATACAGAATTTCGTGTTTGTGATGTTGATGGTTGAGGAGTCCCCTCGTTGAAAGCCAACCCCGGGGTGCGGCAGCCCTGTCCGCAGTAAACGATATTTGAATGCGTATACAAAGTTTCGTTTCTGTGCTATTGAACGTTGAGGAGTCCCCTCTTCGGGAGCCAACCCTGAGCGCAGAAGCTATGTCATGGTGAAATTTAGAACGAGCCATCATAAATGAATGAGTATACAAAATTGTGTGTCTGTGCTATTAATAACCGTGGAAGAATACCCTCATCAGGAGCCGATCCTGGTTGTAGAATCAGGTCATGCTCACCATAAAATTGCATTGTCATTGGAACTGAACCAACCTGTAAAAATTGAACTTTATAGGTTAGGAGAAAGAGTTTCTAACTCAGCTTGCAAAATTTAACCTAAACAAACATACATACATGCTTATCATATTGCAAGATAAATGAAAGCTTGTAAAAATATTATCATCAGAAATATTATGATAAAATAAAATAAAATCCAAATCCATGTAATTAGTTGAAGTAATATAAATTGCAATAATATTGATTAAATATTAGAATGATCGTTTATATAAAAGTAAATAATCTTGTTAACATAATCCTGCGCCAACTTACAATTTGAAGCATATTTAGTATATTTATTCTATCTTTTAAAAGCAAAATATAAAGCATCCTTTTACACTGTTTCTTACCTATAGCCGCTTTTATGTCATTAGGCAGTGCGTTAAATATTATTGGGGCAATAAAAGTTTTACAGATGCACTGTTTAAGTAGCACTTACTGTGTACCTATCATGCAAGAAACAAATTGTATAGTTTTCCAGGTTTATAAGATTATCAGATTTTCCGTAGTATTTGTAGACATCTGCTCTCTTATTTGACACTAGCTGACCCGGCGCACTTCGTACCGCCTAACAGTCAATTAATATCGTGTTACATTAAGTTCACTACGTTATTAAGATAATAACACAAAAAGAAATATAAAAGTACAAACATTAATTATATCAATCGCGTGTTAGCAAGACATGATTGATTTAAACTATTTACATATTGTGCAGCATGGGATATACTCGGTTTGATTCTCTTCATTGAAGCACCTTGTGATATATGATATTTTTTTGTTTTTTTATCAGGCGCAAGAACAAATAAAGCGGATGATTTTCCGACAATTGAATAAGCCACGTATAACTGACCATGAGAAAAACACGGATTTACATTTTATACGGGAAAATGTTTTTTCTTTTATTTTAATTTTTCGTCAATTTTCCAATTTTTGGTTTTAATAGTTATTCTGCTATTTGGGACGGAGACAAATACAACAAATCAAAAACCATGAAAATCGGTCCAGCTGTTCTCGAGTTATAAGTGTTCGAACAAACCCGACTTTGTTTTATATATATAGATAGATGTATTAACCCATTGCATCACGCGAACTTCCATTTATTTAAATCGCCTAATTAACATAACAATCATTTCAGATATAATCTCCTTTATTAAAAGTGCACTATTCTGGTTAGCGAAAGATCTTTGTTTCAGCGGTATGCCGACACTATTATAAACCATTGACAATAAAAAGGATAGATAATTAGAAGCGGAACGGAAATGACGATACAAATCGAATTGCGACCTTTTGACGTGCATTTCCGGTCCGGGGCGAAGCGCCGAGCATGCAATGCGCCACTTAGCATAAAACTATTGTCCTAATCCAATTTTAGTCGATCACTCTGTGTATAGAGGCAGTTAAATTTATAATATTGGTACCTATGAGTAGGCACTAGCAAAGTAGTAGAAATATATATTATATAATATTTACGTGTTGTAGGACCATTTTATTTTATATTTCATGACAACTTCTTTAATTCATTCAAAAAATGTTTGTTTGACTTTGTAGTTTTAAGTATCTAATACGATTATTATTAATTATTTGGTGAGATTCTTCAGAAAACTTAAGTACGATTTTATAAATACATTATTTTAATCTTAAGCGGATATCTACTAAAACATCATATCGATTCCGTATTATTTTTGTTGTTTGAATTTTATAATCCGACTAGTGTAATATTACCCGGCGATGCTCGGGTATCCGTTTTTCCCCCCTCATACTCCTCCTTCACCTCCCCCCCATTCCCAAGTATGCTATATTAATCGCCGTTCTATCCACTTTCGAATTTATTAAAAAGTAATGTCGATCGGTTAAACGGTAAAGAAGTTGACCTGCTGCAGCGCCATGTAGTGGCAAGTTACAACAGCGTGGATAGCGCGAAAATAGTATCCGTGCCCAAATACTTTGTTTACCAATTTTCACAGCGTTTGGTTGAACGGTATTGAAGTTGGCTGCAGGGCCATCTGGTGGCGGGTTACAATACAGTTAATAGCGCGAAAGTATTATGCGTACTCAAATGTCAATTTTCATGGCGATCGGTTAAGCGGTATAGAAGTTGATGTGCTGCAGCCTTATCAATTGGTAATTTGCAACGAAGTGGGTATCATAAAAATCTTCTCCATGAAAGAATATATGTGCCAACTTTCATGGTGATCGGTCAAACGGTTTCGTAGTCTTTTAAGCTCGGAGAGATAGACATACTAACATCCATTTTTTTATACAGAATAAAATTTTAAATTTTATAAAAAATGTTTTTTTTTGTATTTTTTTTTTGATAAATTTGTAAATTTTATCTATTGAAGAACAGTTTGAAAAGCGGTAGGTAAAATATTGCTAATAAACAATATTAGTGATATTTTACCTACCACTAGATCGTGCTCACAGCATCGTGCGCATCGTGCTAACAACTTTTTATAATATTAAAAAATATATTAATATTAATACATTTAATTAAAAAAAATAGAAAAATAGGGTTTTTCAGTTTTTTATTTTTTTTTCATGGAAAGTTTTTTTAGTTTGTCTTACTTATCGACCCACTATAAGGATGACCCTAATTAAAAACTCATAATGTATATAGATTACGATTATGTAATATCCATAGTATTTTTTTTATTATTTTTTTTATTTGGTGTACACACAGCCTTTATAAATAACAAATACAAAAAGATAAAAATAAAACTATGACTAATTATATGCTAATACTATTTACCGTTAGTTTTTTGTGTACAGTTAGTTGTATGTGTAGTATTGCGTACTAATGTTTAAACAACTATGTATAAGGTTTTGAAGATGATAAACATGATTCAATTTGATTTGACACAGGCAGACGGTGATGTATACGCTTTGGTACAATACCCTAAAAAACAATATCAATCAATCGTTCGCACCGTGTCGCTCCGGTGCAGTGGGTGGTAGAATAAAACCAACTGGTTATTTGGTTCTAATTCCGTCGCCATTGTTCAAGGGCCTTTTGGGGGTTGCAACCTTCTATTATCCTCTCGCGCCGGATGACAACAATACGCGACCCATTGTGCAACACAATGCGACCGCGATACCAAAGTCATCGGTCGAGACCGTCTCTGGATCACATCGCTCCGAGATCGCTTTCAAAAGGTAACAACATGCGCCGTGCAATCGAGACCGAAATCAGCGCGGGCGGGGGTTATTTTGAAAGACCCCAATGGCGGCTGTTCATTCATGGAGGTGCAAAGATATTTGCTGAGTTATTTTACTTTTACGATTTCGTTAGACTATGCAGCATGAGTTGTTTTTGAGATTAGACTAAAAAGTCATATATATTTACACAGATTTTTCACTAGACGATTCGCAATATTTCATGCCTCATTTTCGACCAGCACATACAAAGAACTGTAAAGAATTGAAAACTTTGAACTTCACATTGATTATACAGCGTGTTAAATTGATCAACGTTGTATTATCAGTATTTTACTATGAAACGCAATGTTACGATGGCATCCATAATTAAAAAATTTAATATTATTTTATTATTATTTAAATATGGCGACTTTCATGGTATAACAATAGCAGTATGGGAGCTCACTGAATATGACACTCTAAACACGCCTATACGGTATACCTTTTTATTACTCGCTATTTCGGAGCGTCCAATGAGGCTCTAGCAAAATATGGCGGTCCTACTCATGCCAGTAACTGGCACAGTGCGTTTCTAGTAGATAGGACTTTTAAAACTTACAACTTGCACAGCGATTACTGATTCAATAGTAGCCCGCCTTTACAGACCGATTGCCTACACCTGTATCATGTGCATAAAAAAAACGATTAGCAAGATAATGGTAATTACATTTATTAAATTAATAATGTGACAAAAGGTTTCCGTTATTCAGCTTCATATAGCGGCGTATTGTAGTGTGGTGATCAATTTCATTAGCGCTTCCTCTCGTCGCGTAATTAGGACACCTAATTTGTGACAGGCCGACCGTGGTTGGCCTGCATTAAATCAGTAATTGCTCAGCGGCACGTTTGGTAATGGCGCTGCCGAAGTGCGAGCGCGGGCTTTTGTTCCGCGCCCGATGACAAGTCCTTTTCAGTGCATCGCACCACAAATGTGACACTAAAAGCATAGCCATCTACATACGAGTAGGTAAGAGGAAAATTCCACGCTAATTTCCTGGCTGATTGACACCCGAATGTATAACTAGAGCTATCGACTACAACGGGCGAACCCGTCACCTCAGGAACATTTAACGATATTGATCGTTCTGTCTCCCGTGAGGTGAGCGCAGAAGACTTGGGACGAAAAACAATCCACAGTCTAGTTACGCCACCTGCCCGTCATCGGCCAACGCCTTACGGTGAGACACCGGGAAAGGTAAACAGCGGGTAGCCTCGCCCCGAATGTATAGTCCAGTACCTATACTCGAGAAATCTTAGTACCAGTTTTCGTTTTATAGTCGAGTCCAAGATGGCAAGTGACACTTTAGTAGTGGTTTCAACACTACTTAAGTCTATTAGTATCGGACCACCTCTACTTGAGTATTACTTCGAGACATCAGACGCCATTTTCGCTTGTTGTATTTGTTGTTTCCACATTTATTGTGAATTTCGATGTTATTTAATATTATTATATATCCCTTGGGTTATTTTTGGATTTCGTTTTTTTTGCTATTAAACTGAACACTTCTTATTGTTACTCTAACGACCCGTCTAATTAAAAACAACTTCAATATATTAGGCATGTTTTTTTAGCTATATTTATTTTATTTATTGTTTTTAGTTTTTTAGGCTATATTCTTTTAATAAAGTAGCACATTATTAACTGTCGTTAAATAGCCGGTTATATGTCTAACCTGTAAAATCAGCCATTTTTTCTCTGTTCATCCTGATGCTCCTAGTCAGGATATTAGGTCAAATTTATCAAATTATTGCATTGCCATTGGTCCTTAATATATATGCTTATCCTATTACTTACCTAAAAATTTAAATTATCCAGACGTCAGGAAGTTAGTGAAGATTATCTTAAAATATTGGCTAATAAAAGAGTTATAGAAAGGTGCGTTTTTGATGGTTTAGCTTAATTTGACATGTTACGTATGAAAATGGGATTAGGGTGTTTATTTTGAAAATCTGTATATCATAACCATAAAATCCAAATGTTTTACTCTCCTAAAAATATAAACTGCTATACAATTGACAAAATTTGATTGATTTTTATGCGATTAACTCTCCTAAAGAAATATACAATAAGATGTTAACGGAGCGTGGCGAAATTTTGAAATGAATAATTTATTATTTTTAAGGGAGCAACATGTACAAATCATGTCAGGTTGTATATTTTACAATATATAATAATAATCGCAACTAAGAAAAAGTATTTCAGCCCTTGTTATTGTCGGTTATTAAATCTCCCCATCATATTTCTATACGATGTTTAGCTCCATACATCATATTTATTTTATAACTAGCTGACCCGGCGAACTTCGTACCGCCTAACAGTCAATGAATATCGAATTAGCTGAACTTAATTTATGATTTTATGAAAGTAATACAATAAATACAAAATAAATATTAAGTTCACTACTTTATTAAGATAAAAACGCAAAAAGAAATATAAAAGTTAAAAAAATTAAGTATATCAATCGTGTTTCAGCAAGACGTGATTGAATTAAACTATTTACATATTGTGCAGCATGGGATGCACTCGGTTTAATTCTCTTTATTGAAGTACCTTGTGATATACGACATTTTTTGTTTTCTTTATCAGGGGCAAGAACAAATAAAGTGAATGATTTGCCGACACGTGAACATGCCATGTACAACTGACTATGAGAAAAACACGGATTTTCATTTTGTATGGGATATTTTTTTTCTTTTATTTTATTTTTTCATCAATTTTCCAATTTTTGTTTTTAATAGTTATTCTACTATTCGGGACGGAGACAAATACAGCAAATCAAAAACTATGAAAATCGCTCCAGCCGTTCTCGAGTTATAAGTGTTCCAACAACCCCGACTTTGTTTTATATATATAGATATGAAGGATAGTATTACTTCATGTCAGTAAACATTCGACAATTAACATTTTCTAAATTTATTTCCATTTTCCAAAGTTATCGTAGTTTGTTTAGTAAACATTTTTAAATCATCAATTAAGAAGTACCACAATACACCACTCACACGTTCTATAACTCCCGCGCTGGGAGTTATAGAACGTGTAATGAGCTGAAACATTGGTTGTATTTTTAGTACAGTTGCCATTTTTTTTATTTCACACGGGTTTTATTATACCTAGTAAAAAATTCACAGTGGTGTTTAAATAAAATATGCTTATAAAATAGTAAAGCCCATATATTCGGGACAACACGCGACCAGCGTTTCGTTTATTACGAATGAAAGAATGAATAAACCAATTATATTTATTGTTGAAAAATTTCTTAATTCATTATCAGTTTTTGATACAAAATTGAATGGAAAATAGGTATACTATGTAATAAATATAATATGATAAAAGTAAATATATTTATCAATGCAGAGTTGATATAAATCAACAAATATCTACATTCTTTGCTTGGCAACAATTATATACCTTAGTTTTCTAAAATAGTTGTTTTTTTAATCCGTCTTTTAGAATAAAATTTTCGTCGGAGTGATGTGATGTTTTTAATTTAAGGGATCATTTTACACACGCTTCCAAATAACATGCCCCGCAAAGCAACATTTAAAAGCATGAGTTTTCCTGCCAGATAATCCACAAGTAGACTAAAGAAGAGTAGAAGACATAGCGGGAGTTAATAGCGACAAAAGAAAGCAGACGCCGGATATAAGGCAGGGGGAGGGAAGGAAAGTAATTTAGAAATGTAGGCGTTTAACTGTATAAATAGGAAGAGGCGAGGAGATACATAGTGAGCAGGAAAATGCTGGGGGATTGTCCCTTATCAATCTATATTAGCTAATAGGGTGGTCGGGGCCATACATTATCCTGTGGGATTTTTCCAAGATTTCCACCGAAGGCCGACCCCCGACTTGACCGGTCGTCCGCCGCCCCGGCGTCGAAACGTCCCGCCCGCTACGAAATTTGACGTCACTTACGACCTTTCGCCGCCAGAGCCTGGGGGACATCATTTATGTGGTAAGTGACAACGCGGGAGTAAATTATTTGATAGGGCGAGGCCAGTATTAGCTTTTTCCTGTTCTTCTTGCGGTCGTACATATGTCGACGACATGGCGGGATGAGGAAACAATTTCGACATACATATAGGTAGATAGTACGCCTTGTGACACTATTCAGTTTAGTCGCTTCGGGAAAGATACAAATGTTCCGAGAAGCAGCGCCGCAAATCTCCTATCTTGACTTCACAACCAGAATCAAATTGACTAGTAAGAACGATTATATGACTGCGAAGCATATTCAAAAAGTAAGACCAGGCATTTTTTAAAGTCGAAAAGAGAAAGATCATATGGTATAGACATGTGTCAGGTACAATCAATCAAATTCAAATTCAACTTCAATTTTTAATTGTCTTAAAAATTCTAGTTACATATACAAAGACCAAGACCTAGAATCAGACTTAACCTAACTAAATCGTAAGAGACGTCCACACTTACATACATAGGTAGGATCAGATACGTTTACAGCCTAAGGATAAAATAGAGTAATAAAATGAGAAAAGTTATAAAACCAATTAAAAATATTAAAACTACGACAATATTCGTACAAATCCTAAGACCAAACAAATAAATGTAATAATACAAATTGATTTAAAAGATTCAACTCAAGAATATGCATGTAAATAAACTAAAACCAAACAAAACTCAAACAAAATAAAAATGTCAATAATAAATTTAAACAATATATAATTTTAAAAGGTGATCTTATACAAACATTTAGCTGCGAGAAAGCTGTGCTCGCGGTGGATCCCTCACAATTTGACTGAGGCTCTAAAAGCGGGACGTGTCACTTGGTGCAATTCCAAGCTTACCAGATTCAAAGACGAGCCGCCAAATTTGGCGCATAACATAGCGCCATAGATGATGATAACAGCAATCTACCATTTAGGTGTTTCTAGGTGAGCTGAACCCAACAAAAGTATGCAAAGTGCCGCGAAGCGGATGATAGGTTCTTTTTTTATACAAACAAGACATGTGGCTACTGTTCATTTGGAGAATCACCATGCTTAGTTGTAATTGACCATTTACTTGCCGGAAGTCATCGACGAACTCCGTAAAGACAAGAGTAAACGATTCATTAATTATCTTGCGAACTGGGAATATTTAATTGATTTTAGATTTATCCATATTTGACTCCAGATTTCCGGTAAGCATCACCGCTCCCAGTAGCCAAACTATACTCCTCAGAAACATCCGGTAAATAGCCAAAAATATCCAGGAACAGAAATATGCTAGGTATTTTTGTCATTAAAAATGAACGTGTCTTTGTATCATTCATCTCTTGGAAGAGATGAATAAAGCGTCTATAATACTAAAATTAAATAGTTCCGGTTGAATAACAAACTCAAGAATTATCTTGATTAAACCATATATGCCCGATTAAACTATATACGGAAAAGAACAAGTTTTCAGATGACAATGAAACCCAGGCACGTAGAGAATTTTTTCTCTTCGACAATTGAATATTCTCGGAGTATTTGAATATATCTGCTAAGTAGAGATAACTTGAAAGCGTTAGACAAGTCCTATTGATATATTATACGTTAATTCAACATAATAATTTTCACTACAGACAACAAGAAAAGAGCTCACCTGACACGAAGACATCAGATATAAATTTGTATGAGATAAAACTGACGAACAACACTCCAACATCTATGAAGCTCAAGGTGAAGACGTCTAGTAAAAGAAAGCAGAACAGCAACAAAAGAGACAATACCAGTAGTTTACAGTAAAAGTTTGGTGGTTCTATTCTTCAAGAAGGATAGATGAACTTTATTAGGAACCGAAGAAGGCCTACTGACGTTATTATCAATCATATCGAAGGTCCCATTGAAATTTAATAAATAAAATTTAATGAATTATCATTAAATTTTATTAATTAAATTTAATAGATAATGATATAATAATATCGTTTCGAAGAGTTCTACCGCAAATAGTTAAAGGTAGATTACGTCATATAAATAGGATTATTTAATTTGGGTTTCGTTACTCAATTTCGGAATCTACTCATTAAATACATGACCGCACGGTCTAAAATTATCACTGTCCTATTTTCCGCCTGTCACTGAACTGGACTCAATTTGTAGCGTTCGAACAATGATATCTAAACTTAATTACGGAGAACAAAGTGACAAAGCGCCGCAAGTGGAAAGTTTCAAATGACAGCACTTTGAATATCTGTATTTCCGCCGAGTAGTTTTTAATGACCGTCCAATTTAATAGCGCGCGCCGCACTAAAAATCAGAAGTTAGAGCGCACTTACCTTGTTAAAAGGTGTGACAATGTCGGCCGCTACTTTGTTGCCGAGTTTTTGACGAGGAGCGTGATTGAATGCAACGTCGAAACTCGACATCGGTCGTCGCATATCATACCAAGCAGTTCTTTGTCATAGGTACCCACTAAACCAATCAATCGATCAATCCAAATACTTAATCAAACGTTGTCGCAATCGTCAAAATTCGTCATTTTAAATACAAAGTCTAACATACAAATAATTAAAAATATTTGTTAGACATATGTGCGGTTATAATATCTGATAACCTTAATTATATTGATTAGATTAGAATGTATCGTACTACCCCACCCTGGTGTTACCCTGGCTCGTCCCCGGTATATCACATTTCACATTCCTATTCGGCAGAAAAATCAACATATTTCACATTCCTATTTCGCAGACAAATCAATCTTTCCACAATCCTATGATACACAACATGTTATATAATACAACACCATAACCGACAATAATGATATTATTGTTTTCAACCTGAAACCCTTAACAATGAAATCCATTTAAGAATATATATTATTAGACAGTGGTTGATAATTATTTATCGTAATTTTTTTTTTTTTCAGACAATGTTAAATATTCTCAAATTTATTTGTTATTATTTTAATTCTGAATTTATTTCTAAAATAAAAAAGTGATACGAGGTAAGAATCTCTTTTTATGTCTTTTTTCTCAATTTAACGGCCTACTGAATCGTTTTTTTAATTTTTAGTTACTTTCTATCACTATGTATAGAAGATATTTTTTGCCATTTTTTAATTTATAATTGATTTCAAATTTTTTACCAATAATAGCTTAAATATTTTTTTTAACGAATCGACAGTTAAACAACACAGAGGCAATAATGAACATAGCATACGGAGTACAATTAAGAATGCATTTCAGCATACACTTCCAGACCCCAGTAACCTCGCTCGTTGGAGCTATGCCGAGGATAGTTCATGTCCCCTTTGTAGAAATACCCCTTGCACAGCTAGACATATTCTAACTGGTTGCAAGTTGGCCTTAGATCAAGGACGGTACACTTACCGCCACGACAAAGTTCTCGCTGTTATTCGCGAGGTAATTAGCCTCTCAGTGGCTCGTGCCAACAAGGGTTTGACAGTATCCTCCAACCCCCAATACAGTTTGTGCGGGATGGCTCTAAAGGCAAAAAACATTTAACTACAAAACCTTTCTCAATAATTGAGAAAGCTTCAGATTGGATTCTGAAGGTCAATTCGGTCTCTAAGCAGTATATATTCCCTGAAAGTCTCGGATGCACAGCCCTCCGTCCAGATATAACTCTTTACTCTATCTCGGAAGGTGGCCCCTTATCGTAAAATTGACTGTTTCATGGGAATCAAATATCCCAAAAGACCACGAGAACAAATTAAATAAATACCGTGATCTCGCAAATGCAGTCACCCGGAACGGCTTCACTGTTCACCTTCACGCGGTGGAAGTTGGCTCTCGTGGCCTGCCAGCTACATCTCTGTTTCACCTCTTTAAAGATCTTGGTCTATCCAGAAAAATAATCAACTCCTTCCTAGAAAAATAAAACCGCGATTTGCGCATCTCAAATTTTATTGCTTCGAAGGGGGAGTGAATGGGTGGTAAGGTGGACGCTCACATGTGGCGAGACAGATGTCCTAAACCTACCACAGCCGGTAGTTAGTCGGAAATCCACTGCTCATTCCCCAGAAGTGTAAAAAATAGTATTATGATGGGCCCGACTCCTGTCGGTGAATTTCATGGCAGCTCCGTTTTTATTTTTATTATTTGTATTTCATTTATTATGCTCTAATGTAATTATGTAATAATTGATGTATTTGTTAGAGTATTGTTTCTGAATCCATTATTTTCATTAAATTAATATTTAAATACCAAGGGGGATATTATGGGTATGGGATAATAAGTACAACTGCTCTTTGAAAGACGACGACGTGAGAATTATTGACCGGCATTATACAAGCTAAAGCCAATGCTGGATATGCAAGGTGATAAACGAGAATAATGTTTCCTCGTTTCTCCGTTTTAATCGTTATTTTAATCATTATTTAATTTTACCGTTATTTTAATTGTTATTTTATTAGTTTTTGGAAGTCAAATAAAACATGTTTTTCATGTTTTTTTTAAAGAATTTGATATCTGATCATGAATCTTTTATATCAGCTTGATTAACATTTGAAAAATTGAAATATTTTTTGCAATGTTAAAAAAAACAATTTTTGAGGTATTGAAATACAAGTGTTTCTACCGCTACAGAAATGACGGTATCTGTTTGCGCCGTTAGTATCGATCGTATTTTTGCCTGAAACAAGTAAATGTGTATATTCTAGATGAATAAAAAAAATAACAAAATCTTATTAATGATACAATTTTTCAAGGATTTAAAGTAAAAAAAATCTATTTTTGCCTCAAAATGTTGTGTTTAACTAGTAAAAAAAATTTAAATTAAACATCTTCATTTGATTTTTTTGTTCATATAGAACAGAATTTGTTATTCTCATTTTTTTTATTCAATCTTTTTTCGTAATTATTAGTTATCAAAACTTTTGGCTATTATATCTCCAACCCACAAACCACTAACAATAAAATACTTGTTTACAGTGACATGGAATTTTATATTTCAACAATGGCCGTTCGTTTCTTCAACACAAATCTATTGTCACTACGTTGTAGACATATCGGGCAAGAGATAACATCTTTCCCGATTCTAATCCATTGTGGCGTTCGAGATAAAAGTATCAAATTACACTTCTATTCAAACGTCGAATTTTCGACATCTCGCACTGCTTTCCGGGGAATAGATAGTGTCTCATATTCTTGGTGATCAATTATAACTTTTGTGTTAAAGGTTTTGTTAAAAATTTTGTTTTTAAAGTCTGACAGTTTTCTTGTATTTTTTTATAATTTGATTAGATATTCTCGCCTATGTTTCAGAGCTCTTTGTAAAAGTATAATTTCCATAGCTCTCTGTAATCAAGGATAAGTCTTATAGTCTAGTCAAATTTTCTGAAAAACGAACTTTTAGAATCAAATCATGTAACTTTTGGCCAACTGGTATTTTATTCCTATTTTAACCATGCTGAATCCGAAAATCCGGTTGCCAAAGCAAAATACTGACCGAAAGTGAGATATCCGAGATGGCGATCAATATGGCGACGAAACCCAAAATCGGCTCTGTAATGCCCCCATTTGATATAGGAACGCGTACAAAATGTCTAGATGTATGTTTTTGAGCATGGAGAATCAAAAATACAATGTAAAATAACATTGGTATGGTGTTTCAAAATGGCGGCCAAGATGGCGCCAACACCATATTGCCCTATTATGTCGTACAAACGAGCGTGACGCGCCTCGATATATGTTTTTAAACATGAGGATTTCAACTGCGACTGGATCATTGACGGAGAGCATCCTGTTCCACGTTTCCTGACGTCAAATACTATACCTACCTAATAGTTGTTGCCCTTCCCAGTCAATCTTTCCCAGTCAACCAGTTCCCTGCCCTGTTAACCTTCTCAGAAGTTGGTCGGTATATTGCTTGGGCAACCGGCATTTTCAGATTCAGCAGGGTCGAAATAGGGAGAAAAGACATGTTGCCCAAAAGTTACATGATTTGCTTCTAAAAGTAAAAAGTACAGCTCTTTTTCGATATTTTGACTAGACTATTTACTATCCATCAAATTCTAATACCGGGGGGTTTAAATGAAATCGTGTCTTAAGTAGTAAACTCCAAAAATACTATCGTTGAAGAAGAGCAGTGTGATTTTCGGTACTATTGTATTCCAAATACTAACGTGGTAGCCTTGAAACGAGAGCTGGTCTATAAATAAGAAGGACGTCACAGTGTCCGAAGGGATTACGCATCCGCATCGTAGCTATCTACAAGGAAATGTTTAATGTTATAGAAAAGGCAGCGGAATCTGGGTCGGGCTTACTCAATCTTATTAAGGATAGAGCTCGAGAAAGTCCCGGGTAACCGCAATAAAGCAAGAGATCTCGGGGTCGCCGGCGATATATCAGGACCGCGTCTATAATTTATGTACTGCTGCGTTCGTTCGCGACTGTGCTTCTCCCGGGACATCCATTATATCGGCTGCTAATAGAATTCGACACTATACGCATCGGGAAAGCAATGTTTTTCCTCTTTTCTGACAATATATTAATGAGCTTTTAGTAAATTTGCTCCCACGTTTTTTCAGTCTGTAGCAATTGCTAGGGGATATACGCACAAAATAGCACACATGAACAAAATTATCCGCCATTGTTTTTGTGGAAAATGCTTTTACCGCTAGATGTGGGCCAGCCTTCCATGAATAAACTTGAGGGCACCACTACTATTCTCCATGCAACGAACTGGGGTGGTAGCGCTTAAAAGTGTTTTCGGAAGACTCAATGGAACAAACTTCAAAGTTAATTTTTATTTAATCAACCCACTAAGGATATATAAGTTACTATTCAAACATTATTTATAATTTTAATTAATGACATAATAAATGTATAAATTAAATCTATACTAACTTTTATATCTCACTTCAAAATTTCGTGATTTTGAATAAAGCATTATTCTTAACTCTCGTGTTATATGTTATGTTTTAGCAATGTATATTATTAGTTAGACGCTTGTTAGGTAGATTAAAATGTTACATGATTTTTATTAATGTTGAATGTTATGGATATATTAATATTGGATAAAATGGCGCAGGTATATCATTTGATATACCTGCGCCAATCATGAACATAAATATGAACATCAGCGAGGAAACATTAGAAAAGAAGAGAAAGGTAACAAAAGTACATATTTGAATACCTCTGGTAAAGAAATTCTCCTTAATCCATCGAACAACAAGGAAATAATGACTTAAGGGAGCGTTCACTGTAATTCCCTATGTATCGGTTCAAAAGGAGTGATACGATATTTAAAACCCACATCTTAAATAGACTTGAACATTAGGCAGTCCGACTTTCTGAAGAACACTGTCCGCGGTATGGGATCTTTTTAGTTTTTGTAAAGTTTGGGTTAGACAGAGAATTTAAACCATACTGTTTTATCTGCGATTTTTCGGCTCCCCTTTGGAGGCGAATTTCAGGTGTCATTTTTTTGTGAGCGTACCCACCACCCCCAGGAAGTTATAAAGACTAACGTATTCATTTCATGTTCCTCAAAAGCTTTTGTGAACGAAACAATGCAAAGTCAATCTCCGCCACAAACCTAAACCGAGAGTCACTGAAAGGCGCAACCAAGTACGGAGTCCTCACTCTCTGATTACCATATCTGACGAATTTGTCCATGCTACAGTCTGGTCACGGATTCGAAATTGCTTGCAGGGCCTTCATCTGATGTTAGCAGTAATACTGTATCGCTCGGGATCTGGTGACGCCATATAAACATCAACCCACGTTTGAAGAAGCGGGATGTATAATACGTTTACAGATTTCTACGATAATTTGCCGGTTCAGCGGCGTGCCTAGCAGAAGGCCATTGCATGGCACAGCCGCCCTGGGATGCCCGAGTTGGTCTCCTTAAGTACCACACTCCATCTGGACAAAGTATTATATTAAAGTTTAATCCGAGTATCTGACACGGTACCTTAGCAGTAGGCACGGGTTAAGGGTTAATTATAAGCTCCCTACCATTCCCGACGAAAATACCTTTACCTAACAGAATAGAATGTAGCTAAAATCCGCCTTCGTAAAGATAGATACATATTTTTGAAAAGGCCAACTCAAAAGCGGCCGACCATGTCGGCGTAAAAACGGCGCGCTTCTCGAAACTCCGAAGCACAAACATAAGGCAGCATCCAAAACATCCAAAACGAGCAAACAAGCGACATCCGAACGGAAACGCACACCATAAATAGTGGTGGAAGGACGCACGAAGTGGGAGGGAAGGGCGGCCCCTCGCGGGGGTGGGGGCTGGCGTTCGTATGTGTGCGCGCGTATAAATATGTATGGGCGGCCAACTCCCGGCGGCATTGTATCACAGTAAAAGCACAATATATATTGGCTACGGAGGACATTAGACCGCGGTGGGTGGGGTCATAGGTCAGGCGGGCCGCCGCTGCTGCCCATCGCCAATCGCATCCGGGGTCGCACCCGGACGAATGGGCCGCCCGGGGTCGCCGCGACCCCGCAGCGGATGCCGACAAATAATGAGCAAGTGCGCAAACAATCGGACGACCGATTCGACTCGGCTAAAAGTAGACAGATTTACAAAAGATGTTTTAAAAGATATTGATTTTTAAAAAGTTTTTGAGTCACGTGTCATATCGCTTTCAAAGCTGAGGTCACAAAATGGTTACGTGCAAAAAGTAGTGGCGAATGCGAAGGCAGCTCATGGAAATTGTGTATTAAAATAATAAATAAAGAAAAGTTTTTGCAATTACATATATTTGTTTATTTATATATTATTATGAACGTGTATATAAAGTATATATTGAATATAGGTAGTTTTGTATATATGTGTGTATGTGTATATATATTTTTTATATGTATGACTGTGTATTTACATAAAAATGTATCGATTTATTATAATGCCATTATAGGTAATTATCCTTTTATCCTTTTATTATTACCGCTTTACTAACTAACATTATATGTCTCTTTCATTAAATTTTCTTAATTATGTTGTTAAAAAATTTCATTATTTTAACCGAAAATTTATAAAAAAGTGTAGGTACTATGTAACAAATATAACACTGGTATCACTCCAGAACAGACTGTAGTATAGTGAAGCTGATAAAATCCATCAAATCTGTACTTTCTTAGCTTCGCAAACAATTATTAAGTATTTGTTTTTTTCAACACTGTATTATTTATGTCAACATTGTAATTTTTTATTATGGATTTAAATAAATAATAACTAATAACTAATAATTAACCTGCAAAAAAATAAATAATAATATGAGTTTGCGTTAAATAATAATTTTAGTCAGGGAGCCGGCCATACGTACAGCCTTCATTATAGGACACTTGAGTACATTCCACAAATATACATGTATCTATATTAATAAATACATAAGCCACAAATAATTCTTAAAAAAAACCCTGATAAAAATAATCATACATACAACAGTTGACTTTCTGTAACGGCAGTAGTGTATTTTATTTTTTAAATATATTTATTTGTTACTTTGATGCGGGAGGTAAACGCTCAAATACTTATTACATAAATATTTATTATCCCTTTTAGATTATGCCGACGCCCCGTAGACGCTAATTCAGCATAACTACTATCGCAAGCACAGCAAATAAATATAATACTGTGGACGCCTATAGATACGCACTTCACACGTCGCATCGCGTCGAGACAATCCAAATAGCGGGGTTCAGTAAACGGTATAAAAAATCAATACGGCCACCTATTAAAATTCACGTCACGTCCGAATTAAACGGGGAACACTCTAATCTGCTCGATCAAAACGCGACTCTTGTTAATTAAAAAAATGTGGCGTATTCGCGAACCGCGCCATTCCCCAGTGCTACGTAAAATGGACCTGGTTGTAAAACTATTGAGATAAAGTGTACTGATTACTAAAAGTCTATATTATTGTTATAAATAGAGCTATTGTTGAGCTCTGGTTTTCTCAAGCTTTCTCTATGTATCGGAGACATGGACCCTGAAATCTCGTATACGCAACAAAATCGATGCACTGGAGATGTGGTGTTGGCGTAAAATGCTAGGAATCCCATGGACAGCACGCCGCGCCAACAAATCTGTCTTGGAAGAACTTGGCATCCAAGTGAGGCTCTCCACCGTATGCATGAGAAGGGTCCTGCAGTTCTTCGGTCATGTTGCCAGGAGAAACCCAGAGAATCTGGAGAAAATGCTTTCCGGGGGTCAAGTGGAGGGAAGAAGAAGGAGAGGCAGATCACCGGCCAGATGGAACGACCTCATCAAAGAAGTTACAAAAGGGTCAATACAATCTGCGACCCGCCATGCAGAAGACAGGTCGAAGTGGAGGAGCCTCGTAGGCAAACTATTGTCTAGTGGCCACAATCCTCAGTAATGAGGGAAGGACGGAGAAGAAGATTGTTATAAATAGCACTTACTACACGACTACCCTATTGAGAACAGGGTTCATCTATGTATATTTGTCGTTTATTTATTCCATCATAATCTCTAAACCGCTTTAACCGATATTGTTAGAATCGTTATATCATCGCAAGTGTCATAAGATACCCTAACTGTCCAAATGTTAATAAACATAAATATATCGTGTTTAGTGTCAAATAAAAAGTCTGATTGAGTACTTTTTAGAAGTACACATGTGTATATATATATGGATAAATACATAAACCACAAATATTTCATAAAAAAAACAGTAATAAAAATAATTATAAATATTACAATATTTCACCTTCTGTAACGGCAGTCGTATTATTTATTCTTTTTTAATACATATATTGGTTAAAATTATACCTCGAAAGAAAAAGCTTAGTTGCTAATTTACGTAAATAATACTGAAAGTAGTTTATAACGCAGACATTCAAATCCGTAAATTAAATTAAGCCTGCGTAGCCTTGCTAAGCAAGCTTCAGGTTAGGCGATCAGTTTAAGTCGTTAAGTGCAACAGCCATATTGAACTCGAATGCCCTTCTTCGGGAACTAATATCGGAAAATAGTTCATGAGAACGAGACAGAGCAGTGCGTTAGAGCGGAATGTAAAATAAACGATAAAGTAACTAAAACACTTAAAATAATGTGTTTTTTTAATCGTCTGGTTTTACATCATGCCGTTTTAAGTTCGTTTGGTAGTTTTATGCTGGAATAGTGACAATCGTTTGTTTCATATTCCGTACTAAGGAATTGGCCTGTCTCGTTTGCATGAACTAATTACGATTTTAGTGCACGATGAAACGCAATCGGGCCTATTGTTAAGTTAAAAACTGTCATAAATATAATACAGACTTATAATTCAAAATAAATTATACGAATAAAGATGCGAAGAAAAGGATATAGGTATAGACAAAACAATTGTATATGTACATTATTGTACATATAGTGTAGTCCTCACTATTACACACCGACTCACTAGCACACTGCCGCACATATACATACAACTATGGCTGTCAACTACAACGGGCGAACCCTCACCTTAGGAAGTTTTAACGAAATGTGATCATTCTGTCTCCCGTGAAATGAGCGCAGATGACAGAGCTTGACGGTGACAAAAACTGTCCACCCTCAAGCTCTGCCACATGCCCGCAATAGGCCAACGCCTTATCAGCGAGATAGCCAGGTATGTTACCCAGCGGGCTTATACTCACGCCCTTACTTCCAGTGGAAACCAGCCCTAAGGCCAGAGTCCTGCCCAGGCTCGCACTTCATGCGTGGAGGCCGCCGGTTGGGTGGTGACCCGTGAGTGTGACCAACCCTAAACAGAATGGGTCTTCCTGGCCAACTCAGCAAGGGCCCATTAGCTCCCGCTCAATGCCATAGTGCGTTTTAGCAACTCTTCTAACCCGGCGACATGAATGTGGTACTGGTAACATTGTCGTGTGAATCAAATAGCCATTTATTTGGCCTTCTATAATAATATTGATAATCAATAGTTTTTTTTATATAAAGAACGGATTGATTTTAAAAACCTATTGTTTAATCAATGTTAATAATAACCCCATTCGATTATTAGTGCCATCTGTCGCGATTTTATATAAAGAGTCTGATTAAATAACAGAAATAATAGGGAGATATTAGTATGCCAATATTTGAACATTGAAGCTCATAATTATTACGTATTCAAACCTGTACTCCAAATTAAAAATTGACATCTTCATGTTAATAGTATAGAAATAATAGGATCATTGATTTGATAATACTTTTTCTATTACATTATTACTTTATTTTGATATAGGATACCGCAATAGCGTGTTTAGAACGCCTTCTATTGGGCCACTAAACATAAGAGAATATTAATTAATATTTGGAAGTATGAGTGCCATCTACAAGTTTCTTTTCGTAGTAAAATCTTGGCTACTGAAACGTAGTACAGCTTCAAGTAATCTAATATCGTTCAATCCTAATCAATTGTGACATATAAGAAATTTTAATAATTGAGCTAAAATAAAAATACTAATACTTCAAATTCCTTTTCCTATAAACTAAGACTTGATAAAGATATATCTCTAGATTGGCGAAACATCTATCGGGTCGAACATCTCGCTCGCGGGCTTTAGTAATTTAATATCCCATCTCTCTCTAGCATTTTGCGCCGGCATAAATCCCCAGGCGAAAGCATGAATGAAGCGACTAGAACGGGGAAACCCCGACTCTGAATAAATTTAAACGCAAGCGTCATTCAACCTTCGCGTAAATATTGGATATTCTAAAAATTTTGCGAAAATCTAAAGAAAGCTTGTCGAGAGGTGAAATGCTTTTATTTTAGAATATTTGATTTAATTTGTTCGCATCATTGGAATGGCGGATGATAGGAAACTGGACAGTAAGTATTTATCTTTAAAAACCCGATATGGATATCGAAATTACATTTCAAATAAAATTATTTCGTATAAAATTAAATTTTCAATTACATACAAAATTATAAAAGAGTCTATTAAAAAATCTTATTAATCAAATAACATAAAAAATCATGAATTGGGAAAACAAATATAAAACTAGATTTATACACAAAAAACAGTAATTTATTAACAAAAATATAAAAAAAATAGAAAAATAGAAAGCATCCAATGAAAGTTCTAGATTGAGAAACCACATTAACTAAGGCTAAGACTAACATTTAAAAACAACATCAATAAAATTATCAAAATATAAAAATCTGAATTAAAAATTAGAAGTAAATATCAATCAAAAATAATAATAAAAAGAAAGATAATCCAAAAATATTAAAATTTAAATAATCAAATTAAGTATTAGTGATCAAAATAAAAGTAAGCAGTAAGACTCAATTTGAGAATTAAAATTAAAAATACAAGTCACAAATGAGAATAATATCGATAGATTTTGAAAATTTTACAGAAAATATAATCTATTAAATAAATTAAAATTCATTAACGTCATATATGCATTTTTGAATTCAATATTTCTTCGTTTCTTTCCTGAATGTATCATAATTTTGAATATTTTTTTTAAGTTTACTGGTAATTATTATGTTAACGCTTGGTTGAAAATGTTGAGTCAGTAATAGACACATTATGTAGCACCTACCATTGATTATAGAATATAAAATTGCTCAACGACGTACTACAATTTGGAAACCAGCATTTTACCACGAAACGCAACGTGTAGATGAGACTCATAATTCCTAAAATTTACATTTTTTTAATGTGGCGTCTTTATAACAGTATCAAAGCGCAATGTATATGGCGCTCTAAACACGCCTATAAGGTTTTAAAAAAATATTGTAATAAAAAATAATGTTGAAATCATTGCTTTTATTACGTTAATATTATTTACATAAACAGGTCAATTTTTAATTTGGTATACAGGCTTCAATATGTAATAATTGCACTCTTTAGTTGTGATGATTTAATAGATTTCTCCGTATTATTTCTGTGATATAATTAAACTACATAAAAATGCGATATATGGCACTATTGTTATTATTGTCATCATTGGTTAGGTCAATATCAATTTCTAAGTGTGATAGATGCCAGTAACAACTGAATATTATTAGTGTTAACGTTGGTTAAATTATTGGGTTTATATAATTAATCGGTCCTTTATAAAAGAACCAATCATTTTAAATGTTAATTCAGATAGCCAAATTGTTATTAGTTTGGCTGTCAATGCTATCAGCGCCACTCGCCGTCTGGGAAGGTTCTATGGAGTTACACAATCTAATATAATATATATTCAATGGTAGCACCTAAAACAGGAATATTCATACATATTAAACAACGAATGATCATATTGTGCAAAATAGAGAAACATAAAGAAGAAAAATATCTTCTGGGTTTAGTTTTTCCGAGATAGTACGAGTATATATAATTATGAAGCATGATGCATAGTGAATTGAAGATTCCGTTTCCCACCTAAATCTTAACCACAATAACGTGATTCAAATCATTACCAAATTTCTACCTCGAAAAGACAATTTCAACTTCGAAGAAAAATCCATCAATAAATGGCAAAGCTGAAATGATTTTGGGTAGGTATTAAAAGGCTATGAGTCTATTAGAAGAATTAAGAATTAGCATGGTACTTGAAAGGGCAATGCTAATAATAGAACTCGCGTTATTAGTAACTACCTACTCCAGATGTAAAGATAACTTTGAAAATAATTTAGCAGCATCAGCAGGTAGCCATGAACACACGAAATCTTCGAAGATAATATAGTAGGAGCAGTATGAAAAACAAGATAATAATATTGACACAATATTCACTACAAACATGAATAGATTGAAAATAATTGAAACGACGTTGAACGAAAACAACGGGAAGGAAATGACGTCATAACGGAAAGAGCCGTGCATAATCAATATGGGGAAGCAGCGCACACAGGACAAAGTGTGCAGGGCGAACCGTAAAGATATTTAACTAATGCCCAGCACAAATTCCGGGGGTGCATCTCATTTACGTTTAAAGATCGTTTTTTGTCAACTGGGGTCGAGGGCGCAGACTACAACGCCGCGGCACGCCGTCGTCGTTCGGTCCGATCGATAGCTTTATCGGCAAGGCTTGAATTGAATAGCGACTATAGCCGAATTTCAGCGGTACTTAAACGAAGCTGCAGAAATAATCTAGATCTGCGGCATTAAATCCGTCACATCGTAAACTGTAATATTACGATGTATCTACATAATCACCGCAAATTTATTACATTAAATAAACGTATTACTATGTAGATGAATATAAAGCTCTTGCACATGACTTGATGACCCGATGTCCTCATTTGGAATCCCCACGAAGAGCATTATAATCTGATGCTAGAAAAAGTGCGAAATCGTTTTCCAAACTTTTTGCACTCCAAGAAAATGTATACTATCTTTCTTGTGTCCATAACCGGTTTCAAAGATTTCTCCCCATGTCACACAAAGAAATGATTGTGTCCACACTCTTAACGCCTATACTTGACTACGGTGATGTTTGTTATACAAATGCCAGTTTGAATAAGCTGGAGCGTCTGCGAAATATCTTCCTCAGGTATAATTTTAATTTGCGAAAGTTCGACCATGTTTGCTGCTTTCGTGAGCAACTCGTGAAATTTGCATACGTTATCGCTACTCTACAACATACTTAATAACCCCACTTCAGTCTCTTATCTCAAGAAGAATTTCCACCCTTTGGGAGGCCACGGTCTTTCACTTCGATCAAGCCGGGATAGCATACTCGCTATTCCGATACATCATTCTTCAGTTTACGCGCACCCTTTTACAGTCCATTCTGCTCATTTATGGAATTTGCTCCCTCACTGTATCAGGGATGCACCATCGTTCATACTTTCAAAAAGTTGTTGAAGAAATATTTATTTTTACACAGCCACTAACTACATAAATACCTCACCTTGTCCTCTCCTTTATCCTTCCCTGTGCAACCTTAGCATAAGTTACTGACATATATTTGTATAAGTTTATTTTAAATTTAACTTTACTACTTCTTTGTGTATTGTACTGTGAAAATTAGAAATTATTTTATCAAATGGTTGATTGTAAGATATCGCTATAGCGATAAGTCCGCCATTTGTGCATAAATTGTCTTTTTTATAAAACCAGTGTAATATTCATTAAGTTATGTTTTTATAGCAAAATAAAGTTATTCTATTCTATTCTATTCCAAGTTTTTTTACAGGGTATGGCTGGGTACATCTTTATTTGTTCTAGAAAGACGACGAGAGATGCATGAAATCATACACGATAATAAGATACCCGTTTGAGTGGATAGTGGGCCCGATTGCGTTTCTTTGTGAACTAAAACTAAAATTAGTCCAAGCGAACGAGACAGAGCAATACGTTAGAGCGGAATATGAAACGAACGATCGTCGATAAATACTCCCTGTCGAACTTATACTCGTCCGTATAAATTCGAGCATATTTCGTGCGGTGTAAGATTTTACCTCGGCGGTCAGTTTTAATTCGAAAAGTGACAACCGGTCATCTCAGATTCCGCTCTAGCGTATTGCCCTGTATCGTTCACACGGACTAATTTCCTATTTTAGTTCACGAAGAAACGCAATCGAGCCCAGTTTGTATATACTGTCCCAAATTGCCTTCTTGACGCCCGCTTCGATTAACTATATTCGCGCTAGATCACATGATTTGTTGTTTTAACTATTCTCCCGTTAAAGTCGACTACACCAGAACTAGATAAGTGTTTGTCACCTGCTCGAGCTTTGAAACGTCACTTGGAGGTTTATCTTGGTGCAAGTATTGAATATTAAATCTATCATATTTTTTCCATCAAGTTTATGTTTTAAATACCATGTTGAATCTCCAAATTGAAAATTTATGTCATTGTTTTGGTAAATATAAAAAAATAAAAAAACATTACCCGCAAAAAAATAAGGATCACTAAAGCGCTACTTAACATCTGGGTTCTGGTAGAGATATTGTAGACATATTGGATCTCCGGGTAATGTAGACATATTTGCCTCACAGTTTACAATTGTTTGATCGGCTTTGAGATGGCTTTCATATCACTATTATTCTCTGCTGACATTAAAGACCGCGCATAAATTTTGGCCAGAATATTTCTGAAAGGTTAAGATAAGGCTTGAATTCAGACAGGGCTGCACAATAACACTTTTGCTTTTCAACAATTCATCTATTAATTCATACCTGAAAGAAGAAGAGAGGCAGGAAGAAGGGATACGTGATGAAGATGTAATCTACGGAGATAGTTTCAGAAATCTACTGAGCTGGCGAATGTACTGAGTTGAAGCAAATAATGTATTAGGTACAGTATTAGGTAATGTGATAGGTAAAATTCGGTAAAAGATATGGCACCGGAAGAAGAAGAAGAAATACCTCGGCGAAGATATTATATTGTTATTAATTTGTAGACGTATACAGGCTTAACAAAAACACTACTGAAAATAAAACGCTTAGAATAACTTATTCAAAACAGCGGTTTATTCAAATGGCTTTATGTGGTGGGTGAAGGTCACCGACTGACTGCTGGGTGCATAAGCGCCGAACTGGATATTAGCAATTGTAATAAGTTTTAAACTGCAGGGTGACTCCGATGCCACATGGCGATTATGGCATGTTTATCGATTGCTACCGTGACGACATAGCGCATAAAACTAGGTTATACAATCGATAACCACCCTACAATCAATAATGTTTACTTCATTTTCAGTTGCGATTAATGATTGTTATATTATTAGGCATCTATTGATATAATTTCCGTTATTTTCACACTAGCTAATTTAAACTGAGCTTCGGTTTAAATTGGAATGTCAAATGCAATAAATGTTAATCCAAAGCCATGTTATTCCTGTTTGAAATTCAGTTATTCATTTGTCTTTCTGTCGTTTGTTATTACTTGGTAATTTTCATGTGTGAAAACATGGAAAGTTAAAAATTCGACTTATTTATTTCCAATCCATATACATGACGATTATGGTATGTTTAGGTATAGATTTCTCCAATGACGACACAGCGTATATGTAATACCGGGTTAGCCGATCGCTAATGACCCTATAATCAAAATGTTCACTCAATTTTCACTCGCTATTATTGATTTTTATGTTATTAGGCCTTTTTCTATATATTTGCCGTTAGTTCCAAACTAGCCGATTTGAACCGAGCTTCATTTTAAATTGGAATCTCAAATACAAAAAAAATATCAAAGCCATGTTATTGCTCTTTTTATATTAGTTGTTGAATTATCATTTAGTAACTCAGTTGTTATTAGTTATTCGTCTTTCCGTTGTTTGTTACTAAGCAGATATTTTCTCGTGTGCAATCAAGGAATGTTTAAAATTAGAGTTATTTATATACTAGTTTATTTTATTTATTTAAAAAAAACACAATTATGCATTACATTAAGTTGTAGTAACGAAAATATATTTGAATATTATCTGCGAAGCAAAGAAAGCAGAGATATGATGGGATATTCTTAAATTTCCTAGACCACACTCTGTTCTGGATTATAGCTATGGTATAACATTGTACATAAATTTTCGTTTCAATTATTGGAAATGTAAGAAGTAAATGAAAGAAACTAGAGAATGTAATATTAGTTTGTAACAGTGATAATGTAAGGATGGTTACCTACATAGATATAATTACAATATAATCATATATTTGTAATATACAGAATAAAAATAAATATAATAAATAGGTAATAAATAATATACCTAGGTAATAAATAATATACCTATAATAAATAATATACCTACATATATACGTACATATCTAAATACATATAAATAAATTAATTCAAAACAATTCCTTACATATTATATTAACAATCTATTTCCATTGCCTGCCTTCCGCATTCGTCTCCACTTTTGAAAGCAAATATTTGGTGAATTCGGCTTTAAAAGCTGTACTTGTTCATAGCTTTTGCCCATCGGTGAGCATTACAAGGAAATGCATCGTACATCCGAAGGGCTAGACACAGATAACGTCTCTGGGAAACCTTGTGTTCATTGGAATTTGCTTTTGGGTCTGCTTCTTCCTGGTTTCATGTTTGTGCTCTCTGCTGCAGCTTTGTTGTGGTAAAAAAAAAGTGAAATCCATTTATGTGTAGCCTGATACATCGAAATACATCAAAGATAAATCGATTGATTTCTGTTTATCACTCTGCTTTTTTATGTTAAATTAGTGGGTCTAAACCGAGTATAGTAATTCAATAGGTTTCCGAAATACAGCTTTTTAAAAAATTGCAATGATTTCTGAACAAAATATTTAAATCTCTGGAGATTCGAGGATCCACATGATGATATTTTTGCGCAATAATAATATTGCCAAATATTCCCAATTTTCCAGGAGCTCTGTATAGTAAACTTGTCAATATATGATACTTGGTCTACACTTAAATTATAGTAAATTTAATATAGTTAAAAAAAAGAAATATTATTTTATTCTGCAGTACGTATACATTAGAATATTGAGAGCGATAGCCAAAACAAATGCAAAATTTCGCTGTTTTTGTTGGGCATAGCGTAGTCAGCATAGGCACAGTATACTGTAACACAGGTCTTTCAAAGCCGCAAACATTGCTTATTTCGAGCATATAAATTGACTGGGCATTTTCTGCGTCTAGCTGATAGGCAAGCATCAGCGAAAGAAGCACATCTCGCACACTGTTATTTTCTTCACACGTTCGTATTAATATATTTAGTTACACCGCCTTGAGGAAGTCTCGGGCATTTTTCAGTACAGCGCAAAAAAGCCCCGAGCGATATATCATATTTCTCGTCACGCACGATGCATGTTTCGGAGTGAGAAAAATCGCCCGCTCTTTAGTTCCAGAGCCCATCGTAGTGTATCATTCTTCAACCGGCACACCAATGCATTGAATTTGAGGTGAATACCTCGTTTATGATACAACTTTATGTTATGTACGATTTTGGAAAGTCTCTCTAAAAAGGTAGGAAAACACTTTCTTTTGATAAATCTATTTTATTTTACAACAGTCTTCATTTTTCCTCTGTTTTAGATATACGGTTCTTGGGGCCAAAATAAGCATTTACGCCATTAATGTACTCCTCGTTCGTCAAAACTTTCTGACCTCCAAGCCATCTTTTCAAGACAATAAAAAGGAATCCTTCACACGCGGCCAAGTATGATGAATAAGGTACAACGATTTTTTTGATATTGATTTTAGGTAGCCAAGTTGTTTTAGCCATTTTAGCTATTGACTAGCCCGATACGTATCTGTGCCATTTGCATCTTTCGATTTTGATTTCTTGATCGTCAAATATGTGTAATCAATAAATGAGTGATTTTTAATCAATTGTCATATAATACAGTGACAAAGGAGGGAACCGCTGTACTAATATATAGTGGTCATTGCGATTCTTTTGTAGGTATAACAATTCAATCGTGTGGTGATATCCGTTGAGTGCCGAGATATAAATAAAAATCAAATTCCAACATTGTCTTTCATTACACTATTGATACCCAGTCTGTAATGAGAGCGTGACCACGAATAATTCGATAAGGTTGTTGATTGTCTAGTAGTATACTATTTGTATTTATTTATATATTAGTAGTATATTAATAGTGTTTTTCAATGCTTTTCCCGATTTTTGTCTATTTAACTAGATACATTTTTTTAAATACGAGAAATAATTTTAAGACATTAAATACAAGTAGTTAGAGTTGTGGTTGCTGTTTATTACATCATACGAAACCCCAACGGATTTATAGCATACAAAAATAGTTGCTATAATCATAATCATAATCATAAGTTTTTTATTCAAAATAGTACGAAATCGTATCTTTTTGACGTCAATAATGCATATAAACATACATAAATGATAAAAATTAAGATATTGTTACAGTATAACAAATTATTGTGACATATAACGTGATATCGACATCGGGGTAACCATTTTATTTCCAAGGGTCTTTGTCGTCTAGATAATCATTTATTTTATAGTAGCCTTTGAGTACAGCTTCTTCTTAATGAATGACTTAAATTGTATCACAGATAAATTTTGCATGTTTACTGGGACTTTATTGTAGAAGCGTATACATTGCCCTTTGAATGATTTTGTGGTTTTGGAGAGTCGAGTTTTATGGTCAGCAAGTTTATTTTTATTTCTAGTATTGTCACCATGCCTATCAGAGTTTTAAAAAAACAGTTCTTTATTTTTAGGCACATACATTAAGTTTTCATAGATGTAATGAGATGCAAGTGTCAAAATATTGATTTTTTTAAATTTTCCGCGTAACGACTGTCTATCACCCAATTTATAAATAGAGCGGATGGCTCGTTTCTGTAGTATAAATATTTTATCAGCGTCAGCAGCATGACCCCACAGCAAGATACCATACGACATCAAGCTGTGAAAATAGCTATAGATAATTAGTAGTTAAACATTCTTATATGGAGCAAAATATGGTCGTAAAGATGTCATTGTTAAACGATTAGGCATATTTTTATCTTTAAAGAAGAGAAAAAATGTAACTGGTGATATATGAGTCTTACGCAACGCCTTTTTACAACCTTAGTATATTAATAGACATGTAATTACTGTTTCTATCAGACTCTTCTATCAGAGTGCAGAAGGCAACGGGAAATCACTGCACTATATATCCCTAGTAGTTAGCAGTGAACAAGTCAAAAATAGGCATGACACCGAGTGCCCGGCGGCCATTTAATGGCTCAGGGGTGCTTAGAATCCCCGGGTGGAAAACTCTTAGAATAGGAACGTGGAATTCTAGAAGCTTAAAACAGGATGGAAAGATTCCGAATATAATTCCGTGGGAGGAGGAAAAAGTCGTTGTTGTGCAATGTTAGAGAGTGGACCGGGACCACCAGTACGGAACAGCTTTTCCGGATGGCGCAAGACCGACGAAAGTATACCTCCAACCTCCAATAATGGAGAGGCACTTCGAGAAGAAGAAGAATCAGACTCTTAATATTTAAATCACTTTTTGGTGTTTTTTCTTTTATCCCAACTTTGCTAGTTGGTCAGCAAAAAAACATCGTTTTATAAAAGTTTTACTTACATTACTTACATGATCTACTTACGTTACTTACATGGTACTTACATTATTACTACTATTACATTACTTATATTACATTACCTAATATTGCGGTAAATTACATTGCATTGAATTACATTACTTATTATTACTACCTACTACTACTATTACATACTTACACTACTTACATGCTCTTACATAAAAATAAATAACCAAAGGAAAATAATAAAAAATAATAATTTATAAATAAATAACCTAAATAAAAACTTGCCTGATGATGTAGAATAAACTGCATCGAGCTCCGGACTGCCAGCAGAGCGCGGCATGCGCGCTACGCGACACGGGCCGAACGACTTGGGGATGCTTTTTGTCCTCCACTCATTCCCTGATGAGAGGAAAATGCAAATTCGAGTGCTCTCGAGCGGCGTCTGATCTGGTGGTTATTGCATTTCTCTTGTCTTTGCCGCGCCTTCCAAAATTCGACTCCCCTCCCACTTAGGGGTTAAGACCTACCCCCCTCCCCACTCCTTTCCGTTCACTGTCTCTTTAAAAGGCAACGAATTAGCTGTAATGACCAAAAATACAACAAGCTGAGCGTCGTCAAAAAGATAATCTATAGATTTAATGTAATGATCGATATAAAGATAAACGCTTTATGTTGCAAAATCGATAGTATATTATAATTAACTAATTTATATTTTGTCATTCGAAAAGTTCTATAATTCCGAAAGGTGCGAAAGTTTTGGAAAAGTTGTTAATTTCAGATCAGACAGTATTTTGGCCATAGAATTCCAGGGTGCAGTCAGCAGGCCAGATTGCGGGACACCTGGCGCTGGCAAACTAGGAAAGGTTTGCTTTAATTAGTACCCCCAAATTGTTTCGGAAAAGACCTCGAAACATACGTTCAGACTGCTTTATAATCGAATGCGTGGCGTCAGCACCTCCTTATACGGTTTTACACTCACATACTTCTAAATCGTTTCAAGCAATAATAAGTTATGGTGGAATAAAGAATCGGAAAAATATACATAGGTATATATATGAAACCTGAAAACATACAGCGCTTCATTAATTATGACTAATTATCTTAATGCAGTATTTCGCTGGCCGATTAATTGTTTCCTACATTATTTTCTTATAAGGTTAATCAATAGTTGCATTGCACTAAATTAAATTAAATTAAATTACAATCGAACTATTGCTAGGATAGGAAGAGAGAGGGATGGGATATATGTAGGATAGGATATAGGTATTCAAATTATAGTCTTTGCTATTCTCATTTTCGCTCTGAGTGTTTTGAAACAATTTGTATGTGTATATTATATACTCACTTCCTAGACGCCTAGTGAGCTAAGGACAGCCTCGCCGAATTTAGGCCTTCGAATCGACTATTACTTATATGTAGTCATAACAGAGTTTTGGGCGTAACTAGTGCTCACACGAGGGATTTCGAACGTACGAGGAGAGCGAACCCTTCGTGTCGGAACCAACAATGACAGTTTCTTTACCAAATGCTGGCTATCAATTTTGTTATGTATTTTCCTTATGCAAAAAATCCTCCATATAGCCATGACAACACGCGCGCATCCCTATTAAATAAAAATTATTACGTAGTTCACTATGATAAATATTGCAAATACTTAATAAATTATTGAAAGTATAAATATATGGAAATATTGCATCATAAATCTTAATAAAGTGTAGTGTAGGAAAACAGGAAAATATTTAGTAAGGTAATTTGCACGAATAAACACAGCATAAGAAAAATATTGACGAAAAAGCATGTATACGGTAAGCCAATTATGTTTTCATCAATTCGTGCATTTTGTTTTCATTTACATCAATTCGTGCGATATTCTTTGTACGCTTCGTCACCCAATCTCTAGCGCAGATGTACGCTGAGGGCTCCTCTCGAAGGAAACTGTAACAACCGCAATAGTCTCTGGGGACGTACCGTTCAAACGTTCCCTGGGCTCCTCAAGGCTGAACCAGTTTCTTCAGAATTTTTGAACCACCTTGTAATCGCCTGAGAATATAGAACACGTCCATGACATCCTAGCTGGTTATGCTGTCGACAAATCCTTTCCGTAGCAGTCACACTGTCACTCTGAATGTAAAATGCTCCTACAGCGATAGCACGTTCTGCACCTCTCCATTGCTCGATGATTACTAAATGGCAAAGCATTCACAACAACTACGCATCGATTCCGGACAACTTCCGGTACCAAAGTGTTGCTAATTCTAACGTACAAAATTTTCCGTTTTCCTGCGAAACTGTATTATCAAGTTGACACTTTTGCGGTTATTCATAGATTCTGCCAGATATGTCCAGTATACGAGACAAAATTCAAGACGCAGTCATACATAATATTTCCTAACTGAATCTAATGGTATTACGGGATTTGGCGATAAAAACGTGTATTTGCCTTTTCCTGCCGTCTCCGCTATGAAAAGACATACCCGGAGGATTCCCTCATCTGTTCTTTTTATTTATAGCCTCTTCCCACCCTCCACACTCGCATTCCATTCCTATGACCGAGTCGTAAATCATTAAGGAAGCGAGGAAGTGAATATTTGTACGGAGCGGTCACACATCGCCAAGGAATTTCACCCGGGCCTAGGGAAATACCATTTAAATAATGGATTTTCCTGTCAACGGACAGGGCGGTATTTTACTCCACTTTGTTTCGAGATGCCATTTTTCTTGACTGTTGCTAAATGAGGTGCGCGACGTTGTTCCGCTTTTGAATTATTTACTTTTATTTCGATTTCACTTTGTAATTTTTCTATTTTAATGGAAGAGATTACCATTACACGCCGCACACCTGCAGAAAGACGCCTAGGGACACTGTAGGACAGCAGTGAAATGTATATCTAGTAGATTATATTAGATTAGATTATGCCTGTTGTTACACGACTGCCCAACAGGAAAAGAAGTGTAAATTATGTTCGGGGTTCATTTATGCACGTCTCCGTTTCTTTGTTCCACCATAACGTCTAAAAGCTTAATGCATAGTTGTGAATTTGGAAATAAAAATAAACTAATCGGTCAAATTCTCGGCACTTCATTTTGAAACCAATTGAAAGCCATTCCGTCAGCAAAATTTTTGCACCACTATGAAAATATTTGCGAAAAACTAAAAAGTTACTAGTCTAAATTTTGTTTAAGGGGTTTGACAGAGTTGAGGGTTGGGTATTTGTAAAACATATCGATAATCCCTCTTGCTTGCAATATTTCAACGAGATCAGATAAAACCTGTAGATTTGTTTAAAAAATATATCCTTTTTTATTTTTACAGGTGATGGAGCCCAATAGGTACATTTCAAGAGGAACACCAGCATTCCTAAGTGAAATATTTAAACCGTATGTATGTAGATGTGAAAAGCAGAAAATTGATGTGAAAATCAGTTTCTTTTGGTGATTTATTTATTATAAAAGTGGAAAAATAACAAACAAACATCAACAAAATGTTCGGGTGGTTTTTCGTATTGTGCTTATTTTTGTATGCTTTCATAGCTATTACAAAAATATAAATTGATATTAATTTTCCTCACATGCATATTTGAAAAAAAATGCTAGCAGAATAGATTTATGTGGCGGTGTTAAATAATAGTACATTATTCTTCATTCTTATGTGACATATTAAAAATAATATGACTAGCGTTATATGTACATACTACCGTTTATTTCAATATTTTACTCTGTACAGTGTCTATGAACGTAGGTACGTATGCGCGCAGACGCTCTTCAGAGTTCATTAGATAGTGCTATGTTATGAAAAAAATATCATCTTTACCGGGACACTATTTAGGTTAACAGGCCATAAAATCGCTATGGGTAACAATAAAAACTATTTTTTATTGCCTAGTTTATAGAAAACGACAAATTTGATCGCTATAACCGCTGTAAAATACCCTTAAATTATTTGTCTTCAAATAAATAAACTATTATAATTGCGATGATGTCTGTGATGAATGATTGTATTTAACTGTTCCAAAAATTAGGTAGGTACCTAGCTGAAATTCTTAACCCTTCGAGTAGCGGCATAATTTCATAGCAGACCGCGGCAATTTATTGGAATTTCTTGCAATATCGCCGCGATCGACAAAACTATTATAACTATGGAACTACTATAGCAAGCATAAAAAAATACTGTACATTGATCGCATTGAAATTTCTTATATAGAATATTGTAAATCAATTAGATAATTATGAAAATAAATGAGAAATTCGAAAAAGTGAAAAAAACTCATCAATTCTAACTTGTACTTGTCTTACGGAAAAATACGGAACCCTATTTAGAAATTGTAAATACTATCATGATCTTTATTAGATTCTCTATCGAAGGTAATGTTTGTTTTACTTATTTACATATGAAAATATTTAGAAATTAGCTCATAAAAGCAATAAAAATGTTGATGATTTCTCGAAAAAAAATGATGATGTTTGACAATGGAATCTTACCAGAAATATCCGCGAAATGACGTGCGAAATTATTCTATCGGCCATCTATGAATCTATGGTAATAATGAGATATTTGGTATGGATTTTAGGATGCGTTGGAAATAGAAAATAATATTACTGTGCGCTCCGGGAGCAAGCCGCCAATATTGGTCGTTACGTAGTCAATGGTGTTCTGATGACCAAATTTGGTCGTTACGTAGCCGAAGGGCTTAGTAAGAAAACCAAACAGCGATATTAAAAGTTATTTTTACATATCTCAATGTACAATATATGTGTTTATAAAACATGTAAAAATTTCAGATTAATAATACGGGTAAAGTCATGTTTATTCAGAAGTAGTAGATTGTCGATAATTTTGGCATTCTATAGCGTAAACGTCATAAAAAATATTTATAAATTCCTATACATTAGGATATTAATAACCTGCTCGAAGGATCGTTAAAAGGCGCTAATCTGACTGAAATGTACCACTTTTACCATTCGCCAATAACAGACAAAAACATACTCAACCCTGCACCATCTGCGCGGCTCATTTAGCGAAATAGCTGCCATAATCCCAGTCTCCGGCCCCACAGACCCTCCGCAGAAGGGTTGAATTCTTCTCCGCTCTAACTCATATCTCATCAACGCGTCAAATACTTAATAGCTTTTAATATGAGCCCAAATGCTGCGCGATTATATTAACTGACTCGTGGCGGGCGTGACTTATCGCTGAGGGGATTTACTTTGTTTTTCCCGTTATTAATGGCCGTGGAGATGCAGCAAGGAGATATTGACATCTCCTGAGGATTGAAGGGTTGATGGTATCGAAGTATAATAATTGAATTCTGTAAGGTGATTATAAATCATCAAAGTCGCCCTAGCCTATTATCCATAGTCATAGTCATAGTTTATTAATAACAAAAAGTTTTATTCCGTGGAATTCATGATTTCACATTATTCAAACTTTAGACTAATCGAAAAGCGTAATGCTATTTTGCTGAAACATAGTGAGTTGAAGATTACTTATTTCTTTGAGAATTACTTATTTCTTTATTAAGGACAACATATAGAGCTACAAAAAAGAATAGAGTTACAAGAAATAAATACATATCACCGATGGCCTGTTTTTAAACAATAGATTCAATGTATTGTCTCCAATACGCACAGTGCCTACAGTAGGGAAAGGTAAAAGAAAAGGAGGGAATGAGTGTAAAAAATTAGAGTTCCTAAATCACACACAAAATTAAATAAATAAATTAGCAATAAAATACCTAACTATGTTAAAACAGAAACGACATTAAATGTCAATTAAATATCGAAAATAAAATTAAAAATAAAACCAAATAGTCGTCTAAAACATAAATATGCAATTTGAAATATCTATCTAAAATGGTCGATTCGATTTCTGTTGATGCTTTCATTAAATTTAGTCTCTTTTAATTTGAATAACTCGATATTCTAGACTTTAAGCGGTATGTGATGGAAATTTTTGGCATATCTAGTATAGACACGAGTGGCTTGAGGGAAGAAAAAGTGACCCACTTTATGGGCTAAATATCGATATATAAATCACCGATGTGCGAGTACTGGCATAGTTTTAAGATTTGAGTAACAATTATCATATTAGTGACTTTTGAATGCAAGAGCACCCATCTCTTCAAAAAACAACGATTATCAATCGCTTTATTTTGCTTGAGCATACAACGCGCGCATGCTGCCGGTCCGACCTTGAAATGTCGTATAGGCCAATAATAACACATGCCAACAGCAATATGGGTAGGTTGGGATAAATCGCCGGTCAACTATATCAGAATAAGCAACTGACCGCACGGCGCTAATTCGAAAGTGCTAAGAACCTTTACACAAACTTCGCGCAAAATGAAATGGGCTTCATTAAAAAAAAACAAACCCATTTCGGAGTCCTACTCTGCTAACCGGCATCTACGCCTCGTAGAGGCGTAGCGATCACGACGACCACAGGCCTTTCCATTCGCCCGATCCGTTTCTGTTACATTTGCAGTCGTAGCTCCCTCTAGATACGTTGCTACAAGTTGGGTTGGCTGCGGTCGTGGCTGTGTGCGTTAGCTGTTATCGTTAATAATCCCAAGTCGATGAAGACCGAAATTAATACAGATGTATTCGCTAAAGACCGCCGGCAGGCAGCCGCGGCGGTGAAGGCAGGGGGCGGACCGTAAAGGGGAGGGCATTCGTCATCCGACGCTCACTGACAACCCCCCTCCCCTTCGCCCCCTCCCCTTTCCGGCAGCCCCTTCGACGCTCACTTCATTACCGACCTTGTTGAGAACTACGAAAGGGATGGATAACAGGAAGACCATATTTTTAGAAAACCCAAGTGGAAAAAAGACGCAAAGATACGTACTGAAAGTAAACGGTACAATATGACCTGGACTAACTTTCCTGTATGCGTATTAGAGAGAACCACTGGAGAACCTAAACAATCATTATTTTTTATTTATTCGATTGCAATATACAATATTAGTAGAAACATTCAACAGTGTTTTCATCGTACATTTAGGAATTAGGTAGGTACATAAAATAAAGATAAATTATATTTCACAGCTATTCAAATAATGTCACATTAACAGTAGAAAGTAACGTCAATCGATGAAAACGATCATATCCAGAAATACTTTATTGATATTACAATCTCAATTTTAGAGATCTCGAAAAATCTTGGAAACCTGCCAAAGCAGATTCTGCATTTGACATGCTACTGGCATCTATGAGTGATGTGTGGTTGAACTTTTGAAGGGATCTCGTGAATGGTCTGGTCTCTTAACAATCCTATTTGAGAATGTTTTAACTCTTTATTCGAATGGTCACCCTAGTGAAATTTTACTGTCTATCTTTTCAAACACCGCAGTCATAACTGCAGCTATGTAGACTTAGACTACACGCAACCCTTCTAAAGCCGGTGAGGGATTCGACGAATCTGCACCAATTAAGTATATTAAGGTATATATATATATATATATATATATATATACATATATATATATATATATATATATAAAATTAGTAAAAGCTACTTGAACAGCAGCGAAGGAAATCCCAGCTTGGATTGGGAAACGCTTATGTTTGAATGAGATATACTTACGGATGTGCACGACTTTCGATTGTGCATGTTAGTTTATGGGTCCCTTTACCGTCGACGAACGATCACTCATCATCCATATATCTCAAAAATCGAGCTTTTCCTTTTGCAACACAAAATGCCTCCAATTGAGGCGAATTAAAGCGAAAAAACTAAAATAAAACACTTTGATCACATCGGCAAGGCCGTTTCATAAATGGAGGATGACGTTTCGAAATAATTCAAAATTTCGGACGTTTCCAACATTTAAAATATGACATTATTAGGCTGCGTTAGTTATCAACGAGCCATTAAATCGAAATAAAAATATATAAAACCTCCAATGCACAATGAAATGAAAGAAGATACTTCGATCTTAATTTCTGGCAGAGAAGTTTATACTAAAGACTATATAATAATATCAAAATAAGGTAAACTTGTATAAAATTGTATAACATTAGCAAATGTATAAAGAAACATGGTAGAAAAACTGTATAATATTTTTATATTTGATAAGGTTTTGTAAATAATCCGTTCATAGGATGATGATTCGCAGTAAAATAAAATTAGTAAAAGCTACTTGAACAGCAGCGAAGGAAATCCCAGCTTGGATTGGGAAACGCTTATGTTTGAATGAGATATACTTACGGATGTGCACGACTTTCGATTGTGCATGTTAGTTTATGGGTCCCTTTACCGTCGACGAACGATCACTCATCATCCATATATCTCAAAAATCGAGCTTTTCCTTTTGCAACACAAAATGCCTCCAATTGAGGCGAATTAAAGCGAAAAAACTAAAATAAAACACTTTGATCACATCGGCAAGGCCGTTTCATAAATGGAGGATGACGTTTCGAAATAATTCAAAATTTCGGACGTTTCCAACATTTAAAATATGACATTATTAGGCTGCGTTAGTTATCAACGAGCCATTAAATCGAAATAAAAATATATAAAACCTCCAATGCACAATGAAATGAAAGAAGATACTTCGATCTTAATTTCTGGCAGAGAAGTTTATACTAAAGACTATATAATAATATCAAAATAAGGTAAACTTGTATAAAATTGTATAACATTAGCAAATGTATAAAGAAACATGGTAGAAAAACTGTATAATATTTTTATATTTGATAAGGTTTTGTAAATAATCCGTTCATAGGATGATGATTCGCAGTAAAATAAAATTAGTAAAAGCTACTTGAACAGCAGCGAAGGAAATCCCAGCTTGGATTGGGAAACGCTTATGTTTGAATGAGATATACTTACGGATGTGCACGACTTTCGATTGTGCATGTTAGTTTATGGGTCCCTTTACCGTCGACGAACGATCACTCATCATCCATATATCTCAAAAATCGAGCTTTTCCTTTTGCAACACAAAATGCCTCCAATTGAGGCGAATTAAAGCGAAAAAACTAAAATAAAACACTTTGATCACATCGGCAAGGCCGTTTCATAAATGGAGGATGACGTTTCGAAATAATTCAAAATTTCGGACGTTTCCAACATTTAAAATATGACATTATTAGGCTGCGTTAGTTATCAACGAGCCATTAAATCGAAATAAAAATATATAAAACCTCCAATGCACAATGAAATGAAAGAAGATACTTCGATCTTAATTTCTGGCAGAGAAGTTTATACTAAAGACTATATAATAATATCAAAATATATTTTTATTTCGATTTAATGGCTCGTTGATAACTAACGCAGCCTAATAATGTCATATTTTAAATGTTGGAAACGTCCGAAATTTTGAATTATTTCGAAACGTCATCCTCCATTTATGAAACGGCCTTGCCGATGTGATCAAAGTGTTTTATTTTAGTTTTTTCGCTTTAATTCGCCTCAATTGGAGGCATTTTGTGTTGCAAAAGGAAAAGCTCGATTTTTGAGATATATGGATGATGAGTGATCGTTCGTCGACGGTAAAGGGACCCATAAACTAACATGCACAATCGAAAGTCGTGCACATCCGTAAGTATATCTCATTCAAACATAAGCGTTTCCCAATCCAAGCTGGGATTTCCTTCGCTGCTGTTCAAGTAGCTTTTACTAATTTTATTTTACTGCGAATCATCATCCTATGAACGGATTATTTACAAAACCTTATCAAATATAAAAATATTATACAGTTTTTCTACCATGTTTCTTTATACATTTGCTAATGTTATACAATTTTATACAAGTTTACCTTATTTTGATATTATTATATAGTCTTTAGTATAAACTTCTCTGCCAGAAATTAAGATCGAAGTATCTTCTTTCATTTCATTGTGCATTGGAGGTTTTATATATTTTTATTTCGATTTAATGGCTCGTTGATAACTAACGCAGCCTAATAATGTCATATTTTAAATGTTGGAAACGTCCGAAATTTTGAATTATTTCGAAACGTCATCCTCCATTTATGAAACGGCCTTGCCGATGTGATCAAAGTGTTTTATTTTAGTTTTTTCGCTTTAATTCGCCTCAATTGGAGGCATTTTGTGTTGCAAAAGGAAAAGCTCGATTTTTGAGATATATGGATGATGAGTGATCGTTCGTCGACGGTAAAGGGACCCATAAACTAACATGCACAATCGAAAGTCGTGCACATCCGTAAGTATATCTCATTCAAACATAAGCGTTTCCCAATCCAAGCTGGGATTTCCTTCGCTGCTGTTCAAGTAGCTTTTACTAATTTTATTTTACTGCGAATCATCATCCTATGAACGGATTATTTACAAAACCTTATCAAATATAAAAATATTATACAGTTTTTCTACCATGTTTCTTTATACATTTGCTAATGTTATACAATTTTATACAAGTTTACCTTATTTTGATATTATTATATAGTCTTTAGTATAAACTTCTCTGCCAGAAATTAAGATCGAAGTATCTTCTTTCATTTCATTGTGCATTGGAGGTTTTATATATTTTTATTTCGATTTAATGGCTCGTTGATAACTAACGCAGCCTAATAATGTCATATTTTAAATGTTGGAAACGTCCGAAATTTTGAATTATTTCGAAACGTCATCCTCCATTTATGAAACGGCCTTGCCGATGTGATCAAAGTGTTTTATTTTAGTTTTTTCGCTTTAATTCGCCTCAATTGGAGGCATTTTGTGTTGCAAAAGGAAAAGCTCGATTTTTGAGATATATGGATGATGAGTGATCGTTCGTCGACGGTAAAGGGACCCATAAACTAACATGCACAATCGAAAGTCGTGCACATCCGTAAGTATATCTCATTCAAACATAAGCGTTTCCCAATCCAAGCTGGGATTTCCTTCGCTGCTGTTCAAGTAGCTTTTACTAATTTTATTTTACTGCGAATCATCATCCTATGAACGGATTATTTACAAAACCTTATCAAATATAAAAATATTATACAGTTTTTCTACCATGTTTCTTTATACATTTGCTAATGTTATACAATTTTATACAAGTTTACCTTATTTTGATATTATTATATAGTCTTTAGTATAAACTTCTCTGCCAGAAATTAAGATCGAAGTATCTTCTTTCATTTCATTGTGCATTGGAGGTTTTATATATTTTTATTTCGATTTAATGGCTCGTTGATAACTAACGCAGCCTAATAATGTCATATTTTAAATGTTGGAAACGTCCGAAATTTTGAATTATTTCGAAACGTCATCCTCCATTTATGAAACGGCCTTGCCGATGTGATCAAAGTGTTTTATTTTAGTTTTTTCGCTTTAATTCGCCTCAATTGGAGGCATTTTGTGTTGCAAAAGGAAAAGCTCGATTTTTGAGATATATGGATGATGAGTGATCGTTCGTCGACGGTAAAGGGACCCATAAACTAACATGCACAATCGAAAGTCGTGCACATCCGTAAGTATATCTCATTCAAACATAAGCGTTTCCCAATCCAAGCTGGGATTTCCTTCGCTGCTGTTCAAGTAGCTTTTACTAATTTTATTTTACTGCGAATCATCATCCTATGAACGGATTATTTACAAAACCTTATCAAATATAAAAATATTATACAGTTTTTCTACCATGTTTCTTTATACATTTGCTAATGTTATACAATTTTATACAAGTTTACCTTATTTTGATATTATTATATAGTCTTTAGTATAAACTTCTCTGCCAGAAATTAAGATCGAAGTATCTTCTTTCATTTCATTGTGCATTGGAGGTTTTATATATTTTTATTTCGATTTAATGGCTCGTTGATAACTAACGCAGCCTAATAATGTCATATTTTAAATGTTGGAAACGTCCGAAATTTTGAATTATTTCGAAACGTCATCCTCCATTTATGAAACGGCCTTGCCGATGTGATCAAAGTGTTTTATTTTAGTTTTTTCGCTTTAATTCGCCTCAATTGGAGGCATTTTGTGTTGCAAAAGGAAAAGCTCGATTTTTGAGATATATGGATGATGAGTGATCGTTCGTCGACGGTAAAGGGACCCATAAACTAACATGCACAATCGAAAGTCGTGCACATCCGTAAGTATATCTCATTCAAACATAAGCGTTTCCCAATCCAAGCTGGGATTTCCTTCGCTGCTGTTCAAGTAGCTTTTACTAATTTTATTTTACTGCGAATCATCATCCTATGAACGGATTATTTACAAAACCTTATCAAATATAAAAATATTATACAGTTTTTCTACCATGTTTCTTTATACATTTGCTAATGTTATACAATTTTATACAAGTTTACCTTATTTTGATATTATTATATAGTCTTTAGTATAAACTTCTCTGCCAGAAATTAAGATCGAAGTATCTTCTTTCATTTCATTGTGCATTGGAGGTTTTATATATTTTTATTTCGATTTAATGGCTCGTTGATAACTAACGCAGCCTAATAATGTCATATTTTAAATGTTGGAAACGTCCGAAATTTTGAATTATTTCGAAACGTCATCCTCCATTTATGAAACGGCCTTGCCGATGTGATCAAAGTGTTTTATTTTAGTTTTTTCGCTTTAATTCGCCTCAATTGGAGGCATTTTGTGTTGCAAAAGGAAAAGCTCGATTTTTGAGATATATGGATGATGAGTGATCGTTCGTCGACGGTAAAGGGACCCATAAACTAACATGCACAATCGAAAGTCGTGCACATCCGTAAGTATATCTCATTCAAACATAAGCGTTTCCCAATCCAAGCTGGGATTTCCTTCGCTGCTGTTCAAGTAGCTTTTACTAATTTTATTTTACTGCGAATCATCATCCTATGAACGGATTATTTACAAAACCTTATCAAATATAAAAATATTATACAGTTTTTCTACCATGTTTCTTTATACATTTGCTAATGTTATACAATTTTATACAAGTTTACCTTATTTTGATATTATTATATAGTCTTTAGTATAAACTTCTCTGCCAGAAATTAAGATCGAAGTATCTTCTTTCATTTCATTGTGCATTGGAGGTTTTATATATTTTTATTTCGATTTAATGGCTCGTTGATAACTAACGCAGCCTAATAATGTCATATTTTAAATGTTGGAAACGTCCGAAATTTTGAATTATTTCGAAACGTCATCCTCCATTTATGAAACGGCCTTGCCGATGTGATCAAAGTGTTTTATTTTAGTTTTTTCGCTTTAATTCGCCTCAATTGGAGGCATTTTGTGTTGCAAAAGGAAAAGCTCGATTTTTGAGATATATGGATGATGAGTGATCGTTCGTCGACGGTAAAGGGACCCATAAACTAACATGCACAATCGAAAGTCGTGCACATCCGTAAGTATATCTCATTCAAACATAAGCGTTTCCCAATCCAAGCTGGGATTTCCTTCGCTGCTGTTCAAGTAGCTTTTACTAATTTTATTTTACTGCGAATCATCATCCTATGAACGGATTATTTACAAAACCTTATCAAATATAAAAATATTATACAGTTTTTCTACCATGTTTCTTTATACATTTGCTAATGTTATACAATTTTATACAAGTTTACCTTATTTTGATATTATTATATAGTCTTTAGTATAAACTTCTCTGCCAGAAATTAAGATCGAAGTATCTTCTTTCATTTCATTGTGCATTGGAGGTTTTATATATTTTTATTTCGATTTAATGGCTCGTTGATAACTAACGCAGCCTAATAATGTCATATTTTAAATGTTGGAAACGTCCGAAATTTTGAATTATTTCGAAACGTCATCCTCCATTTATGAAACGGCCTTGCCGATGTGATCAAAGTGTTTTATTTTAGTTTTTTCGCTTTAATTCGCCTCAATTGGAGGCATTTTGTGTTGCAAAAGGAAAAGCTCGATTTTTGAGATATATGGATGATGAGTGATCGTTCGTCGACGGTAAAGGGACCCATAAACTAACATGCACAATCGAAAGTCGTGCACATCCGTAAGTATATCTCATTCAAACATAAGCGTTTCCCAATCCAAGCTGGGATTTCCTTCGCTGCTGTTCAAGTAGCTTTTACTAATTTTATTTTACTGCGAATCATCATCCTATGAACGGATTATTTACAAAACCTTATCAAATATAAAAATATTATACAGTTTTTCTACCATGTTTCTTTATACATTTGCTAATGTTATACAATTTTATACAAGTTTACCTTATTTTGATATTATTATATAGTCTTTAGTATAAACTTCTCTGCCAGAAATTAAGATCGAAGTATCTTCTTTCATTTCATTGTGCATTGGAGGTTTTATATATTTTTATTTCGATTTAATGGCTCGTTGATAACTAACGCAGCCTAATAATGTCATATTTTAAATGTTGGAAACGTCCGAAATTTTGAATTATTTCGAAACGTCATCCTCCATTTATGAAACGGCCTTGCCGATGTGATCAAAGTGTTTTATTTTAGTTTTTTCGCTTTAATTCGCCTCAATTGGAGGCATTTTGTGTTGCAAAAGGAAAAGCTCGATTTTTGAGATATATGGATGATGAGTGATCGTTCGTCGACGGTAAAGGGACCCATAAACTAACATGCACAATCGAAAGTCGTGCACATCCGTAAGTATATCTCATTCAAACATAAGCGTTTCCCAATCCAAGCTGGGATTTCCTTCGCTGCTGTTCAAGTAGCTTTTACTAATTTTATTTTACTGCGAATCATCATCCTATGAACGGATTATTTACAAAACCTTATCAAATATAAAAATATTATACAGTTTTTCTACCATGTTTCTTTATACATTTGCTAATGTTATACAATTTTATACAAGTTTACCTTATTTTGATATTATTATATAGTCTTTAGTATAAACTTCTCTGCCAGAAATTAAGATCGAAGTATCTTCTTTCATTTCATTGTGCATTGGAGGTTTTATATATTTTTATTTCGATTTAATGGCTCGTTGATAACTAACGCAGCCTAATAATGTCATATTTTAAATGTTGGAAACGTCCGAAATTTTGAATTATTTCGAAACGTCATCCTCCATTTATGAAACGGCCTTGCCGATGTGATCAAAGTGTTTTATTTTAGTTTTTTCGCTTTAATTCGCCTCAATTGGAGGCATTTTGTGTTGCAAAAGGAAAAGCTCGATTTTTGAGATATATGGATGATGAGTGATCGTTCGTCGACGGTAAAGGGACCCATAAACTAACATGCACAATCGAAAGTCGTGCACATCCGTAAGTATATCTCATTCAAACATAAGCGTTTCCCAATCCAAGCTGGGATTTCCTTCGCTGCTGTTCAAGTAGCTTTTACTAATTTTATTTTACTGCGAATCATCATCCTATGAACGGATTATTTACAAAACCTTATCAAATATAAAAATATTATACAGTTTTTCTACCATGTTTCTTTATACATTTGCTAATGTTATACAATTTTATACAAGTTTACCTTATTTTGATATTATTATATAGTCTTTAGTATAAACTTCTCTGCCAGAAATTAAGATCGAAGTATCTTCTTTCATTTCATTGTGCATTGGAGGTTTTATATATTTTTATTTCGATTTAATGGCTCGTTGATAACTAACGCAGCCTAATAATGTCATATTTTAAATGTTGGAAACGTCCGAAATTTTGAATTATTTCGAAACGTCATCCTCCATTTATGAAACGGCCTTGCCGATGTGATCAAAGTGTTTTATTTTAGTTTTTTCGCTTTAATTCGCCTCAATTGGAGGCATTTTGTGTTGCAAAAGGAAAAGCTCGATTTTTGAGATATATGGATGATGAGTGATCGTTCGTCGACGGTAAAGGGACCCATAAACTAACATGCACAATCGAAAGTCGTGCACATCCGTAAGTATATCTCATTCAAACATAAGCGTTTCCCAATCCAAGCTGGGATTTCCTTCGCTGCTGTTCAAGTAGCTTTTACTAATTTTATTTTACTGCGAATCATCATCCTATGAACGGATTATTTACAAAACCTTATCAAATATAAAAATATTATACAGTTTTTCTACCATGTTTCTTTATACATTTGCTAATGTTATACAATTTTATACAAGTTTACCTTATTTTGATATTATTATATAGTCTTTAGTATAAACTTCTCTGCCAGAAATTAAGATCGAAGTATCTTCTTTCATTTCATTGTGCATTGGAGGTTTTATATATTTTTATTTCGATTTAATGGCTCGTTGATAACTAACGCAGCCTAATAATGTCATATTTTAAATGTTGGAAACGTCCGAAATTTTGAATTATTTCGAAACGTCATCCTCCATTTATGAAACGGCCTTGCCGATGTGATCAAAGTGTTTTATTTTAGTTTTTTCGCTTTAATTCGCCTCAATTGGAGGCATTTTGTGTTGCAAAAGGAAAAGCTCGATTTTTGAGATATATGGATGATGAGTGATCGTTCGTCGACGGTAAAGGGACCCATAAACTAACATGCACAATCGAAAGTCGTGCACATCCGTAAGTATATCTCATTCAAACATAAGCGTTTCCCAATCCAAGCTGGGATTTCCTTCGCTGCTGTTCAAGTAGCTTTTACTAATTTTATTTTACTGCGAATCATCATCCTATGAACGGATTATTTACAAAACCTTATCAAATATAAAAATATTATACAGTTTTTCTACCATGTTTCTTTATACATTTGCTAATGTTATACAATTTTATACAAGTTTACCTTATTTTGATATTATTATATAGTCTTTAGTATAAACTTCTCTGCCAGAAATTAAGATCGAAGTATCTTCTTTCATTTCATTGTGCATTGGAGGTTTTATATATTTTTATTTCGATTTAATGGCTCGTTGATAACTAACGCAGCCTAATAATGTCATATTTTAAATGTTGGAAACGTCCGAAATTTTGAATTATTTCGAAACGTCATCCTCCATTTATGAAACGGCCTTGCCGATGTGATCAAAGTGTTTTATTTTAGTTTTTTCGCTTTAATTCGCCTCAATTGGAGGCATTTTGTGTTGCAAAAGGAAAAGCTCGATTTTTGAGATATATGGATGATGAGTGATCGTTCGTCGACGGTAAAGGGACCCATAAACTAACATGCACAATCGAAAGTCGTGCACATCCGTAAGTATATCTCATTCAAACATAAGCGTTTCCCAATCCAAGCTGGGATTTCCTTCGCTGCTGTTCAAGTAGCTTTTACTAATTTTATTTTACTGCGAATCATCATCCTATGAACGGATTATTTACAAAACCTTATCAAATATAAAAATATTATACAGTTTTTCTACCATGTTTCTTTATACATTTGCTAATGTTATACAATTTTATACAAGTTTACCTTATTTTGATATTATTATATAGTCTTTAGTATAAACTTCTCTGCCAGAAATTAAGATCGAAGTATCTTCTTTCATTTCATTGTGCATTGGAGGTTTTATATATTTTTATTTCGATTTAATGGCTCGTTGATAACTAACGCAGCCTAATAATGTCATATTTTAAATGTTGGAAACGTCCGAAATTTTGAATTATTTCGAAACGTCATCCTCCATTTATGAAACGGCCTTGCCGATGTGATCAAAGTGTTTTATTTTAGTTTTTTCGCTTTAATTCGCCTCAATTGGAGGCATTTTGTGTTGCAAAAGGAAAAGCTCGATTTTTGAGATATATGGATGATGAGTGATCGTTCGTCGACGGTAAAGGGACCCATAAACTAACATGCACAATCGAAAGTCGTGCACATCCGTAAGTATATCTCATTCAAACATAAGCGTTTCCCAATCCAAGCTGGGATTTCCTTCGCTGCTGTTCAAGTAGCTTTTACTAATTTTATTTTACTGCGAATCATATATATATATATATATATATATATATATATATATATATATATATATATATATATATATATATATATATATATATATATATATATATATATATATATATATATATATATATATATATATATATATATATATATATATATATATATATATATATATATATATATATATATATATATATATATATATATATATATATATATATATATATATATATTGTAACGCACTTCGCGTTTTCCGATTTGCTTTTCCACAATTTT